>JAUPFV010000003.1:229269882-229869882 GCA_036936605.1 Limnanthes douglasii subsp. nivea
ATTCCTTGTTTGTATAGAAAAATTGTATTTACAAGTAATGAATCATATAGACCAATTAAACGTGTATAAATAATGCAAACATAATATAAAAATTATATCATGTTTTGTTTATATAGACAAAAATATACTTATAATATAAGACATATTTTAAATCAGCTAAAACTAATCCATGTGTTTAAATAAAACATGTGTTAATAAAAATACAATTGGTCGTATTTTTTATAAAAAAATAAAAATAAAAATACGTAAGATAAACTAACGTGCATAAATAATAAAAGATAAAAAATATCATATCTTATTTGTATTAAAAAAATATTTACAAATAAAGATAATTTTCCATCCAAGTTAATTCAATTAATGTATATAAATAAAATGGCTTTGAACATTAACTCGTCCCTGGACTATCGACTTTGGTGACAGATAGTCCTTGGACTTTCAAAAGTCCGTTCGTAGTCCTTGGACTATCCAGTTTGGTGACATATAGTCCTTGGACTTTCAAAAGTCCGTTGGTAGTCCCTGGACTATCCAGTTTGGATAAAGTTAGTCCCATGCGCATGTTTATTAAGGGGACTAACTTTATAAAAAAATAGAACGCCAAAGGACTAAATTTATTGAAAATGAATAGTTGAAGGACTATCTGTCACAAAAATTGATAGTCAACACATGCAAGGGGATTAACTTTATCCAAACTGGATAGTCGAGGGACTACGAACGGACTTTTGAAAGTCCAGGGACTATCTGCCACCAAGTGCGATAGTACAGGGACGAGTTACTGTTCAAAGCCTAAATAAAATAGATAAGAGTATATAAAATATGTCAACGTATTTACAATGTATGAAATTTTTTTAAATTAGGTAAAACTAATTAATGTTTATAAACAAAACAAGTCATAAAAAAAATCATTCTTTGTTTATATTAATAAAAATATAATTACAAGATATGCCATTCTAAACCAAATAATACGTATAAATAAAGCTTGTCATAACATAAAAAAAATATCATACAATAGGTATAAGTATAAAAATAGATTTTAGATCACGTAAAATCAATTAATATGTATAAACAAGGCATATTAGAATGTAAACAATATGTTATTCTTTGTTTATATAGGTAAAAATGTATTCATTTGTGTTGGTAAAAACTGATCGGAGGGTAATTTTGGAAGATATATAAGTTTTGTAGTATTAAATTTTATGTGGAGAGTTGAAAGATGATATAGATACTCGTATTTAATATTTAGAGAGAAAAAAAAATCCAACCCATTTAATGTTGTTTATCAAACTATTTATAATCTTTTTGGATCCATGGGTCATTCGGATGAGGTCATTTAACTAGATCAACATTGTAATCCCCCAGGTCCAAAATTAAGTGAACTAGGCACTTGTTGAGTCACTAGGAATACTGCTTACTCACCATGGTTTAGTTTATAGGACTGAATTATCCCTCTAAGCAAAATATAACCCATTTATCGTTTTAGCCTCCAACAAAATCTAACCCTATCATCTATCCCCCTTAGCTCTTCGAGAAGTACTTCGGGAGAGCTAACACACCAAATAATATATGAACACCTTCCAAAGGATACACTTAAAGAATTTATTTTTCAAAGGTCGCAACTTTAATCCAGTTTTCTATTTAAGACACGTGTCAAGTAGCTATTGGACCTACTAACCGGTTTCATTCTAGGTAATCGTGTTAACATAGAAAAGGAGAGGAGTTATATTTAATAACCCTCTTTTATTATTGACGGTTCCTTTTTCCCTAGTAAAAACATTCAAGTGCTTATTCCCTACTTTTATAAGGGTAAACTTTTTATTGTTTGTTATATCTAGAGTGAGAAAGAGTTTAGTCTAAAACTTTAGATAAAGAAATAGTCAAATTTCTCAATATGGAATTTACCTTCTTCTTGTTCCTTGTTCATTGCAGATAAACTTTTCAAATACTTTTTAAGGTTTGTGTGTTTATAGTCAGGATCACATTAATCAAAGGATGTTGGCTCAATTTATCGAAGTTGGAAAATAAAGGAGCTAGAATTGATGTCGGATTACTTGCTTCACCATGTGAAGTGGTTGAGAATCAAGTTTTAGAGTACGGTACGGTTCATTCATTTAACAAACAACAAATCCCTTCTGAAAAATCCCTATTTCCCAGTCTTCCACATCTTATGTCCAATATGTTTGGTCAACAAAACCATTCTGAACAAAAAGAGTTAGCAATTGTAAATCTCATTTGACCTTTATCGCTATGGGATCAGATATAGACGAAAGTACTTCTCACATAATCACCAGGCTTTCTAAAGCTAAAGACAAGCTTCCCTTATCGGATAAAGCCATGGAAACATTAACTGAAACTTCTACTAATGTTAGCAATCACTAAAAGAAAATTTCGACCCTGGCAGATGCTACTATAACAGAGCTTCATTCACAGTTTATTTCAGAAGCATATCCCACTGCTTCATCTAATGAATCCCCTCAAATGAAGAAAGAGAATCCTAATACACAACCCAGTGAACCCTCCGAACAAAGACCACAAATGATAGAAGAAAAAATGGACAACATAGGGGAAGATACCCCTTTAGAGACGTCATGTCAAACTGGAGACACTCATAATGTGACTCAGGAAAAAAGAAAAAAGGCTATCTTGCCAGAATCTGAACCACTTATGGAGTCCCTCGTTAGCGAGTTTGGCCTAATTTCATTAAATTTAGTGTCAAGTATCTACTAGCTTTACAGAGAATATCATACGTTTGTTTTCATCCATCCATTGGATGGGATTCGAAAAAAATAAGGATTTCTCGAATCGATTAAAGTGAGTGCTACCTCTTCTTGATGATACTCTGATGGACTACAAGGCCTGAGACTTTGTGGCTGGTTTATGTTGTAATGGTCATATCTTGTTTTATTATTTTACTATGGGGAATGACTATAAATTGGTTTATGACCTGCTAGAAGCTGACAAGCCTTGGATGACTCAGTTTGGTTTTATTAGTGGTGTTTGGGAAAACGGCTGAAAAATTACGTCTAAAGGAAATCTGAGTATGCTCACAAGATACTGGAAAAGCTCATGTAAGTGTTTTTAAAGATTTCTTTCGTTTCCATATTCTAATGTTATTATTTCTCACTTCGGATTCATTTTGTAGTGTGTTCAAAACTCTTTACACAATATTTAGAAGATGGGAAAGCAACTTTCAAAAACTGGAACTAGCGGGCCACTGAAAAATGGTCAACTGGGTTTCGCAACTGCTTTACTTTGACAAATGTGGTGAGAGCCCACCTATGGAGAACAAATCCGATCAGTGAAATTTTATGAGAACAGTTCCCCACTCCTCCCTGATCCTCTGTAATGTTTAAAAAGGCAAAGGAGGCTGATTGTAACCTTTATATATCACCTAAAAATAAGGCTCCTAGTCACCATGAAAAAAATAAGTAGAAGAAAAAAAAAGATGGTTCACCTCAAGTCATCCATGAACGATGGAGTAAAGTGTCAATTGAAGAAATTGATGCAACACAGTTAATGTTGGAGAAACTGAAAGGCCATTTGATTCTCTGGCTGATAAAAAGAAGAAATGCCATTTGATTCTCTGGAATGTAGCAATAAGAGGGAAATGAAGAAGAATAAAATTTCAGTTGGTTTCAAATATCATTCTCGGATCTGAAGTCATCCCTTCAACCATTCTCACCGAAGTTCCTCCACAAATTGTTGTATCTACCGATCCTCCTTCCTCATTGCTTCCCACAGAAGATAGGCCATATTTTGATGGTGGTGACTAAATGGATGACTTAGGAAACTTGAGGAACTTTTAATTTTGAAGACTTCGAACGAGACTTTCCTGACTCCACCAGGCCTGAGAATGTTGTGACATATGATGGTGAATCTTTCGACGTGTCTAAAGAACATGATGAATTGGGGTATGCAGTCTTGGGCTATGTAAGGCCAATCATTGACTTAGAGAGACATGTAAGATCTCAAAACAATGATATTAACTCCCTCTAAGATGAAAATCAAGGTTTGAAGACGTTTAGCGAGGAAGAGAAAAGAAAACATAAATTTTGGGGAAGGAAATGAAGACCCTCAATGAAGAGTTGGTTCAAACCAAATTGAACCGTGATAATTTGCAGTCATCCAATTCCAAATGTACTATTTCTTTAATAGATTAACAGACTAAGGATAAATAGGCCATTTAACATTTATCCGAAGAGAAGAAAAAAATTGAAGATCTTCTTAAGAAAAAAGAAGATTAAATCACTTCTCTTAAGACAAATACTGCTCAAGAGGTAGCTAATGCTGAAGATTCATATGCCAACAAAGTATTGGAATATTTACAAGAGAGGGATGACTCGATTAAGTCAGATATGGTGATGTTGTTCGATAAGATGTTCCCCAACCTATCTTTTAGGAATCAATAGAGGTACGTGTCAGCTAAACAACTCCCTTACCATAGCCTATCTGTAGGTGATAAGCTTAATATTTCTGATAATTCGGAAGAAGATTACTTCGATGAAGAGAATGAAAAATATTTTTATGGTGAGAAAGAAGGAAAGAAAACTGATGGGGACGAACCCTAATGTTAACGTGTTTTTATGTGTATATGGATTTGAATTGAAGTCCTTGATACATAGAATTATTTTCTTTCATTTAAATTTTGTAACCCAATTTCGAATGTTTTTTGTTTTTCCGTTTGATCGTCCAAGGTAGTTTATAAAAACTTTATTTCTATCAGCTCCAAGTTTCTATATTTTTTCACTTTCATTAATAACCGACCCTAATTATGTGTGTTTTATTTAAAGATGATCTAAACTCAGAATAAACAAATGCACTAGAGTTTAATCCAACCAAGCCATTCGAAGATAATGTATTTGGAGGCCCCAAAATTACATTCAACCAAGTCATTTGAAAGTAATCCATTCAAAGGCACCAAAATTTAATTCAACCAAGCTATTCGAAGGTAATCCATTCGAAGGAACCAAAATTGAATTCAACCAAGCCATTTGAAGGTAATCCATTTGAAGGCATCAAAATTTAACGCAACCAAGCATATAAAAACACTTTTTAAAGGAAAAAGATGATAGATTGATTGTGATTGGGACACCTCATTAAAAACCTCCCCGCTCGACTAGGGTAGAAAATAGTATGCCCCCTTATATTTACATTTAACTAAAAATAAAGTAAATATTTACAAGATAAGTTTATTCAAAATATAACCTTAGATGCTCAACATTCCAAGAGTGTTTCAAAAGGTTGCCATATTAGTCCAAGAGCTTGTATGGTCCTTCCTTGATCTTTTCATACAGAATATATGGTCCTTCCCACTTCAGAGCAAACTTTCTGAACTTCTTTTCCTTCGTATGTAAAAATATAATTCTTAGAACTTTATATCCTACTTGAAACTTTTTTCTTCTAACTTTGGATGCATACATGCTTCTCATCAGACCTTGGTAATGAATAGTTCTCAAATGGGCTTTATTTTCCTTACTTCAATCAAATCCAACTGAGCCCTTACTACCACCTCGTTATTCTCTTCAGAATAATTTTGAACTCTAATAGAAGGAAGATTAGCCTTTATAGGTGTGATTGCATCTATTCCATAAACTAATGAAAATAGAGACTCTTGATTAATCGTATGGGGAGTAGTTTGTTATGCCCATATTACTTCTTGTAGATAACTCGGCCATTTCATGGCTGCCCCTTCCAAGTTATTTTTTAGTCCCATTAAAATCGCTCGATTCGGTACCTCAACTTGTACATTGGCTTGAGGATGAAAAGGATAAGAGAAATATTGATGAATTCCTCTTGATGCACAAAATACCTCCATGTCCTTGTTGTAAAATTGAGGACCATTGTTTGTAATGATACGCCTGGGAATGCCAAACCTACAGCATATGTTAAAAATAATAAATTTTATTACTGCTTTGGAGGTTGTCCCGGATAATGGGGCAACTTCTACCCACTTGGAAAAGTAATTGATTGCCAAACTGATAGGGCGACATCCCTAGAGGCCATCAGAAGTGTTCTGACTAACATAAGTCCCTACCTGTTAAAGGGTACTGCTTCAGACACAGACTCTATAAGGATTGCTTATACATAAATTGAATTTCCCGTACGATTGACAAGGGTCATATATTTTTACAGAGTCTTTAGAATCTTCCATAATAGAAGGCCAATAGTACCCAGCCAATAAGACCCTTTTAGTTAAAGCCTTGTAACCATGATGTGTCGATCCTTCCCCATCATGTAGTTCATATAGGAAAATTTGAGACTCGGTGAATCCAAGGAAACACAACAAGGCTCTGGTGAATGATTTTTTTTATAAAGGGTCCCTCTTAAAACCAAAAATCTATGAGCTTTGTAGTTCAGTTTTTTAGCATAAGCTTTTTCTTTGGGTAAAACTATGTTGGTATTAAACTATTGGATATCGTTCCTCCAATCTTGAGGAGTTATCATGGATACCTTAAAATTCTATTCAACATCACCTTTTACGTCAGAGTTTCTGTTTATAGAAGGACATTCATTTACAAACATGCATGGATACGCCTCAGAATAGGCTATAGTGGCTAGATAATCAACCATTGAATTTTCTGATCTAGGGACATGTTCGTACTTAACATATTTAAAACTTGTTGAAGTTTATTTTAACACATCTAAGTACTTCACCGTATATTATTTCCTGGTTTTAGATTGTCCCCGTTCTTGATGAATGACTAACTATTAATCACTCAATAATCGGATTCTTTTGGCGCCATATATTTAAGCCAATCTTAATCTTGTTATTGCATCCTCATATTTCGATTCATTGTTTGATCTATAAAACCAAAACATATTTCTTGGTGCATTGAATCTCAAAATGGGGAAATTAGGCAGATACCAAAGCCACATTCCATTGTATTAAATCTACCATCAGTTTGAACCACACATTCCTTCTCAGGCTTATTGGTTTGAACTTCCTCATAAGGTCTTTTAGAGTGAAATTCAACTAAAACGTCTGCCAAAACTTGAGCTTTGATTGCAATTCAGGGTGCAAAGTCAATATCATAATCTCCAAGCTCAACTGACCACTTGGTCATTCGTCCTGATATATCAGCTTTTTGTAACATATTTTTCAAGGGGAAAGAGGTTCGAACCGTGATAGAATGTGCTTGAAAATAAGGATATATTTTTTGGTTGCTATAATCAATGTCAAGGCTAGTGTTTCCAATATCAAGTATTTGTTATTTGCTTCTAACAAGCTCTTACTTATATAATAAGCAGAACATGGATAGTTATCAACTTATCGTACCAATACTATACTTACTGCATAATCCGATACTGCTAGGTACATGTAAAGTCTATCTCCATCAACACGATTAATAAAGTTTTTGGTGAAGATAGGTGTCTCTTAATTTAAAAAAATGCTTTGTCACAATTTGGGGACCAATTGAAGTCTTTTGCATTTCTCATAACTTGGAAAAACTGGGTATACTTATCCGATGACCTCAAAATGAATTTGTTTAATGTTGTTAATCTCCCTATTAGTATCTGAACTTCTTTGGTAGTCTAAGGTGAATCCATGGCCAACAAGTCATTCAATTTATCTGGTTTTCAGAAACTTGGTTTTCCTCTTTAGGGATCTTAACCATCATGTCATAAATATAAACTTCTACATTTTTTCCAATCCGGTTGGCACATGCCTTATTAACCAATCGTTGATAAGTATCTCCAGCATTCTTCAACCCAAAAGGCATTACTTTGTAGTAATGAAGCCCCCAATGATTGATGAAAGTAGTGTGATCCTGATCATTTATATCCATCTATATATGATTATACCCGGAAAAAGCATTCATGAAGGACAATAACTTATTCCTTGATGTGAAATCCACCAACGAATCTATCTGGGGCACTGCGAAAGGATCCTTGGGAGAAGATCTGTTGAGATCTGTAAAATCAATACACATATGCCATTTTCTATTTTTATTCTTAACAAGGACCAAATTGGAAATTAAAAGAGGATACTAAGACTCTTTAATATGTCCCATTTTGGTTAACCGATCCATTTCTTGGACTATAGCTTCTGATTTTTCTTTAGAAAAATTTCTTCTTCTTTGTACAACCAGCCCCGCATCGGATTATACAGATAATTTGTGGCTGATAACACTCGTAATGTACTCCAGTTACATCCTCATTGCACCAAGAAAACACATGTAAATTCTTAGATAAAAAATATAATAACCTTTTCTTCAATTCTACGAGGAATTTGGATCCGACCCTGATACTTTTCCCTTCTGGCAGATGATGAATTTCAACCTCTTCAATTGGGATCAAAGCACTTGGATCCTCCCTTGGATCATTTATTTCATTTGATCCCACAGAAAAGTCTACTAATTGCTATTCTTTTCCAACTTTGACTGCTTCCAATTATTTTGGAGCAAAAGTAGTGACATAACATTTCCTTGCCACATTTTGACTACTTCAGACAACGCCTACTTGGCCTCCCATAACTATTTCAAACATTGGTGAACAGTGGATGCTACTGCATGCATCGTAGACAGCCAAGATCTACCAAATATTTTATTGTAAGACATTAGACAATCAACTACTATGAATAAAACCCTCACCATTTTCTTGAATGGTCCATTTCCCAATAAGGCCTATCCTTCAAATTCCCCAATTACATCAACATAATTTCCTGTAAACCCCATTATGGTCCTATTTGATCGTTGAATAACTGAAGGACTTTTTATTTTTTTATAGGTTGATAAAAATAAAATATTTTCCGAACTTCATGGGTCAACCAAGATCCTTCGTATTTCATTTCCTTCAATGGATGCTTCAATCACCACAATATATTCATGAGGGCCACAAATTTTCCTTAGGTCATCCTCATAACAAAACAATGAAAAGAGCAGGGCTTTGATAGAGGTGTGTAGATATTTTCCCTTCTAACTAAGTTGTCAAACTATTCTCATGTCTTATCCTGGAACAACTTAATGGTATTATGACAGTATCTCTCCCAAATACAGTTAAAGATTCGAAATAGCGGCAAAAATCAAATACTTTTGTTGTTTTATCTATTATCACACCCACTTGATTTTGTTGTGGGATAGTTTCACCATTTTCCTTTACTCCCTAAAAACTGCCTTCGGAAAGCCATCCAAAACATATCAAAGTTTTATAGATCGTTGCGGAAATCGATTATACCATTTTAGTGCACTTCCCTTGAAAGTCTGTGAAAAAACCTAGCACTACAGCTTAACATCTTCATTAAAGTTCATCATAAAAAAATTAAATTGTTTGAGTTGATTGTCACGATCTTGACTTCCATCATATTTCTCCAATCTTGAGCTATCAAATCGCCTCAGTAGATGTCCAAAAAGAATTTTTGAATGCAAAGGCAGCGGCCTCCAATTATAACATTGGCTAAACATATGATCCTCATCAAGAGTAGCAAAGATACATAGTTCAGATTGGACAACGAACTAATCGCTTATAAAAACAATCAATATTGTAGTTTGTCGACCTTTTTCACTTTTCTTTGATATGTTTTATGTTTCATTTTGCCCTTTCTATCCATTTTCCCATCTAAATCTATTTTAACTCATCTTTTATTAGAATACGTTTTAGTTAATATTTCTTTCTTCTTCAGACGACCATGATCACTACTCGATGAAGTAAAATAGATATATGAATCTGATTCTGTGGTTGAATTTCTAAAAGAATCTGATGTGTTCAATAATTGCTTAACCCGATGTTCTTTTATTACTTCTTTATGAGCCTCTGGGGAATGATCATTTTCATCAATTTTGTGGTTGTTATCTGGCTCAACAAAACCAAGGTTTCCTGGTGGAATCTTCCCCTTTAACTCTTTTTTCAGTCTGTCTTTTGGCTTTCAAAGCTTCGATTTATGCCCTCAACTAATCACGCTCTTTTTGCATGATCTGTCTTTCTTCTATATTGTGAGATGTGTTAGCGTGCTCATTTATCAGCTCTTATACCCTCATTCTCAAGAGGGAAAACTTATTGCATGTCAAGATCTATGCCTCAAATAAATCCGAAGTGTGATTCACAAGTCAGGTTTTGAATGACGTTATTCGGGCACCTCATGCTCCCACTGTGGAAGATATTTAAGTTGTGTAGTATTAAATTCTATGTGGAGAGTGGAGAGAGAATATAGATGCTTGTATTTAATATTCAGAGACAGAAAAAAGTCCAACCCATTTATTGTTGTTTGTCGAACTATTTATAATCTTTTTTTATCCATAGGAAATTCGGATCAGGTCATTTCACCGGTCAGCATTGTAAGCCCCCATGGCCAAAAGTAAGTGAACTAGGCACTTAGTTGAGTTACTAGGCATACTCCTTACTCATCATGATTTAGTGTCTTGGTCTAAATTGCCCATATAAAAAAATTCTACCCCACTAACCGTTATAGCTTCCAACAAAATCTGACACTATCATCTATAGAGCATGCCAAATTTCAAATACGATAAAACCAATTAATGTGTATAAACAAAGTATGTCATAATATAGATCATATGTTAAGCCTTTTTTATATAGAAAAAAATAAATTTATAAAATATGATAAATTTTAAATCAGGTAAAACCAATTAATGTGTGTATACAATAGTTTATAAAAAAAAGATATGTCATGAATCGTTTATTATGATAAAACCGTGTTTACAATTCATGATGATTTTTAAATCATATAAAACCAATTAAAATATATAAAAAATGTAATTTATAATTTAAAAATCGATGTTATTCCTTGTTTATAGACAAAATTATCATGGGGTAAAATTACACTAAAACATTTCTCATATGCGCATCCAAAGTACTTTTTTATAATTACACTAAAACAAACTTTGTTTCTAATTTTTTTTTATAATAAAATAAAACATTATCAAATTACTTTTTTAACTATATATGAAATATTTGTTTAAGTTTTTATACGTGTGATGAAATTATGATTTGCTGTTGTCTATCTATTTATTTAAGTTATTTATTTAAAAAAATCTTTAAAAATTAAAGAATCAACAAAACTGTTTCCCAAAATCATGATATTTTCCCACATAAAAGGAAACATAATCGATATTTTTCAATTTTTTTGATCTATTTACAAGATAACTTGAGTTTTCAACCATAAATGATGAGTTTACACTTCTCTTCAATAGCTTTAGTTCACAAGTTTTTTTGGTCAAATTTTACATAAGTCATTGAATAATTTACAATTTAAGTTTTGAAAGTTTATAGAAGAGCAAAGACGATTCCCATTTGGAGAAGATGAACAATATTAATAACCAATAATATCTTTGATATTTAGTGTCACAAATACCTGAAGAGCCAAAAAAAAAACTTTCAACATATTTTAGTAGTTATCTTTTATATGTTTAATACATGAATGACCATATCTAGGTTTTATGTTTCCAACTATATGTTAAAGTTAATATTACAAGCATATTTTTGGGTTTTTATAGAAGTCATATTCCTAAATTCCATGTGTATATTTCTTTAAATGATGCACATAAGAAACCATTCTTGCAAAAAAAAACATTTCATAGTCAATAGTTGCTTTTATAATTTTGTATCTCATTTCACCTTTCCATTTTTTGTTTTCTTATTTTTGGGGTTTACTATGTTAGCTTACCATTTCTTATGCAATACAAGTTGCATGTTGAATTATCATGTAAATATTTGTATATGTTTACTACTAAATAATTATCCGTTAACTTTCAACTTAGGTTTTAGTTATATTTTTTAGATAACCATATTCCAAATCATAATAAAATTGTTTGGTAGAATAAAAATATGAACGTGTTTTCGATTTTATAACTTGAAAACTCTAATCTATTATGTAAATTTATACAAGTTAAGGATGTATGTTTGGTAGTATGTAATTATTCATTAATTTTAAACGTAGGTTTTAGTTAGACTTTTTAGGTAGCCAAATTCCAAAGCATGATAAGATCATTTGGTAGAATAAACATATGATATATTTATTCATTAGTAATGTCAAGATATAAATCATACTATATAAGTTAACGAACATTTTCTCATTTAATGTGAAATTTAAATAGAGTATAAAAGGATTACAGTAAGGAGGATAAAATCCAACTGTATACGTATGATGATACTCTACATGGGACGCCTGAAAAATATCATAATATATATTTTAAAGATATCATTAAGATACTTGTAAATTTCATGTTGAAATTCAGATTTTAAATTTAATGTGTTTTCTCTTATTCAAAATTTCGAAGTTCACTAAACAAAATGGTGTAGATTAAAATGTTATAATGCTAACACGAGAATCCATTATAAGACAAGGGAAATGGTGTAGTATATAATATATTCATGTACATGTCTATTACAATGTCAAGTTTCAAATTCTAATTTTGATTAAGCTTTTATGAGTTCGTCATATTAAATCTTTGCTCTTTAGTTTTTCTCATCTCAATTTAATCATGATGGACCTTATTATTTATTTTTTGTATCTTAATCATTGAACAATATTAACTTATAAAGAAGCTTTCATGATGAATATATGTAAAAATAATACAAACAAGTAAGAATAATTCTCAGTTGCACAATGTTTCAGATATTAAGAAGGTTAAGTAAAAATAGCAATTTAATACTTGGCTAATATAGTTTCATTCATATCTTTTAGTTTTGTTTGTATTTATATTTATTTTTGAGGTTAATACAATTGTAATCATCATAGTCCATATTCATTTATGATATACATTAAATCGTCAACGATAAAGTGATGGTAATATATATATATATATATATATAGCCAATGATATTTCGTAAATAGTAAAGATGATTGAGTAATTGAATATATAAATATACATTTGATACAACCATTTGGTTCATAACGATGTTGACAAGCTAATTATTCAAATTTCTACAAGCCCTCTTAATCATTCTAACTATTTAAACACGTGGTGAATATGCCAATGAAAAACATACCAAGTAAAGGTATTTAGGTGCATAAAAATCAATAGTATTATTTAAAATAATTCTGACATATATTTATGAATCGTGCCCACCAAATGAGGATCTAGTTAACTCAAAATTTTCATATATAAACTTTGATAAAATTACATATATGTTTATTATAAATGGAAAATCATTGACAAGTTCAAGTCTTGTAAGTCTACGGTTACATTGTATTTTAGTAAAAAATCAAGTTTGTTACACCACCATCGTGGTTACCAATACAGGTGGTAGCAGTTCAACATATGATATCATGATCTGTTTTGCTTAGTTAATTTTGTACAAGTTTTCTCTTAACAAAACAAAATTGAAAATTGTTATTACAAACCATATAGTAACTTTGAACCTTGCCAAAACCCTATTTTTTTTACATTTAGGGATGCTCAACGGAAGGAAGCTTTTGGGCCTAACATAAGAAAACTTCAATCTAATACAGTTAATATTTATTATTATTGTACATTCAGACCATTTTTATGAATGTTAATTTTGCAAGATTTGACAACGAAGTTAAAATTAAATACAATCATTTTAAGGACATTACCTATTGATGGGAAGCATTTAATGAAATATTTATGTTTTTGCAAGTATATATATGATTTTTTTCAAATAGAAACAATGATTATATAATTGTTTTTACCAATATGTCCTAATCGCGAGAATGACAATTTTCTATAGAAATTAATGTTTAAATTTCTACTTAAGAATAAATAATTGTAGTTGTTCGTGAAGAGAATACTCAACAACCCTAGGATATTATGTAAACTAAAATTATTATGGTCCGCTACTATGATCCACAAACATAGAGAGATAAAATACTATGCTCAGTTAGACAAAGTACTTTTATAACGTGCTCTACAAAAATATTAAGATTCTTTGTGAGGTAAACAAACACTTAGTTTTAACTTCTGTAATGACAAAATAAGTTCTATAATAATATTAAGATTTGTTTAGATGTAGCAAATGAATTCAGCTTCAACATTTGTAAAGCGATAAATAGTTTAATGAGAGGTTTAAAGTTTTCTCATGTAATAAAATAATTCAGTTTCAACTTTTCTTACATCATAAAAAATGTTATAGAATTTTGATGTAACATATAAAAATAGTTTAATTTTGAGTAACATCAGGTAGATTTCTAACTCTCAAACATAGATTATTATAAAAATAGTGAAATTTGATGTAAAACCATAATATCAAACATGACTTAGAAAAATAACATGATATGTTGGAAGTCTTGTATCAAACTAAATTCCAGGTATTGAAACTCAATTGCAACTATAAATTGACGTTTTAGATATTATATTCATCTTTTTCCGCTTGTGTCATTTCCTCTCTCCCGTTATCTTTACTTGTCAAAATATGAACGATTAACCCTTTGATGTTTTTCGTTTATATTATTCTTTTACTATGTAAAGTACAAACTTTTCATGTTTAGAGAAGTCTTGGGGGCTACATGTTATGAAATTAATTCGAGAGACCAATTCCATATTTTGACAAGTTTGTGAGGATATAGTACAAATCGAAAACGAAAGACTAATTGTCTAATAAGTCGATAGTCGTGGAACAAATTATGTTTCAAAACCAAATTTCTATAAAAGGACCAACTTCTAAGTAAGTCTCCATTTTAGTCAAACAAAATATTATTTTAAGTACAGTAGTACTTAAATAAGAGTTCTTATTAAAAGGCATACACAAAATTTATGACCAACAATTATCTATGACTTATAGAATTAGAGGCTCTCTTAACATCAACTGCGTAACATTTGCAGATGATATTATCTAATTTCTAAATATATCTTTTATTAATGTTAACAAAATTTATAAATTTCTTGACATTTATCAAAGACTCTCGGGTCAACAAGTTAACAAACAAAAAATCACCTCTATTTCTCCATGAAACATGAATAAAATCAAAATTAGTTCTCTGAAAAATCAGTTAGGATTCAAACACTCTCATCGTCCCAAATACTTAGGAATCCCAATTTAATCATATATTAACTCTTACTATTATGAAGGCTTAATAGATAAATTAGAAACAAAACAAGTGATTAGAATTGAAAGATAGTGTCTTTTGGTGGGAGACTGATTTTGATTAAATCAGTTATCCTAGATTTCCGCATATATTGTATTCAAAGTATTCAATCACCATTGAATGTGGTATCAAGTATAAATAAAATATTGAACAATTTCTTTTGGGATATAATGATACCAACAAATCTATCTTATGGTTCCATTGACCAAGACTGTGTAAACCATTTAGTGAAAATGGTTTAAACATTAGGGTTCTTAAAGACATTCAAATAGATTTCTCATTTAAGCTATGACTATTGTTACGAGAGAACAAAACTTTGTGAGAAAATCTAATTCATTTTAAAGTATTGCTTAAACATGCACCATATTCATACATCAATCAAACTAACAAATTCTAAAACATGGAAAAAATGTTTAGAATTAAAGATCAAACGGAGAAACACATATTTTGGATTCCTGGGAATAGTAAAATAAACTTATGGTTGGATAAGTAGAATCACACTAATCCATTCATCACATTAACCCCAACATAAAATTCTTGGTGTAGACCAACAAAGGTTTCTAAATTTCGGTCAAATAATGAATGGGATATCACTAAGTTAAGATACCATGTCTTACCATCACATATTATTAGAATTCAAAAAACATTCCTCAACCTCAATTCTCAATTCTGAGGATACAATCTTAAAAGATACTTGGAATGCATTCAGACCGAAAAATGTTAATTATATATTCAAAAGAAAGATTTGGAATAATATTTCTCCAAATACGTTCTCTTTCACTATTTGGAGAATATTAAACAAAATAATATATGTTGATTCAGTTCTTCAACACAAAGGATTTCAATTTGCTTCCAAATGCCAAAACTGTCAAAATTGTGAAACCTTGGACCATCTCTTTGTATCTTGTAATACTTCATGGAAGGTATGAAAACATTTTAGTGGAATATTTGACATCATATTAGGAAAACACATGACAAATACCCATGTTATAAATATATGGTTTCTATCAACATCTAAGAACACACATATGAGAATAATCTTACAAGAAATCATTGTCTGGTCTATTTGGATGGAGAGGAACAAAACCAAACATAGTAATATCACATTCACACCCAAAAATATTATAGATCATATCATTCACATAGTCACATCTCTAAAAATATCAAATATTATTAATACAAATCATTGGCTTGGAAATCTTCATTTAGCCAAAGAATTGCATTGTTTCAATCATTTGGAAAACATTAGACCACATCTTTACATAAAATGACAGCTACCTTCTTTAAATAGATTAAATCTCAATTGTGATGGCTGATCACTTGTTGATGGTGAGTCTAGTAGTGGTTTCCTTATAAGATATGATTATAGTGATCTAATTATTCTCAACGGTTCTATTCTAGGCAAATATACTCCCTTAATTATTGAAACAAGTGCTTTATTAAATGATCTTTTATACTATAAGATTCATGACCTGAAATTTGTTGATGTTGAAATAGTTTCTTCAATCTCATTCAATATGCTTTCTTATAGTAAGTTCTCATGGTACTTAGAACATCTACTCAAATGTTATTGAAACTTAGTTCATTCCCAAATGGTCATCAAACACATTTTCAAAGTACAAAATGCTGCTACCGATTGGATTACAAAGTTCACTTTGAGAGAAATATTTGATTGTCAATTCTTTGGGAATCAGGCTCCAACATCATTGAATGTCATTATTTTATTAAAAAGCATCAACATGTGGTATATAAGACTCCTAAACTAATGTCTTTATGCAATCTAACCATCATGCAAGTTTTAAAACTTGACCAACAATTTTCTTGTGGGTCAAATATAACATGAACAAACTAGAAGGAGGGACACAAGCACTGGATCAGGGCTGGAAGGAAGCTTAATACTCAAGAACCTTAATCAGCACACCTTGGAAGATCAAAGTTGAAAAACTAAAGATCTAGGACAAACTTATTGTACTACAAAAGATTACAAACAACATTTTGTAATATCAAATATCCTGATACTCAATGTAATTGTTTTACATCAATAAACTTTTTAACTTCTATTAAATAAAAAATTACAATTGTAGTACATGATAATTTATTGGTAAAATATGAGAATAAATTCCAGACTATGGTTTTGAGTTTTTAAATTTTGAAAAGTAGGTCATTATCATGGCTTCTCTAGGAAAAACTCCAAGAACAGAGTCAAGAAGTAGATTCAATCTCTAAATATTCTTATTCTCCCTTTTCCCCTTCTTTCTTATCTTTCCTTCAAGATTTATGTATGGAAATATATGATAATATGACTTACGAAGAATAAGAATCCCCAGTTCTTCCCGTGAGAAACAGAGTTAACAGACCAGAATCAATTCAGGTGAAGAAGACATATGCAGAGACAGTCAAACCCAGTGTTATCTTTCAAAAGATCGATCTATCTCCAGAAAGTGTTAAAGTGAAAGATGCTCATATCTCTTTCTAATATGATAAAAAAACTAAAGACACTCTAATCCAACAAACTAGAGTTACTCTGGTCGGAAAGTTGTTGGTGTCTGAAAAGATCTGTGTTGAACAATTTCTTGAATACATCAAGATTTAAAGGTTTCTACAGCTTTGAAATTAAAGACTCTCATCATATATTCTTTGAATTCGACATGAAAGAAGATGTGTGCAAATTCTTGGCTAAGAGAGTGTGGTATTTTGATAACAGTGTCATAAGGCTGCTTCGATGGATACCATGATTTAGCACCAAAAAAGAAAGCTCTATTGCTCTGATATGGGTCAAGATCAAAAAATACCGGTTTCTTTATAATGAAAAGATCTTAAATGATATTACTTCGTCAATTGGAGTTCATATAGAACTAACATCCCAGAAAAAAAACAGAGCATATTCGAATGACGGTTATGCCTTAGTTGAAGTTGATGTTCTTAACAAGATCCATCACCATATTTGGATTGGATTCGGTAGCAATGAAGGTTGCTGGCTAAATATGAAATACAAAAATATTCCGGATTTCTGTGATTGCTGCTTTCGTATGGGTCATAAACAATCTGACTGCAAGAACATTTGGAGATGGATAAAGAATTTGAAAATAGTGAAGATCAGCCTTTTACTAATACTGATATAATTCAAAGCAATAGTAACAAAAGAAGCAAGATTCAAGCAGAATAGAGGCCAAATATCCAATAGATAGTGATTCATCAGAATCTAAAAATCGACAACAATGAATTATACATTAAAGATACTCAAAATAATCTTGATTCTGTTCCTGAAGAATCTGAGATTATTGGTGCATTACAAATGTTAGATCAATGATATGCTATTCAAGTTGGAAATGATAATAACAGCTCTGGAAGAAACTCTGCTCAATAACACAACATTGGAAGTATCCCAGCTACTTCAACTCCTATTACAACTGTTGCCTCTCTTGATCCTGACTTTGGGATCATTCTGAAAAACAAACTTAAAACTGAGAAGAAAATGAAGAAACCCAACAAAGTAATAATCAAGTCTCTAAGATTTTCTGAGGCAAACATGAACTACAAGTTATTATCTGATAATGATAAGGATGTTTAATTGCAACGTGTGTGGCATCCATAACTTGGTAACTGTCAGGAGATTGAAATCTATTATCTTCAAAGAGAAGATCAAAATTATTTCTATTCAAGAGCCTATATCTAACAAGGAGAGGATGTCTGAGATAGTTGCTACTCTGGGTTTTAACAACTCTACTCTTAATGTTTCTAACAAGATTTGGCTAATCCTATATCTAACAAGGAGAGGATGTGTGAGATAGTTGCTACTCTGGGTTTTAACAACTATACTCTTAATTTTTCTAACAAGATTTGGCTAATATGGGATAATGATATTAACAATTAAGTTCTTATAGACCATGATCAGTGTCTTCACTGTGAAGTTACCTCGAATGATTCTAACTTAAGCTTTAATCTTTCATTGATTTATGTTAAATGTCAGATAGTTAACAGGTTGGCTATTTAGGATCAGCTAAAGCAAGTTGCTACTTCTGAAAAGGTTTGGATTATAATTTGTGATTTTAATGTGATTACATCAACAGATGAGCAAGTTGGGTGCACCTATCTCTTCCAAAATACCATTGGCGATTTTAATGCCATGATTGATAAATGTAACCTTGAAGACGCTGGTTACATTGGCTCAAAGTTTACCTGAAACAGAATTACCAAATGGAAACGTCTTGATCGAGCAATGTTCAACAATCAATGGACTGAAAAGTTCAACAATACTTAGGTCATCCACATGTTCAGAACATGGTCTGACCATGCTCTACTCCTAATCACTGCTAACTTCTCTAATGAGTTTATAAATAAAAAGAAAAGTTTCAAGTTTATGAATATGTGGATAAATGGTACTAAATTTCTAAATGTTGTTGAGGATAACTGGAATCTTGAGATTTCAGGGACGCCTAATCAAATTTTCTGGTTCAAAGTGAAGAGGTTAAAGAAGTGCCTCAAGACCTGGAATATTACTCACTATGGTAATATTTTTAGCAACGTAAAATACTTAGAGGATGAGGTGAAGAGGCTTGAGAATTTACACTTAATTAGTAGTACAACTGAGGTTAACAATGAACTGAAGAAAGCCAATAGTTTATTTATTTAGGCTTTAAAGAATGAACATGAGTTTTGGAAGCAGAAAAGTTTCAATAACTGGATTAGGAAGGTGATCACAATACTAAGGCCTGTCAGTCTTCTGTATCTAAGAGGGTAAGAAAGAATATTATAGGGGGTATAAAGGAGAACAATGCTTAGATCTATAATCATGAGGATATTGGTATAAAGGAGAACATTATAGGCCTATCAGTCTGCAGTGAATTTCTTCAAAGATAATCTTACTAAATAGCCTTATAATAGTAGAGAAGATGAGTCATTTATGCTTCAGGACAAGATATTCAACAACATTCCTAAGATAGTTACTCAGGAGGAAAATGACAATCTAATGAAGACTGCTAATGAGGATGAGATTTGGCAGGCTATCAGCAGTTTGAACTCCTCAAGTGCTGCTGGCCTCGATGGTTTTAAAATCCTTTTTTATAAAGTTTTTTGGAAAATCATTAAGAGAGATCATTGTTTCTTTATTAATTCCTTCATTATGGGTCAGAATATACCCACTGGTATCTTGGCCACTAGTATATGCTTAATACCTAAGATGTCTAACCTTACATGCTAGGGCCGTTACAGGCCTATAAGCCTTAGTACAATGCCTAATAGAATTTTATCTAAGATATTAAACACTAGAATCGTTGATATATTTCTTAAAATAATTTCAAAGAGTCAAGTTGCGTTTGTTAATGGAAGGTCCATTCATGATAACATTCTTTGTGCGAAAGAAATGATCCATGACATCAATAAGAAGCCAAAGATAGGAAACATAGTTGTTCAGTTGGACATGTCAAAGGCTTTTGACAGAATGTCCTACTCTTTTATAACTAAGGTTCCGTCTTTGTTTGGTTTCTCCAAGAGCTTCTTTTCTCTTTTTAACAAGATGATCAATGGTGTTAACATTTTTTTTATCAATGGTGATGTTTTAGGATACTTCAACCCCAAAAGAGGTCTCAGGCAGGGTGACCCACTGTCCCCTAGCCTCTTTATAATTGGAGAAGAAGTATTAACTAGAGGCCTTAAAAATCTGTTTAACTCTAACAATAAGATGAGATATGCTACTAGAATGGATTACCTGGTTCCTAGCTTAGCGTTTGCTGACGACATTCTTGTCTTCACCAACAGTTTAAATTCTTCAATTGATTTGTTAAGTAATTTCTTGGATACTTACCAATCTGTTTCAGGGCAGGCCATTAACAATATCAAGACTAAGATTATAACATCCACAAAGCTTCATCAAACCAGAGTTCAAAGTCTTGAAACTCAAACTGGTTTCTCTGATGATATTCTGCCAACAAACTACCTTGGTGTTAATCTCTGCAACAACAACAAGTGAAAGAAAATGTCATTATTGATAAAGTTAATTCTTAAATCAATGAGTGAAATTCAAAATTCCTCTTATTTGGTGGAAGACTTACGCTGATTTCTTCTGTTCTAATGACCATACCTTGTTTTCTTATGCCAAACAGTATAATTTCTTCAAGCATCATTAAAAGGCTTGAGAAATTTTTAACAGATTTCTTTGGAGAAGTAACTATAATCACCATAGCAGTCACTGGACTTCATGGTATAGTATTTGTTATCCTTTTGAGGAAGATGGGCTTAACATCAGAAAATTATCTGATATGCAGCACACATTTTCTCAAAAGTTATGGTACAACTTCAGAAGAAATGATAGCCTTTGGGGTAACATTATGAACAACATATACTGTAAACATACTCATCATTTATACTCTAATATCAATAACCAATCTTCTTTGGTTTGGAAAAGACTCACGGGTATAAATGATGATGCTGAGAAGAATATCAGGTAGATACTGGGAAAGGGAGATGTTGACTTCTGGAGAGATGATTGACATAACCAGCAACCCATTCTAAATCAAAGTAACATCAGTGAGATCAGCTGGTACTTGGAAGCTAGGGTCAACACCTTTTTGAAGGATAATAGATGGAACACTGGTCTTATGAATAACGTTTTACCTGAAGATAGAATCAACCAGATCAAGCAGTATACTATTAACAACAATATAAATGATCAGTTGATTTGGAAGCTATCAAAAGATAAAAAATTTAATACTAAACAAACGTGGAACAGCATTAGGCATCACTCTACTGTTTCTGGTTTGTACAAAGGATTTGGAATGCTCTGACTCCCAGGAAGTACTCTTTCTTCCTTTGGATACTCTTTAAAAACTTTATATATGTTGATTAGATATAGCATCTAAGTGCCAGTTCTGTTCAAACTTAGAAGATATAAACCACTTGTTTGTTAACTATAAATTTTCTTGGGAAATATGGAAGCCCTTTAGTGAATTATTTAACATCAAAATTAAAAGATACATGGTTCTCTCTCATGTAGTTAGAACATGGTTCTGGTTTTCAAAAACATAAAGTTCATGTAACCCATTCTATTCCTGCGCTGATCTGTTCTATGATTTGGAAGAGTGGAAACAATTGCAAATATAAAGGTATTTCAGATTCTGCTCACAAAATCATTTACAAAATCAATAAGATCATTACTGGTCTCGATATCTCAAAAATGTTAAATAGAAAGCACTGAACTAATTCCTTGAATGCAGGTATTAGCTTGGGATGTTGCTCTACTATTAAGGAAACTATCAAAACCAATTACCTCAAGTGGATTGCGCCTGAGAATGAGAGGCTGAAGATGAGCATTGATGCTGCTTGTATCAGGAACGCCGAGTCAAGTGGAGGCATCGTCATAAGAAATTGTAATGGCGACTATATTCACTGCTCAGGAAATACCTATGAAAAGCTCTCGTCATTGCTTGCTGAAGCTCGTGTATGAATTGAAGGCCTGATTACCTGCAAAAAGAATAATTAGACCAGTTTAGATATTGAATCAGACTGTTTGATTCTTGTTAATATCATTGCGAAGGGAAATTAACTCTGGTTTCTTAGCCCTCTAGTCAAAATCATGGTTTCTTAGCCCTCTAATCAGAACCAGGCTGCCGATTTTCTGGAAAAATGGATCCTGAAATCGAAAAATATGATAAGTTTTCTTTACTTAAAAGGTTCCAAATCAGTTGCTAGCAATTGATCTCTTAGAAAGCTTAGGATTTTGTTATATTGTTTCAAGCTAAGAGTGATTGAATGATACCTGGATTTCAGTAATTTTCGAAATCTTATCAAATAATTTTGTCAGTTTCGGTTTCACTTTTCGATGAAAAGTGAAAATTATGATGGCTTGGTTGAAGATTGGGGAGGAAAATTTCGATTTTGAAAAGAAGCCACTAAAGAGTTTTGAAGCTCGAAGATTAAATGTTTGTAATTTTTGTTTCTACGGCGGGTTATGAAAAATCAAATTTGACACCTATTTTTGTTTTATTTTTCTAATTGTTTAATTGGTGTTTGTACTTTTAATGGAGGCCACTAACTCCCTATATTTTAATAAATGAAGTTTCTGTTTAAAAGAAAAAATTGATAGTTATTTTTTTAATATAACATATTTATTTTTATAAAAGTAAATAAATAAAATTTATAATTGTTTTTATTAAAATAATTAGATGTGAAATATATGGGTGATGTGTCTATATATCGGGAACTCGCAGCCGCTACTCAGAGTGTAATGAGTGCGCACAAAGTAAACCCTCAGCCTGACGCGATAGCCTGCAAACCAACGACAGAAGGTAAACCACGCAAGGTGACAGGCTCAACCGAGAAAGCGTATCTAGAGGGACTCGAACTCATAACCTTTTGATCATAAGAATGCCATACTCAACCAACTCGGCTACCCCTTAGAGCGTAATAACAACATTCGTGGATATGTAAGTAGTTGAATTCGGTTATCTTTTAGGTTCATACTTTGACTAAACTTCCATCTCAAAAATCTACCATCAAACAACACAACAAAAATATGCATACATAATCGCAATCTATTTCTGCGCATTAATAACTTTTATAGGACCGACATTTATATATAAATGTATTAAAATTTGTATCCTATTATCTGGCAATCGTTAAACACGATTTTGGAAAAATAAGTGGTATTTGACTACGATTTAAAACCCATGTTTTTTGTGTTACGAAACTGTAAACTAATGGGCGCAGATTGTGTCGAAATCATTGTGCACATAGTTTAGTACTATTGATGCTTCATGTAGACTAGTAGTACTGGTGCAAGGACGCCTTCTACTACTACTACATTGCAATAAATGGGGATATGTCTGTCGCATCGCATCATTAGACTTCAATCTACTTGACTAATTCGAACACGATGTTGCTAACATTGTTGTTGCTATTCAAATAAAAATTTATTATTTTAGTATACCATTTTTGTCATAGATTTATAATATGTTATACTAAAAAAATGGTTTCTTAATTGCATAAGGAATGTTTTGTTTTCACTCAAAAATTGAGTTCTAATTTGATATCTAAACATCACAGGGTATATTTTAATGAAAAAATAATAATTGACATGATGATTGCGAAATTTTTATAAAAGAGAAATTTTTAAAAAAGGTAATAAGTCGTTAGAAGGGTTATGAGTATGATAGATAAGTTGTCGGCAATTAAATTGAGTAACAACAAACTAAAACTAAAACTAAAATTAGAGTGAGAAATTAGAATGAAGTGTAAAGAAATAAAGAGAAAGGTTATTTGGGTTGGGTTGGGTTGAGTGACAACACATCCACCGACTGTCTTATGGTTTGAAGACCTGATTGGACGTTTGACCTGTCTTTTCAACATTCACTCACACACACTGCTACTGCTACTCCCTACTCCCTACTGCTTTTCTCTTTGTCTTTCTCTCCTCCTCTACACAAGTCTAATCGTCATCATCACCCCATCGACACAATCTTGTACAATTCGTTTTTATATTTTCTGCACTGCACGTGTATTCTCCCCCACTCTTTTTTACGCTATACTATATACATATTCCATCTATTTTTCTATTCCAACCAAATGTGCCGGTGCCGGTGCCGGTGCCGGACAACAAATCTAATACTCCTCCTTCCTTCAATTTCCTATTCCACAATTACTTTTGAAATTAACAAATCAATCATTCCTCCCAAAAAATGGTAAATATGTTGTTTCGTTCCAAACTTAGTCATCGAGTATCACAAAACTTATGAGTTAAAGGTGATCCGCCGTTGAATGCTACTCCCTCCGTCTCATAATATTAGTCGTTTAAAGTTTCTTCATAAATATTAAGAAAAGTAATAATGACTTTGAAAGAATAAAAGAAAATAAATTTGATTGGTGGAGTTAATATCTTATGCAGAAAGTTAACTATTTTATTGGTTGAAAGTAGAATACATGTAATAATGCTGCATTGGAAAACGAGAACGACATATATTATGAGACAACAAATCTCTTCTAAAAAGACACATATTATGAGACAGAGGGAGTAGTATAAATTTTGTTCAGATTTGATCGGTCAAAATTCCATCTTTCGGTTAAATATCTATAACTTTTATTTTCTTTATATTCAACCGAACCTTTTTTTTAAGAAAAAAAATATTATTATTAAAATTAAAAGCCCAATGAAAGGCTTTACAAAAATCGAGGGCGCAATCCTTAAAGGTAGCCGAGTTGGTTGAGTAAGGCATGTTTGTGATTTCGAGTCATTTTACATACGCTTTCTCGGTTGAGTTTGTCACCTTGTGTGGTTTACATTCTGGTGTTGGTTTGTAGGCTATCGCGTCAGACTGGGGGTTTACCCTGTGCGCACTCATTGCACTCTGAGTAACGGCTGCGGGTTCCCTCCGAAAAAAAAGATGGAGGACGCAATAACAATGTCGAAAGTTGAAAGTCAAAATTCGAGGACTAAATTCTCTCCTAAATGAATTTGAATTTCCAACGGTAATACTTCCTTCCAAAAACCAAATTTTCACGAACTGAAATTTTATTTATCTAGATTATCTTCTCTAAAAAAAACTCTTTTATTTTGTTCAATCCTGACGAATTTCAATAGATTTTTTATTTCTTTGTCAACTCTTCTTAGTCATCTTGAGGAGCTTGAGAAAAAAAAGAAGAAATCGACAACAACCAAGTTTGGAATTCCAGGTATGGATCCGTCTAAATTAGGGGTTATATAACTATTTACCATGTTTTCAAGAATAGTAATAGCCAAGAGCTGATTTGGGGCTTTTAAATGAGGAAAACTTAGCCTATCTTTAGATTTCGGAGTCCATTTAGCAAGAGAGTCTGCTGCTTGGACTCTTGAGATATGCTTGATGTTCATTATAGAGATAATAAGGTTTCCGCAAATCTTTATTAAATGACTAATATACCAATGCGTTTTCCCTTCTACTAGAAGCTTGATTAGCAGTAAGCAATCTGATTAGATGTCAACCTTAGTCCAGTTGTTCTTCTTGCATGTTAAGAATCATTCCAGTAAAGCTCTAGCTTCTCCCAGCATAGGAGAGAGCTTGCCAAACGTATTGTCAGCACAGTGAATGATTTCTCCGTTGTCGTTTCTAATCAGTATTCCACCACTAGACTCAGTGTTTCGAAGACAAGCAACATCAATATTCATCTTCAATCTCTCCTTATCAGGCGCAATCCATTTGAGGTGCTCTGCTTTATTAGTTCTGTTGTTAGCAGAGATGCATCCCATAATAGTTCATACATTAATACCGTTAAGCTAGTGTTTCCTTTTAAAAATATTTGACGTATCAAGGCCAACACTAATTCTATTGATATCATTGATAGCTTTGTTAACAAAGCCGTGAGCTTCATTAAATTTGGAGTTATTACGATTCTTCCACACCATCCAACAAATTGAAGATGGAATAACATGAGTGATGTGAACTTTAGACTTAGAGGACCAGAACCAATTTCTAATGATATGAGTTAAGACCATGTATATTTCAATCTTAATGTTGAATAAATCACTAAAGTATTTCCAAAGATTTCATGAATAAGTGCAGTTAACAAAAAGATGATTTATATCTTCATAATTAGAGAAAAACTAACATTTTAGATGCAAGATTAACATGTCTTTTCTGCATTAAAGAATCAGTAGGAATGTAGTTTTAATTAGTTTCCATAAGAGAAATGAGAACTTTTTGGGAGTAAGAGCATTCCAGATTTTCTTATAAAAGCTTGATTTATTATAATGCTACCTTATGTTGTTCCATGTTTGTTTAGTGTTGAAGTTATTGTCCTGAGACAGCTTCCAAATCATCAAGTCGTTGTTGTTGTCAATATTGAAATTCTTGATTTGATTAATTATATTCTCACGTAGAAAGCTTTCCATTAATCCAATGTTCCAGCAGTTATTCTTCCAGAGTGTGTTTACTTTTTCTCTATGTACCACTTGTTGACTTCATTACTGTTTAGATCCAAAATAGGGGGATGGTTATGTCATTCATCCATCCAGAAGTCAATATCTCCCATTCCAAGTATCCATATTGTATTTCTTTCAGCTTATCCTTTCATACATACGAGTCTTTTCCATATCAAAGAGGTATGATTTTTATAATTAAACTTTAAAGGATGAACATTGATTATTATAGATATTATGCATTATGTTGGCCCAAAGACTATCATTTTTCTGAAACTAAACCAAAGCTTTTGAGAGAAAATGTGTTGAATATCATATTTTTTTTTGAGATTAAGTCCACCTTTCTCAAAAAGCTTGCACAGAGTTGGCCATGAGGACCAATGAATACTCTTTTCAATGTAATTAGATCTCCATAAGAACTTGTTAAAGACTTTCTCTAATCTTTTGATAATGCAGATATGAATTGTACTATTTTGCATCCAGTAACAAGAAATGGACATTAAAATAGAGGAGATAAGTGTAAGTCTACCCCCGTAAGATAAGTACTTGCTATTCCATTCAGAGATTTTAGTATTAACTTTGTATAGAATAGTACTGTAATTCCCAGGTAGTTGGTTGGCACATTTTGAGTTGTGAATCCTGTTTGACATTCAAGATGATTGACTTTGCTTTTCTCAAGCTTCATATATGTTATAATCTTCGTCTTTTCTTTTTTTACAGCTTGTCCAGAGACTGCTTGATATATGTCTAGAAAGCTGCTTAAAATTTTAGTTGAAGAATGTAAATTATTAGTCAAAACAAGGATGTCGTCAGCAAATGCTAGACAAGGACCATGTAATCAATTCTCGAAGTATACTTCATTTTATTACTTGAACTGAATAATTTAAATAAGCCCCTTGCTACAACTTCTTCCCCAATTATGAAGAGGCTTGGGGACAAGGGATAACATTTCCCTCTTAAGGTTAAGGTAGCCTATAACATTCCCATTTATAAGCATAAATATTTTCACATATTTGATCAACTTGTTTATTAAGATAACAAAATCAGTAGAAAAGGCAAATGCTGTCAAAATTTTCGTTATGAAGGAATGGGGCATTCTGTCAAATGCTTTTGACATGTCCAATTGAATTATAATGTTTTATGTCTTAGGATTTCTTCTGATATCATATATCAATTTCTTTGCTATTAATATATTTTCGTGAATGGACCTTCCTTTAACAAAAGCACCTTGGGTATTAAAGATAATGTTAGGAAAAATAGTAGATAGTCTAGTGTTAATAAGTCCGGCATAATTTATTTAGCATAGAGCAAATGCCAATAAGTCTATAGTTGTTCCAATAAATAAGATTAGTAGTCTTAAGGATTAAACAAAGCCCAATAGAAAACATTCCATTGGGGATACTATGACCATTTAGATATGCATTGATAGTTAGACAAAGATCAGACTTTATGATTTTCCAACAGACTTTGTAAAAGAAGATATTTTACCCGTCAAGACCTGCTGCACTTGAAGGGCTTATATTGTTGATAGTTTGCCAGATTTAATCTTTATCTGTAGAATTCATTAGAAAATAATTTTCCTCGTTAGTAACAATATTAGGGATGTTGTCAAAGATTTCATCCTGCATTATATCAATCCCATCTTCCTTGTTGTTGTATGGGTCTTTAGTTAGGATATCCTTGAAATATATTTATGCAAATTTTCCTATTTCATCACGATCAAAGATCCAGTTGTTATTTTCCTTGATAATTTTGATGATGTTTTTTATTCTTTTCTTTAAGATGTAAGTGTGATAAGATTTCGTGTTTTGATCACCATCTCTAAGCCAATTATTGTAACACGTTTGATTCCAAGAGTTTTCTTCATTTCTTAAAGCTTGAATATGTAAACTATTGGCCTTATCCAACTCAACTTTAGTTTAAGGATTAGTAGAATTAAAGTGTAAATTCTCCATCTTCATCACCCTCTCTTTAGTGTCTTTTACTTTACTGAAAATGTTACCAAAGTGCTATTCTTTGAGATATTTTTTGAGTCTTTTCAGCTTGAACTTGGAATTTTGATTAAGCTAGCCAAAGATCTCAAGTCTCCAGTTCTGTTCTACAACACTTAGGAAGTTATCATCATTAGTCCACATATTCATAAATTTAAAGCTTTTCATTTTAATGTATGAATTATTTGAATAAGCTGTAATAAGAAGGGGAGCATGGTCAGAACAAGTTCTGACCATGTGAAGAACCTGAGTTTCATTGAAGATGTCTAACCACTTGTTGTTGAACATAACACGATCTAATATTTTCCATTTGGTGCTTCCGTTCCAGGTGAATTTGTAACCTGCATATCCAGCATCTTCAAGATGACAGTCACTAATCATTTCATTAAAGTCTTTAATGCTATTTTGGCGGAGAGAAATACAACCAATTCGCTCGTCTGTTGATGCTATAACATTGTAGTCCCTAACTGTAAGCCATCCATTCTTTATAGAGGCAATTTGCTTGAGTTGATCCTGTAAGTTGAATCTCTGACATTACGCATAAACCACAGTTAAGTTAAAACTCTTATTAAAACCAGGGTAAATAACATCCAAATATAATCATTGATCATGATTGATAAGTATATCAATGCAAGTATCATCATTCCATAGAAGCCATATCTTATTAGATATGTTAGAAGCGGAATTAGTAAAACCCAGCTTTGTTACAATCTCATTCATCTTCTCTATTTTGACCATAGATTCTTGAATGGACAGAATCTTGATATTCTCTTTGTTGATTATAGATTTCAACCTCCTGACTGTAGAGATGTTGTGAATTCATTTTACATTCCAGTTAAGTATTTTTATCATTATAAGATAAAGATTTGTAGAGTTTGTTGTTCTCTGAATATTTCAGACACTTGATTACTAACTTACTGGGTTTTTTTCCATTTTTTTCACAGATTTGAGTTTTCTGTTCAGAATAAAATTGAAATCACGATCAGGTGAAGCAGCATTCAACGCTGGAGTGACAAGAGTACTTCCTATATTTTCTTGATCAGGAGTGTTTCTTCCAGAGAAGATATTATCATAGTTATTCAATTCATTTTGTAACTAACCATGATCTAACATTTATAAAGCTACGATGATTTCCAATTCTTCAGGAGTGGTGGATTCTTAAGTTTTCTTTTGATTTAGTGTGATCAATAGAATCATTATCGTGATATACAACATTTTCTTGAGTTTTTGCTAATGATATCTCATTTTCCATTATTTGGTTCTGTTGAATCACAATGGACTTGATTTTTAGCCTCTAGGCAAGTTTAGAAATGTTTTTGTTTCTTTCCTTGTTCTTGCTTTGAGTTTCATTTCAGTATTGAAGAAGGGTTGAGATTCTATGACTTTGTTTTTATTTTCTATCACCTTTTCAGTATTATTTTTATGAGTCTTCTTACATTCCGAGTGCTTATGATCCATATGAATATAGGAATCATAATAGTTAGGAAGATTTTTGTAACTTAAATTCAACCAACATCCCTCGTTTCTTCCAAAGCCAATCTAAATACGATAGTGAAGCTTTCTCAAAAAATATAATTCTATCAAAGCGTAATAAGCATTTATAGTTGCTATGTTTTTGTCTGGTATATTCAGTCTATAAAGAACTCCAACAGAGGCAGCTACATCATACAAGATCTTTGAATTATATAGATATTTAGGAACTTTCTCTATCCTAATCCAGATTAAGACAATCAAACTTTCTTTCTTTGTGCTAAATTCTTGCTCGAAATCTACAAGCATCCTCCTTTAAATCAAACTCTAACAATATGTGACGGGATTCCTAGATTTCCACACTATATAATCCCTTGAACTTAAATGAACTCAAGAAATTATTCTTTACAGATTTTTTTAGGCAAATCGTTAGTGAATTTTCCAACCAAAGTGGTTTTGGTATGTTTTAGCAGAGTATATTTAACATCTTTTGTGTATTGGAACGGGATATGGTCTTCTTTTTCCCTTAATTCTTTCCGGGTTTAACTCTGGAGTAGGAGAATTGAAGTTCGGTTTAACAATATTGACGTATGATTTCTTGACTTGATCCTTAACAATACATTCGACTCTGTTTTTTGAAGCAGGAAATTCTTTATCTTTAAAAACCTGATAATTGTATATATCCATGACAGAGAAGGAGAGATCGAAGAACGGAAAAAGAAGGAGTAAAGACACATCTATCAGGAGGAATAAAAATATTCATGGGGCAGAATCCCTTCTTGGAGAACCATTCTTCAAGTAAAATTCATATTAAAGTGAACCTTTAGTATTGTATTAATTGAAATATTCCACCGAAGATAATATTTGAAAATGATTTCTTTGATGAACATGTACATAAAGCAACTTCAATATGATCGAGATCTAAACTAATTATTACAACATTTGTTTCCATTCATTGAGGTTTTAATGACTGTTTTTGTTTCAGCTATCCAGGTTGTTATCTTTTTTTGTTGGATTCCATCTTAATCGAACTTGAAAGGAAAAAATGAATTAGATTGTTGATAGTTTGAGAGTCAGATTTCACCGTGTTTCCAACTATCTTACTCTTCACTCTGATATTATCATAAAGTTATCCTGTATTAAGATCCGCGAGATAATAGTTTTATGTCAAAGTCATTCTAATGTTGTGTTAAATATGTATTATTTTCCTTATTCTGTTAATTTCTGATATTCCTCTATCTATATTCTCTGACTTCGTGATGAATGTTGTGTTGTTCGAAGACTGAAAAAGTTTTTATAGTCAGGTATTACATGATAACCAAACATTAGTGATAAACAATTAGATTAAAAATCGAGATTTTTAGTCCTCAGTTCTAATGTAGATCTAAAATCTAGATTTTTAGTCCTCAATCTATCTAAGTTGATTGAGAGATTGAGTCAAATCGAATCCACTCTTCTTTTTAATAATTAGTCTTTGTTTAGTTATCCAAAGAACATCACTATTTTGTTCTCTGTAGATGTAGTCATTTTAGTTGTGAAAAGTTTCCTACATCATTTTATAATCGAAGATATGTACCAAGTGTAATTATTTTTAGCTAGTATTCCACTAAAAGCATTGAATCAGTTTTTATATACACTTCTTGAATGTATCTAGTTTTGATTAGGATGAGGCCATCTAAAAGAGCCAGTATTTCAGATGTTAAAGGAATTTGCTTCCCAGAGGTTCTTCCAAGACCAATGACTAGGTCACCTTTATCATTTCTTATTAAACCTCCCCCACCATCTTCCGCAATACTATTGTAGGCTCTATCTATGTTAACTTTGAGCTTGTTCATTTTAGGTATTATCCATTTAAGATGAAGAAATTTTATAAGTTTGTACCTAACTCGGCGAAAAAATCATAGTTAGTCACTTGAGTTGGTTACTTGTTTCAAAGCAACCACTTATTTATTTTTTATATCAAAACAGTCACTTTATTTCACTAGTGGTCACTGATGTTTAACTTTTTTTTTACATTTTTTGTCACTGCTAGTGACCATAAATGTAAAGAAATCTAACAAAAATGGCAATTGTGAGACAAATATAACTTGAGTGGTAGTTTTGAAACAAGTTCCTAATTTCAGTGACTAACGAAGGTTCTTAGCCTACCTAACTCTAATGCAAATTCTTAATCATTGGACCAGTGATCATTTTTAGGAGTTTAACATGGTCTAAATTGGAAAAATATGTTTAATATAGCTCATGAGTGACTTAATACTAAGAGTATGATTATCATGCTTGCTTTTATTTCTAGTTTTTATGAAACCCATCACACTATAAGAGGGATAACTATTCTTATATGAGAATTTTTATTTGTAAAACTAAAACATGCCCTTATCATAACATGAATAGTCATTTACTTATTAATTAAGATACCAAGATATGCGAAGTATTTCCATACTTTCAATGGAATTTCCAAGTTTTAAAGACTTTTAAGTTGCCATTAGCTATAATAGGATAAGTATTTGGAAAATAAATGGATTTGATAAATCTTGCCCAAAGAGTTTGGTGCTCTTTGCACTTAAACCGAATCTTAAATAATGACGCGGCGGGGCTACATCATTAGAGGAGTAATGTTTCTGAATATAACTATTCTCCTCACATTAAGGTCACCTTCATCAAAATATGTGCATAAATGCATTCATTTTGACCACTTTATAGTATCTTTGAAATTGTTTGGAACCCCAAATAAATTTATTACAAATTCCTTCAATTTTATAAGTGATACATTTTGGAATTTTTAGACTTTGACATTGATAAGAAAGAATATTTTAAAGAATTGATTGGATTAAGACGAGCCTCCTTCCAAATGAGAGAAGCTTACCATCCCAATCAAAAAATTTAATCTTAATTTTGGTGATCAATTCCTCAAAAAATAATTTATTGTTTTTTTTATAAATTTAAATTCCCAAATATATAATTGGTAGAAAACAATGAGAGAAACCAGTAATAGTTCATAATACATTTATTCTATGTGTAGATATCTTTGTAGATAATAAATGATCTTATTTTTCTCTTTGGTTATTACCTGACCTGAAAGTTTATGGTAATGTAAATGTGCTGAGCAGCCTAAGGTCTGGAAGAGAGCCATTAGTGAAGGCTATAAAGTTATATGCATATGCCAAACATGGTGTGTCCAAGTTGCTCATTGATTTGTATATTAATTTATGATTACCTGCACGTAACTCCTTCAAACCTCTAATAAAAAAAATTCCTATGCAATTATAAACAGAATAACAGATAAATGATTCCATTGTCTAAGTCCATCTGTGGCCTTAATATATCCATGCAATTCACCATTTATAATAATAGAAAATTAGATATTATATATGTATTTAAGAAACACATGTAGACATGTGGTGTTGAAACTAAAACTTTTTATAACTTTGATTAAGAGACTATATGAGAGCTCGTCAAAGGCTTTAGACATGTATAATTTTATCAAAATGTTATTAGCCCATGTTTTTTTGTTTAAATCATGTGATAATTCTTGAGCAAGAATACTATTTTCTTGAATGGTTTTCCTTTTTATAGATCCTCCTTGCTTATTAGATATTATCTTAGGAAGTATTAAAATTAGTATGTTTATTATAATATTTGTTATTATCTTGTTGGATACGGTACAAAGACTAATTTTTTTAAGAGCTTCCACTTTGGGAATGAGGCACATGACAGTGGTAAAAACACCTCGACAAACAATTTCACCCATGAAGAATACGCAGATGGCTTTGCACAAGTCTTGTTTAATTATAGTCCAGTAGGGTTGGTAGAGTTGATATTAAATCCATCTACACTAGCAGTATTTGTAGGACATAAGACTAGAATAACATCATGAATTTTCTACTTTGAAGGTAATTTTATCATCATTCTCTTATATTCTTAATCAATCATATTATAGATATTTTAGCTATATATATACCTCTTGTACATGATTAGGCATGTTAGATAATAATGATTTAAAAAGTTTATTAGCATTCCTTCCCAACTCTTCTTTATCAGAAGTCCAAACATTATTAATCATAATGTCATTAATAGTATTCATCCTTATTTTTCGTTTGACATGATTTTGAAAACAAGATGAGTTCATGTCTCTATATTTTATCCAACTTATGGTACTTTAATTGAATTCAAAATTCTTATTCTCTTGACATAAGTTGAAGTAAAATTTATTGAGCTTTTGATAGAGAAACTTGATCTTCTAAAGTTTGTGATTTTTCAAAAAAAAATTCTCTATATTTTACTTCTTTTTTGTTTGAATTATGCCTTCAAAGATCTTCCCAAATTGTTCCCAGTTTTACTTCTTAGGTTTTTGTTTTAACCTCTTTCATTTTTTCCAAAATAACTGTAATGTATAACCTTCCATAGGTTCAATTCTATTCTGTTCAACCATCTTTAAAACATGTGGATGAAGAATCAACATATTATGAAACTTAAATGAAGACTTATGCTTTATTTGATCAAAATTTAAAGAGATGTTTGACGAAACATGATCAGAACACGTTTTTGAAAGATGATTTAATTTTGTATTAGTGAAGTAATTAGACGAGGAAAAGTTATATAAAACTCTGTTTAATCGTTTTTATTTTCTATTATTGGTCCAAGTAAACTTTGAATAAATAAAACCAGCATCCTCCAGATGTCATTCTATTAAAACATGGCCAAAATCATCCATACTTCTACTATATATAGTTGTAAATAAAATATGTTCATGAAGATTCAATATAGCATTGAGATATCCAAACAAAATCCATTATTTATCTTCTACTGATATATCATTTAGGTTACTCCAAAGATCTAGCCTATGAGTTCTAATACACTGTACATATATGACTGTGACCCATAATGCTTTCTCAAGACCATTATATTTAAATTTTAGATGAATAAGTTGTTCCGGATTGATAGTAACTTCAACAAAATAATTTTCATTCCAACATAACCATATTTTATTGTTGATATTAGTTGTGAAACCAATAAAAACCAATATTTTTGGCAATCAAATGAGGTTTATCCAAATAGACCATAGGCTCCTGAATAGCCATGAATTCCGATTCTTCTGTTTTTAATAGTTTTATATCTCCTAATAGAAGCTTTATTGTTGATAGCCTTAATATTCCAACTTATGATGTTGATTGTCATGTAAAAGCTTCATTTGAATGTTTATCAAACCCTTTACGAAAAAGAGGTTTATAAATGTTCTGGCCTTTAGTAGTGACCTTTCAATGCTTAGAGTCTTGTTCATACCTCTTTGAAAATGTTTACTTACTTTAACTTTTTTCAACATAAGAGAAGCTGGAAGACTTTCGAGTATTAAATGAACTATGAATTTATCTTCCCAACCTGGAGCTACCTTCTGTTTTTTGTCCAAAAGTAATTACTTATCTACGATTTGTAATGCTTCAGAGATTTCTGAAACCTTAATAAACGTAGTATATTTTCTTGTTCCATGTAAACAATAATTGTTTGCTTCCAATGTTTCTGAATGAAAATCATTGTTCTTGTTCTGTTTGTCCGTCTCTTCTTCCATTGTTATTTGATTTTGTAATCTGTGATCCTTATCCTTTTATTCTGATTTTATTTGAAATGATCACTCCTTTGTGCTAGATTTGAAGACTTGTCCCCTATAACAATAATAAACTTTATCTTAGATTTCTTAACACTTTCTCGAGTCAAAAGGTTTTCAGAACCTTTTTTATTGATACTTTTGATATTTTATTTTTTGTTAAGTTTCCTACAATCTTTCTGTTGATCTCCTAAATGGTAGCATTTAGAGGAATAATAGGGAACTTCTTTATACACTATTTCTTGCAAATAACCATCATGAGAATTTTATTGGAGATTGTTTTCGGTTAAATGATAAAATTCAAAGATTGATTAATAATGGATAACTGGTAGAATTCATTAAAGGAATGGAATTATAAAAAATAGAAGAAAATACGAATGAAGAAACCCCCAAAAGGCAAAAAAAACATGAACTATGTACTTTTTTTGGATGGGATATACCGCCATGAATTGTTAAAGCAAAAAGGAAAAGATTTAAAAAAGGACTTGGAAGATTCATTCCGTTGATTAATTCTTTCTACATTTATATATGAACCAGCTCTTAATTTTATCAATGATAATTTGTGGGGTCTTATAGTGCCTCATGAAGATACTTTAGTAGTAACCCTTATGATAACTAGAATATTAATAAGGAGGGCAATGGTTGATAATGGAGGTTCAGGTAATGTTTTTTTTAAATCAAGTTACGATCAAATAGTAAGGATGTCACCATATAAATAGACTAATAGAAATCTATTTAGTTTTACTAGTCAGACAACTAACTGTGTTAGAGAAATGAATTTGAATGTATCTGTTAAGAAAAGAGAAATGGAAAAATTTGTAAATACATGTTTATCATTGTTAGTACTATAACTTATTATAACGTTATTTTAGGACGACCTTTGGTTACATAATATGTAGGTAGTGGTATCATCTTATGAACAGTGAATTAAGTATGTGGCTAATGAATTTGGAATAATAAGAAGAAGTTAGCGGATAACTAGGGAGTGTGATTCTTTATATTTGACAACTAAAAATGTGGTGACGCTATATTGACGAAGCATTTTTGGGGTTGTACAAACCGATAAAAATATTACGAACCTCTAAAAGTTGACGTACTAGAATGAAATTGGAAGTAATAATTTTTTAGTAAGGAATAGATTTTTTTTATTATGATTAATTTGGAAAAAACTAAAGAGTATGAGATATAAGTGAGCAGATGTAAAGAAAATAATGTAAGTTTTGGTTTCATAAAGTGTGGTAGTCAAAATTATCAAGGGACGAAGTCTTGCCGTTTGGAAATATATAAATCTGAAAAGTTGCAAATTACATACAAATATTTTAAAATATATAAATCTGAAAAGTTGCAAATTACATACAAATATTTTTCTTAATAAAACTATATATGAGACAAGTTCACGCTATAACCTTTACTTGAAAGATATATGATCGGAGGTACTTTGAAATTTTAAAAGATTGATTTATATGTTTTTAGTATTAAAGTTGTATTTTTACGATGTATTGTGAGTAATTTAGTGATAATGAATAGTAATTATCAGTATATATGAGTTGTAATGAAGAATCATTTTAAGGAAAATATTATATGAGTCTTGATTACTAAGTATTCATTTTATAGTTGTTAAATATCTATAAAAAAAATAGATTTAAAAAATGAGTTCTTAATAATAATTGGCAACTAATAAGGGATGAAAAGTTATAATATAATCAAAGGAAAAAATTGAGTATGACATTAAGCTAAACCTATCTAAATAGCGTAAGAATTAGCAATCAATTAAAATGAACATGCTTATAAGTGAAGTCTAGCTGAAAAGCATAAGAGGCCATGTTAGTTCGTAAAGGCTTTAAATTACGATGATGATTATAAGTCAAGTCTAGCTTTCGAATGTAAACATCTCAAGCATAAGAGGTCGTGTTATTTTTCTAATATATTTAAGTGGCCATGATATTTTCATAATCAAAATTTTTGAGAATAAAAAAAATGTAGTTATTGAAAAGTGCAGCAAAGAATTATGATTAACATTCAACAAATAATAAAAATGAAGTCTAACGATAAAAACTTAAAATTTATAAATTAAATATGCATATGGATTAAAAGATGAATAATTATAAAGTAAGTATAAAATTTAAAGGTACTAATAAAGTTCAAACAAAATAAAAATAAAAATAAAAATAAGTGAGCTAATAAAAGGGATTAATGATTAAAACATTATAACAAATTTAAGTGTATTTGTCGGCACAAGACCAATTTTGGAATTCATCTAATATATCGGTAGAACTGTCATCAATATTTGTTGGGATGTTGTCTTCTTTGATATTTGCGTTATCTTGAATAATAATAGTGTCTATAGAGATAAAGTCATTACTATGGAAAGATGAGTCAAGAGTATGGTTTAAAAGATAAAGATGAGTCAAGAGTATGGTTTAAAAGATAGATGGATCTATGACACATGTCTTGATATTTTTTAGAAATATGATTTTAGTAAGGTCCTATAAAGATTGAATCTGGCTTATTACGATAAAGTATTTGTGTTAACATTGAAAGTTTCTTAACATTAGACAAAATTATTCTATTCATGTTCTCCTTCATATTTTTATAACTTTTAATTTTGCTTTTGAGGTTGTTATTTTATTCTTCCAATTGTTTGTTGACAATTTGAAGTTTGTTGTTTTCTTTATTTGTTGTTAACAACCGTTGTTCCAAAATTCCTTTCTCTTTTGACCACTTGTTTTCTTCTAGTTACAATTGATCTTCTAGATTGTCTTGAGATGTAGTATTTTGTTATAATTTTGATGTTCATTCTCCAAAATTATTAGTTGATATAATTTGCTCATATAAAACATTTAAGTTGTCGGGAGTAAACTGTCCAAGCAGGACATAACTAAATGAACTCTAAGAAAATTATGTGAAAATAGTAAATAGTTATATTTATAATAAAAAATATGAAAGAGGTTAATAAAATTTTATACCTATATTTGAAGTTCCATTTGAGATTGGAGAAGTTGTATGTTGGAAAAATTTGAAATATAATATTTTAGATTATTAAGGGAAAAATGGCCAACGAATGGCCAAGGATTAAATATGGATGATTTATCTTTAAAAATGGATGATCATTTTTAAAATTTCAATAATATGAAAGTATAGTAAGTAAAATGAATGTATGAAATAAAAATAATAATAGTTACGAAATTCCAAGGGTGTAAGAATAATGTTGGAGCCGATAGAAAATAAAAGAGAAGTGGACATCAATAGTTTTTGTTTTCTTATTTTAATATTTTTATTATCTTTTGAATAATCAGTAAGGGTAATAGAGTTTTGATTTCTTGAAATTTGATGAAGAGATTCTATAGATGTTGTTTCTAGTAAGGGCAATAGAGTTTTGATTTCTTGAAATTTGATGAGGAGATTCTATAGATGTTGTTCCTGGAAGTAAAATAGTGGATTTCTCTTATTCATTTTGATCAACAATTTTGGAGTTGCATTTGAAATCCTCTCTAGTAAGGTATATTAATATGTTGGTTTAAACTTCAAATATTTCTTTAGCTGGATTCATCAAAACTACAAAATTATAAATTGTTTTAATTAATAATATTAAAAAATATAATAAGTTTTCTAATAAAAAATGGTTAATTTGAATATATATACATGCAACATAACATAATCATGTGTGCTTAAGTATTTGGAAAATAATTTATGTTGAAATGCTTACATGGAATGAATAGAACGATAAGAAGATGATGAACGATTTGACAAGAATTTGAAAGTCGACGGATATGAAAAATAATTAAAGATAGAAAGTAAAGAGAGAAAGTGTGAGTATTAGAAGTAAAAATAATATGTAAGAGAATTGAAATTTTATATAGGAAAATATAATAAATATTAACCGTTTTTGTATTCATTTATTTTTACAGAAAAAATTATTGTAAGATAATATGTGTTAACTAGATTGTTTATTCATTTATTTTTACATAAAATATATAACTAAAATATATTTATCATCTTGAAACTTATATATGTTGTTAAAATGGATGATAGAACCAACATATTACTAATATATTCATGAACATTTCACCCTATAAGGTGTTGCTTACTAGATGTTGGTATGGGCACTTATATTTTTTTTATCAAAGAGTATTTCCATAAAGCGGTGGAGACCTCACCGATTATGACGACCATATGATCCTCTTCGTTAGCATGCTTGTTGATTTGATTACAGTGTGAATATACATTCATGGAATATAATATTTTGTTTCTCCAAGTGGAATCCACCAACTAGTCAATTTTCGAGACCCAACATGGATCCTTTGAACATGTGTGGTTAACGTACGTGAAGTCCAATCAAATTATCTAGTTATAATTTTTATTTTTTACGGTAATGGGATTCACTGTCTAGATAGGGTATAGTGCCTCCCTAATGTGACCAATTTAGATTAATTGTTTGACTTTGGATATGATCACCTCAACTTTCTCATGAGAGAATAGTATGTACCTTTGTTTGATTAGTTGATAACTATTATTGTTTGATATCATGTGGCAGGCTACCAAAGATGGGGCCTCTGTTATATAATCTGCAGACCTAGCAAAAAATATTAATTTTTTGGATACAACCTTTAGTATCTAAGATCACAGAGCTCCTGAGGTGCCATGTTCTCGGTGGACCACGAATCCAAAATCAAGTTTTATTTCTTCTAGTGCTTCCTCGTGCTCAATATTTTGGGTCTCTCTTGGATCATCTAGAAGGATGGGCCCCAACTAATGTCTATTATTACGTATCAAGAAAAGTAGTATAACATTCTGTAACGGCGTGTTTCTTATCGTGTATTGAACAAAATTTTATGTTGATAGCGAACATTTGACTAAGATATGGTAGGCCCATGATAAATTTGTAAGAAAGATATCTTTCGTCTATTATATGAAAGAGACTTTAAATCTTAGTTTTGTTAACCCTTTGTCTTAGAGTAATATCAAGTCTTAGCTTACTGAGCATTGGAGTCTCGACTCCGTTGAAGCCTGTGAGGGCCTTTAATAGATTGAAAGAGGTTCCACTCCTATGGTTCGATCGTAAATCTTCTTGTGCAATATATTTGCAAATCTTTCTGTATCACCTCAACTCTTTCGATTTTGATAATTATGATTATAACATATTTGTTTGGTTGTACTACCTTCTCAATTCATAATTATGGAATGTACTAGGAGGGAATGAAGGTTGGTCGAGGTGTACATATATTTAGTATATATGTTGGAAATTAAGTTCAATTATATGATATTTTGAGGAAGTTTATGTGATACATGTGAGAGTGTCTACTCCAGCAATAGTTACCACGATTACCTAATTGTATTATGAAGAAAAAATATATGTTCGGTTCATATAGCTATGTTTTGGCCAGCCTAGGGAGCCAAGACCACTGATGCTTCTGTGAGGATCTTGATATGGGGCATTAAAACTTTAGCATGCTTATATGAATTAGAGGCTTGACATTTGAAAAAATCCTAAAGTTTTCTCTCGTCCATTGCGTATGGAATTTGTTCCCTCAAGGCCCTATAATCTTGGCTATGATGACTATTATTGTCATCATACTTATATAATTGTTATAATTTTAGGACTTATTTGTTCCCTATAATATTTCCAGTTTTTAAAACAAGATTGAATCGTGAGCTTTCTCATAATTTTTGACTAAATCCTTGGTGAGCTTCGTGTCCTAGATATAAGATTTCATATGATTGTAAGATTTGTGACATCTTTCAAGTTACCGATTGTCGATTATGAGTTCTTATTTTGAAAAAAATAGTTTCGTTAAGATTGTTCAGTAATAGGTCTAACTTATTGAACCTAAGCCACGTGGGTGGGCTCATACTGAAAGTAGGTTGGGTGGTAGGATTGATAAGCGTTCGACATGACCGATATTGTTTCTTGTATTGTCTCTTTAACTTTGATTTGTTATACTACTTTATAGGATCTTATCAAAGGTGAGAACCTTTCATTTTATGATATCCTCAACTAAGATGACTAGTTTGATTTCTTAATAGAACGCAACGGGTGCCACACAGTCTTTATAGTTTTCGAGTTTGTTCTTGATGTTGACGTACCTCTAAGTGTAATTTCCCATGCTGTCTTTGTATTTTTGCTCACAATAGATAGTATAGTTTATGTAACCATGTATTTTTTTCTACAAATAAAATGATCCGAGAATGCACTCCAGGGGGTTTTGAGCCTAGAGGTAAATAATAGAATTAGTTCAAAGAGATAACTCGGGACGTCATCGAGAAAGCTCGACATTGGATCTTATCAACATCATCAAACCCAAGTATCATGTTTAGTAATTGTTTGATATGGTTCTTCGGTTTCATATTACATTGTATTTATCTATTTTAATGGATCCGGTCTTCGAGATAGAGTGTTTGTCGTTGTTTATGGTGCTAGAGGTGATGATTTCATACAGTATTTTTGGTTTTGCATCCCTTTCCCAAGCTTCTTATTTGTCTTAGGCCAAAATTGATCGATGATAAGTTTTTTGTGATGGAAAGGATGGTCGATCACACTTTAAGATAATCTGATCGATTTGTTTCCACTATGATATTAGGTTGGTTGTAACCGAAGCATGGATGTGTTGGTGAAGATAAGTGGATTGCCTCCACAAGTGAGATCTTTAGTGCCTATGGTGACAATGTTTGTGATTATCAATTAAACCTCTTTGGATCACGCCCATGAACGTCTATCTCAGAGATATTTTTCTCGTGGGTGATTTTCTTTGTGTTCATGGTATGGTGATTGTTTGCAGTACTTCGAGTGGCCAACACATGGTTAGTAATATTTAATCGAAATGTACGAAGCATAATTGTTTTCCTCTAAATTATTTGTTATGTGGTTAGATTTTGTTTGGGCTAATGGAGTAGATTCTGAATAAGAAATACTAGTGTTTAATGTTAGTTATACTATATAAATATTAATGTTTGTGTATAAATGATACTATATGAGAGATGAAGTTAAACATAGAAGATGAACAATTCTATGAAAATATGTATCTGAACGAATAATATTATCCATGTACATGATTGTAAAAGAATCTCGAGCTCCTCGCGTGGAGTTCTTTTTATGGATTATGTTAAACTTGTAAATGTTAAACTTAATTACGTTTATTACATTTGTAATTGCCTATAATTTCAGATGTTGACTGGAAGTTTATGTTCATTACTTCACAAGCAAATTCTACAACCTTTTATAATCGAAGGCTCGGTAACAATACATACATATGTGTTTGCTCGTTATTCTTTATAATACTAGGTTTCGACCATACAATATATCGAGCTCAACATATGCTCAGGTTCGAGAATGGTAAAAATCTAGCATGTATCGGTAGCCTCTGAGTCCTTGCGAGTGTTGGTATGTTGTAATATTGGATGATTTGAGTTCGTCGAGTCCAAGTGCATGCGTTGTGTAAGTAGTCGTTGGACCCATTAATTTCCCGAGTACTTATGGCTCTTTCTGAGAAGTTGTTCATTCTCTTTGATTTTTTATAGGACAAATGATTAGAGTAGAGAGCTTTTGACTTGAGTAGTTCGTATACGACGTGCTGATCTTGCTCCATTGATGGGCAAAATTCACTATCGCCAGAATTTCCTCGCTCTAGAGAGCTCGGTTCATGCTAGCCATGTACATGACTCGTTTAAAACCCTTTCACTTGCAAAACCTCCCATGAGAAAAAAACTTTACTTTGCCAAATTAAAAATATTGTGTTTTTATTTGTTAATTGTACCTTAAGTGGGTAACCTCCTAGTATTTTAAGGTAGATACACATGAGTACTATTAGCCTAAAATGAAATTGATAATTAATAAAACAGGTCATACCATCATATTAGGAGATGCCCAACTGGATAGAAGGGATTATGAGATAAGTGTCTCTATGATAAAGATCTAGATCAAGGTTGAGAGATACATCCCCACTACGGTGTTGCACAATTTTGTGTGATATCGGTTATTTTAAATCGCTAGAGGAGCTGGTTACTACGTATGATGTCTAATGATAGTGGAAATTTGAATGCTCGTTGAAGATAAAACAGTAGATGATTGTTATAACGAAGAAATGATATTGTTTCTCACTGTGTTCTACACTAGAGTGAGCCTATGTATATGACACTATGCATTTTATTCTAGATATCTAAGATGCACCCGAGCAAACTCGTGTTCAGTGGTAATAATAAAATTCTTTCTCAAATGTAAAGCCAAAGTAATGAATAATAATTTAGAAAAAATAATAATTTCAATAGTACTATTTTTTGTATTTATTTTGTGATCAATCTCGAAATGAACCTTGAATGAATATTTATACTATTTACACTATCTTTTATACCAATCAAAATGCTACATGTGTTATAAAGGCCTAACAAACTATTCTTATAACCTATTAGATAATGGGACGTATTATTCAGTTGTGGCTTCTTCAACGATTTTGTCTTTTGCCTACTTCATCTACTTTTAAAAATTATGTTACGTCAGATGTCTTATTTTGTGTCTCTCATCTAACATCCTTTTTACAATCATTGTCTAGTCATTTCTTTATGGCCCTTGTCTGACATATTTTTTTAATCTCCTCTAATATCCTCTTTATAATTATCGTTTAACTACTTCTTTATGATCCTCGTCTACATCCTCTTGTTCGTCTTTAATATAATCTTACTTCATCATTATAAGTAATATATACTATCTATGAGATATAGCCTTATAATGACCCTCATAGTCCTTAAATTTATTTATTTTAAATAGAATTTCTTTAGAGACTAATCAAATGTTCTAGACGAGGTATCACTCGTAAGTTTAACGACTTATTAATATTAAAAACATACAGTATGCAATAATTTTTAGACACCTCAAGTTTATTCTATCATGTTTAACAATTTAAACATTGAAAATCTATAAATTCTGACTCACTTTACCTCCTTTATTATTTATTTGCTCCTAAATGTATTTATTTTCAACGCTTCTTCTATCAGAACTCAAAGGTCTTTAATCCTAACTTTCTTCTTCAAATATTCTTACGAGGTATTTTATATACTTATTATTTTATTTTCTCATATTCATATATTCTTGATTATCAATCAAATGTAATAGAATATTACATGTTAACAACTTTTCAAAGAGATTTAGTAATTTTATAGAAGTGAAAATTTTACTTTTTATTTCCTTATTAGAATTGGTATATCGGCTATACTTATTTTATAAAAAAAACCATCAAAATTAGATTTTATCCCGTCATTCTTGATTGAAAAAACAGAAAACAAAATTACTTAACTTAAAAAATCATGTAGATATCATTTCTTTTTTACCGAGAAAATGGCTCTAAAAAAGAAAAAACTTTCACCAAAAAACGAGATCCAACTACCTCTTTTAAATCTTCTAGAAAAAACAGAGCTCCTATATGAATACTTTAGCCATTTTACCTATAAACACATGTATGAAGAAGAAGATGTAGAATTTAGACATGAATATGGTCTCCTGATGATGTAGTTACTCATTTTCTTAAGCTGGTGAATTACCCCATCACAGTACGAAAGATGAAACACCATTATTTACTACCACATGTCATTGGGCTCTTTGATTTCCACTCTCAAGATTTATTCAAGTATTTTTCAGATACATCTACATATATCGTACCCAAATAACTGCTAATTAGTGGCGTACAATGCTCAAAGTGTTGCATGGCTTAATTTTTTTTAAAAGACTTGTTCATCTTGTAGATTTTCTTAAAATTTTAAAAGACTTCTATTTATTATATATCTATCAAACATGGGAAAAAATTGTTAACCTACCCTCTTCCGACCCCACTTGAAAAATTTCATATATTTTTGTAACCGAGAATTGGGAATATCAAACGCCGACCGAGAATATGGTCAAGTCGAAAGAAGGTCGATTGCTCGTGTAATATAGGTTTTATTTACTTTTATTTTAACTTTTTTTATTTATAATATTGTTTATACCGATAACAATGCTTCGTGTGTTGTAACGGCCTAAGGAACAATCTTGATAACCTATCATATATTGACATGTACTATTTAGTTGTAACTGCTTAAACGACCTATTTGTTTGCCTACTTCGTCTTTTCTTTTTATTATAATGTAACCTCGTATGATTTCCTTTTTATGACCCTCATCTGATATCTTCTTAATGAACTTTATTTATCCATTTTTTATGAACCTTTTTTATGTCCTATTTTGTGAATGACCGAAGAATCTAGTAACAATGATTTGTTATGGAAAATACAAGAATAGACGTGCTATTATCTTATTGTTATAGTTGGAAAATTTTACATTACTTTTGAGTTTTAATTTCATTATATATTATATTCATAATACATCTGTTATGCTTATCATGCATCCATGTTCCGTTCTCACTTTCTTAGGGTGCTTTGTTACTATTTTTAGTTTACTCTCGTAATAACCGGTTCTCATCAACCGAGCTATGGTCTTGCCTTCACACGAATGATCCCTAGATTTTCTGTTCACGTCCTTCTCATTTTCTTATGTTATCAAGAGTACCTTGGCATGGTCGTCGTGTATAGTCTGTTCCATGGTTACGCTTTAGCAGGTACTCATTGACTATTGTTTTATAGTCAAAAGTACCCCGTCCTGGCTAATGAGTATAAACCGGTGACAAGGTTTAAGAGTGAACTATCTTTAAGAGTTCGTCTTTCAGAATGAGTATTGTATTATACATGACGAGGTATTAGTTCATCCGTTATCCTCACTATTTAGACGTGATATGTATAATTATTACATTTAAATTATATCGTCATGCATGCAATTATTGCCATTAGTTTCATGCTGCCACATGTCCAAAATCGTGTACCTATGTCTAAAAAACTCTGTAGCTAGTTGCGTGTATGTAGAAAATGGCGCTTCTATTTATTTCTTTAACCAAACAGCGCAATCCTTCTTATTCTCTTTAGACCATGACCCGCAAAAATATGAAATAGGTATTTTTAGGGTAAAAAACACTGCTAGTCCTCCATTTTACCACTTGTATCAACATAGTCCATTTCATTCACTTCTGCATAAAACTCATCCCCTTCGTTTTAAAAATTTGCAAATATCGAATTTAAACTGTATTATTATGATTTTTTATAGTTAAACTGTATACTTTCTCTCTATAAACTCGACTTGTCTATTTTTCTCTATAATATCGAATTTAGTCCACACTAATACCAGCTCAACACAATCAATCAGATATTGAAATCCGTATGAACAAGTCATTAGATAAAATCATAACTCTAAATGAGAAGTATGATAAAAGAGAGCACGATATTCAATCCTCTAGGTTCAAATCGAAGGTGAGACAAATAGATGATAAAAATCATGTCGACAACCAATCTGATCGATCTTGTACAACTTGCTTTGTTCAAACTGAGTAGAAGAAAACATATTTTGAATCTAACAAAGAGCGTTATACTTTGCGAAAAGAGAAAAAACATAAGGAAATATATGTTATGTTCAGTGACGATGAGTTAAATAGTTCGGGATCTGCGTACAAGAGGTACCGGGGGTCTTCGAAAGAGGAAAAAGGCCGGTCGTGAAAATCACGAAGAGAATATTGAACAGGAATTGAGAATGTACCACGTTGTTTGAGGGAAGCAGAATTATGTGAAGGAATACATCAAATCAGTATACAGGGATAAATGATCGAAACTTGTATGCTGTTATGGGAACTGGAAATAATAATCAGTATGTACAAGGAGTCGACTTGAGAAATTCTCCTTTGACAACTGAAATAAGGTCCATCACTCTTCTGAAGTAGTTCGATATCTCCACGGTTGAAATGTTTGGTGGGATGCAAGATCCTGATGACCACATCGAACAGTTTAAAAACTACATGATGAATTTCGAGGACGATCATAAGTTGGTGTGCATAGATTTCTCTCAAACGTTCAAAGGGACAACTTTGAAGGGGTACAACAGGATTCTGAAGGGATCCATTTCCAATATCAGAGACTTTTATACAGTGTTCTGAAGATAATTTGTGGAAAATAAAGAGATGCGAGAAAATGAAGACACGATAATATAGTGCAAACAATCAGTGGGAGAAAAGCTGAAGGACTACACTAAGCGATTTGTCTTAACCAAATTTTGTTTAGATAATTGTGAGGATTTGGTAGCAATGGCAGCATTTTGACAAGGATTGTTACTAGGAGATTTAGCAAATGAAACAACGAAACGAAGAGCTTTACCTTTTGGAGCTCTGATGGAGGCTAAAAAGAATTGTTAGTCCCCCATTTTTACCACTTGTATCAAAATAGTCCCTTTCGTTCACTTCTGCATAAAACTCATCCCCTTCATTTTAAAAATTTGCACGATTAGTCCCTCTGCATATTCCGGGGGACCAAAAGTGATATAAAACTTAAATTTAAGTGCCACGTGTTAGTTTTTAAATGATTTATATGTGCGGGGGGATTATATTTGCAAATTTTTAAAACGAAGGGGATGAGTTTTATGCAGAAGTGAACGAAAGGGACTATGTTGATACAAGAGGTAAACATGGAAACACTGTTTTTTACCCTCTGATGGATCAGGTGGAATATCAAATTAAAGTAAAAGAGTCAACTAGAGTTCGATGAGTACTTGGCTCTAGTCAAAAGAGTTCAGGGGAGGTGCCAAATGATCAGGGGTAGGCTTCGAACTCAGTCCAACCATCGCGTCCAATGAACAACAAAAAGTTTCCTCCTCGAACTGGAGTGTACCTACTCAAGCTAAAGGGTATCAAGTTTCATAGACCAAGGCCAAATCAATGGATAAGGCCAGAATACTATGCTGATTTGGCTGAAAATGTTGCTGATATTTATGAAAAGGCTAAAGGGTATGTGAGTTTTAAAAAACCTGCTCGATAAATAGACCAAGGGAAGAGCGTAATAACAGTGATTGTAAATATCATAACGACATAGGACATGATACAACAAACTATATTTGTTTGAAGAAGGAGGTGCAAACTTTGATTGAAAATGGTAAGTTGTTAGCCTATGTTAGAAGACATAGCAATGTATCAAAGGTTGTTGTTGCATCATCTTCGCAGGTGACGAATCCAAATTCACAAGCATAAAATCTAATGATTATGGATCCTAAGATTGATGATTTCGATGATGCATCAAAATATTTGGATACAGAGTCGGATTGATTGATTCATATGGCAATGAATGAACTAGTAAAACAACACTGAATTCTTACTCTATGTGAATACTTTGAGCCGTTGGCAATTTTTAGAGGATACACTATGACTGACAATACTGATAGCTCTAGAAAAAAGCATGTAGTGATCTTAGTTACTCAAATAGGCGGAGGGATTTCTACTCTTTTATATGGTAAGAGAGATGTTCCTTTTATTCTTTTCGATGAAGATGATTTGAGAGGCACTACAGGTACTCATGAAGATGCGGTGGTTATTGGAGAAGAAGTAGCTGGTATTGAAATCCAGCACATGCTAATATATACATGGAGTTCTGGAAATGTTCTTTTCAAAACAACATATGATAGAATGTGTAATCCTCCACAAATTTCTCAGTGAGACCGCAGTATAATTGGATTCACATGAGTGACGGCTGAGGTAATTGGGGAATTTGATGGGGCGGTGTGTTTGGGAAAGGGACCTTTTAGAAAAAAGGTTCAACTTTTATTCATGGTGGTGGATTGTCCAACAAAATATAATGCCATTTTCGGGAGACCTTGGCTTTCAAGAATGTATGCAGTTGTGTCTACAATCCACCGATGCTTGAAATATGTCATCGGAGATCGCGTGGGGGTCGTCTAAAGTGATCAGAAGGTTGCTGAAGAATATTATAAAATTGCTTAATACCACTCAGGGGGGTTGACCTCAGATATCGAAGAAGGGGTTGATGATCGGAGGGATACCCCAGGTTCTTTAATAGTAAGTGAAAGTATAGAAGAGTATGCTTTTCTTGATAGGAAGGTACTTCAAATAGGAACTTTACTGACCCCAGCTTTACGTCAGCAGTTGTTGCAATTTATGTTTCACAATTTGGATGTTTTCGCTTGCAAAACAGAAGATGTAGTAGGACTTCCAATCGAGGTGATATGTCATAGCCTAGCAATTAATCTGAAGACCAAACCCGTTATACAAAAAAGATGTGCTTTCACTTTTGAGAAGTTAGAGGCTATTGTTATTGAAGTGGATCTTTTGTCAAGGTTCAGACATATAAGAGAGTCACAATATCCCTTATGGATAATAAACCCAATGATGGTTAAAAATAAGAATGGGAAATGAAGGAGTGTGTCGACTTCACAGATTTAAATCAGGCTTATTCTCAAGATCTATTTCCAGTTCGTCGAATAAACCAATTGATTGATTCCAGTTCAGGAAATCAAACTTTGCTTTTTATAGATGCATTTGCAGGGTATATTCAAATTCAAATGGATCCAAAGGATTAAGAGAGCACCAACTTAATCACAGACAAAGGCTTGCATTATTATAGGGTTATGCCTTTTGGGTTAAAGAATGCTGGAGCAACATATCAGAGGTTAATGAATAAAACCTTTGCTTCTCAGATCGGAAGAAACATGGAGGTGTATACTGACGACATGTTGGTAAAGAGTCTAGCAGATGAAACGCACTTGAAAGATTTAAAAGAGATTTGTTTTAAAAATTTAAAAGCTATCATATTGAAGCTAAATTCTGAGAAGTGTACTTTTGGAGTTCAATGAGGAAAATTCTTGGGTTATGTTATTAGTGAAAATGGGATAGAAGCCTATCTAGAGAAACTAAATTCGTTGGTATCAATCGCATCATCTTGAACTATCAAAGAAGTGGAGGTCTTAATATGAAGGTTAGCTGCTCTTAACAGATTTATTTTCAGGTTTTCTGATAAATGTTTCCATTTTTTTAATTATTACGAAGACCAAAGGAATTTGAATGCACTTCGAAATGTGAAGTGACATTTTCAAGTATTAAGGAATTATTATCATCACCAGATATAATGTCCAAGCCTCGACTTGGAGAGTAGCTTTTTATATATTGCAGTATCGGATTTTGTAGTAAGTGTTGTGTTGGTAAGGGAAGATTCAAGAATTTCGAAGCAAGTTTATTTATGTGAGTAAGAGTTTGGTGGCAGCAGAGAAAAGATACTTGAAGCTCGAAAAATTAGTCATAGCTCTAGTGGTGGCTGCCGGGAGGATGCGCCCCTATCTTCGAGCTCACACTATTGTGGTTCAGACTTCGTTCCTATTAAAAAATATTTTGTAACGTCACGATATTTTTGAAAAGATGACCAAATGGTCAGTAGAGTTGAGAGATTTTGACATCATTTTTGTGTCTCGAACGGCTATTAAGTCCCAATGTTTAGCTGATTTTCTTGTTGACTTTCATTCGAGTAGATCAGATAAAGAGATAGACAAATAGTTTTTGCCAAGGAGTTCGATATGGGTGGTTCGAACTGATGGAGCTTCTATTATTCTATGATGCAATATGGGGGTTCAACTGATTACTCCATCTTGAGAGGCAATGTTTCAAGCCAGTAATGTTTTATGCATCGAATAATGAAGCTTAATATGAAGCTGCATCGGCTCGTTTAAGGCTTGCGATAATTTGTGGGGAAACTTGAGTTCATCTAGAAATATATTTCGAATTAATAGCGAATCTGGTGGCCGGAATTTCCGAATCTAAAAAGGATAATTTGATTTTATATCTTCGAGAGCTTCGAAATTTGACTCTTTTGTAGAAAATACTAGTCGAGTAGACAATACAGTTGCTGATTTTTTTGTAACTGTGGCATACACTGAAGAATATCCTGCGATTTTACTACATGAGATTCCTTCGATTATAACCCGATCAGAGCAATGTAAATATGCTAATAAGTTTTTGTTACACCAGATGTAATACAAAATGACTAGAGGACTGATATCCTGAATTTTTTTATAAGAGAAACAGTGTCCCAATATGTGAAATTGGCTAAGAAATTGACGTATAAAGGCTATGTAGTATTAGATGGGGTGTTATACAAGAAGTCTATGAGTAGGCTATTATTGTGTTGTTTGAATAAACAAGAGTCTCTAGAAATTTTATCAGAGTTACATAATGGTGAGGGTTCAACACACTCTGGGTTTAAGCCATTGACATGTTGGGTTTTACTGGCAGGATATTATTGGTCTTCGATTAAGAACGATGGTTAGAGTTTAGTTCGACGCTGTGATACTTGTCAACAATTTGTCAACTCTATTCACAAACCCGCAGTTCCCCTCATGTCTATTACCGAAGCCATTTCTTTCGAAATATTGGAAATAGACTTCGTAGGACCATTTCCTATGGAGTCTGGGAACGCCAAATGATTATTGTGGTAGTGGACTATTTTTTGAAGTGGGTCGAGGCTGAACCATTGTCTTGAAAAAAATCAAGGATGTTATTAAGTTCATTGTGAACAATATTTGTTTCCGCTTTAGGGTACTTCGAAAAATCACAACCGATAACGGTCCACAATTTAATAATAGAGAAATGGCTTTTTTTGTACTTCGAGGGGAATCACACAATATTTTTCTACAGCTTTTCATCCCCAATCAATGTGTCTGGTGGTAGTAACAAATACATCTATTTCGGAAGGTCTAAAGAAGAATTTGACAGGGGCTGTAGGAAATTGGCCTAACTATTTGCAAAAGGTGTTGTGGGCTTATCGAACAACTCCTAGAGAGGTTACTAAAGAAACTCCTTTACCTTAGTGTATGGAATGGATGTTATTAGTCGTGAAAAATCTACATTACCTTCTTATAGAGTACTTTAGTATTTCAAAGACCTAAATGACTAAGCAAAAATAGAGCAGATTTGGACTTGGTTAAAGAAAAAAGAATTAGGGCTCATCTGAATATGATTCATTATCAAACTCTTATGAGCACTTATAATTCAAAGGTAAAAATGAAGGATTTCAAAGTTGGCGATAAATTTTTAAAAAAGGTATTCCTTCATACTAAGGAAAAAGCGCCTCAGAAAGATGGTCCTAAATTGGGAGGGTCTCTATATAGTTGTAAAAAGAATAAAAGCGAGATCTTATCGTTTTTGTGATGAGTAGGGGAAAATGCTTCAACATATTTGGAATATACAACATCTAAAATTGTATTAGGAGTAATTTCTTCTTTTAAAAACTTTTTGAATAATTGGTACATTATTTCCTGCCCTATTGGCCCATGAAGGTTTTAATGTGGTTCTATGTATGCATTTGATGTTATAAATAAAAGTATTTTTTGGAAAATGGTTGTTTAAGTATAACTATTTAAATTATTTTGGTAACTATTCCGAAGTGTTGTATGTTTATTATAAACACCTTTTGAAGAAACAACCATATTCGAAGTGCTACGTTCTTTAAACGCACTATAATATTCGAAGTGTTACGTTCTTTAAACGTACTATATTATTCAAAGTGCTACGTTCTCTAAATGCACCATCATATTCGAAGTCCTACGTCCTTTAAATACACTATAATATTAAGAGTTTAATGAAAGTAATATTTGGAGGGAAACATTCCTTGTTTTATAAAATTATAAATGCAAACATAGTGAAAGTATGAGAGAAACAAAATATTGTTGCATTAAATAATTTGATGGTACACATAAAAATGTTTTTGAATTCTAAGTAAAATAGCATGCACCAAAATCAAGTCACCCTATAACAATTGGATGACTGGTACAAAAAAATTAATAAAAAAGAGGGAATTTATTTGTCCTCAGAGTTTTCTTTAGAGGATTTCCCTTGTTCAGAATCACTTTTTTATTCATCTTTTCCAGATGAAGAATTAGGTACATGATCAAAAGCTTCACTAGGGAAATTTTCAATATGAATTAGCTCCCAGAAGTTTGAAAGGTCAGCTTTTAGAAATGAGGCACGAATTTCACGAAGAAGTTTATTAATTGTTTGCTCCTCCGTATTCTTAACGGCCGCAAGCAGGTCCTTCGCACATTCATTTTCAAAAGCCTCCACAACAAGTTTTTTTTATCTTCCTCGAAATGAGTCTTAAGAGAATTCATGCTTTCTGTCAGTTTTACTTCTCATCCCCACTCCGTTTAGTGAAATTTGAAGAGTGAAGTAACTTTGTTTCTGGTCAGATAACTCTCGAGCATGTTTGTATTTGAGCTCTTCTATCTCAATTTTGTGAGAAATATTGAACTCTTCTACTTGTTTTTTATGCACAAATCTGAGATGATTTTTTAGGTGAATGATTCCTCTGAGGAATTCAGATCTAGCAGCTTGGAATCCGTGGAATTGGTCCTCAACAAAACCACCAAATATTTCCCTGATTCTCTTCTCAGTAGTAGTAATTTTCCATTGCTGAACCATCTCCTTCGCCATAAACACTAAGTTTTTTAAGGGAAGATTCTACTTCTTGGCATAACTTTTGTTCTACAATACCAAGATTGGTAAATGGTTGGAGAGCAAGTGCAAGTTATTCAGATGGCTCTTCGAAAGTTATGAATACTAGATTCGTGTAAGGCATACTAGCGGAGGTAAATTGTGGCAAATAGCTCTCTGAATCAGTTATTTTAGTAAGAGTAGGAGTATAGCTTTCACCAAAGTGTTGTAGTTCCTCTTAAATCATTCGGATGTACGGATCCGCATCTCTGTCGAGCTCTTGAGATTGATCGATGTTCAAGAAGATATCAGGATCAAAGTGATCATCTTCTCGGTCATTATCTACTGCAGTCTCTCCTTGTTGATTTCCTCCTTGCTCAGTGTCTGCTGCAACTTCTCCTTGTTGATTTTCCAACACTATGACTTCATCAGCATTGGAAGGAAACACTTCTTGAAGGGTTTGTACAGTTTTATTTTTTGCTATTTTCTGTGGCGGTTTCTTAGATGCGCTCTTCTTTTTCTTCAAAGCAACAATTTTTTTTTGGGGGGGGGGGGGAGGCTCAACCTCATCTCCTTTTTCAATAGTGGGAAGGTTTTTTTTGTTGCTTCCTCTTTTTTTTGGTTTCATCGTCAAAATATCTGAAGAGCTAGCACCAGATGCGCTAGCTGCTTTTTTATTAGTTTTCCCTTTATTTTTTTAGCGAAGATGACTATTTGACTTGTTTTGAATTGGAAGAAGCACCTTAATATCAATCTCTTCATCTAGTTTTGGATTCGGGGGCTCCATTTGATTTTAAGGAAAATCAACATCTAGTGTGATTCGCCACAAGTGGCTGTTGATGAAGTTGATAGGCAGAAAGGCTGAGTGAAACCCATTGCCCCACTCATTTTCTGCCCAAAGTTGCTAATTGGGCAAAAATGTCATTAACATCTTTTTGACGCATTTTATACCGCCTTGGAATTTATGAATGCGTTTAAAAAATGAAAAAGTAATCAAAAGATAAAAGTAAGATAATCAAAGCAATAAAAAAAATAGAAGAAGCAAATGAGCTTACTGTTGCTCCTTCAGACGAGGTTAAGTTTTGAAGGATTCTCTACGGATATATCCTTCCCATTTTCTCATGCCCCGAAAATGAAGAAAATTTTTAGTTTCGTAAATTTGTCAGCCTCGAGCAAGTCATCAACGATCTTGAGGTCATCATCCAAAGTGAGGTACTTCAAAGGAAAAACTGGTCCCTTCGAAAGTTTAGTCAGAGCAATAAAATCTCGAATAGAGAGAGGGATATAAGTAAGTCTGTGGCCATGATTATAGAAAAGAGGGTGAACCATTGGTTGCGAGTGGCTTGTGTAGAATAGAGGTCTAGGATTTTGAAGTACTCCACTATTATTGGATCTAACGGAAACTGAAAACCATAGTTAATAATTTCAGGGTATACAACCAACTCATCATTTCCATAGTTAAGTTAAGTCTATCCCTCTTTCGAAACCCAAAGCACAATGTTGTCTGGCATTCCCCATTGCTTCTTCAAGGAAGAAGCTTGGGACTCCGAATAGTAAATATATGGCACATTATTTAGTACTAATATATATTCTGGATTAAGTGATTTTAAGTCCTCTCGTATTGAAGCAGCTAGATCTTTAAAAAGCTCAACATGAGCTTTTTGTTCTTTCTCCTTTGTATTTTTGTCTTCCAAACACCCTTAAACGTTTCACTATCAGTGTTTTTAGGAGCATCATCTTAAGTATCAGGTTCAACGTTTGATTGGGTAGCTTCGGAATCAGCTTCTTCCTCGGTTTCTTCATTTATAAGTCGAGGTGGGTTGACATTCGAGGTTGGCTCTCTATCGTTGTTGACTGAGGGATTTTGTTAAGACTTTGTAGTTGTCTCAACAAATTCCCTCTAGGAGGAGAAGAGGATGTAGGATTCGAAGTATGGTCGACATCGTCTCCCGTAGCTATAAAGGTCTTTCTTTTAAGGGTTTGAGGAAGGTAAGTTTTTGAACAAACTGGAAGGGTTTCCTTGCACAGTTGTTTAGGGGATTCAAAGCTAACTGGAGTAGCTGTTTCCTCTGATCTCCTTGAAGTAGATGTGCTTTGGGTCACTTTACGATTGATATGAGGAGTGAAACTTGCAGAAGGGATTCGAGGTGATGATCTAGCTAAGGATGTTGAAATTCGAGGTGTTTTTGGTGTTTGAGTTTTTAATGATTGACTTTCTTCTGGAAGAGATGAATTTGAAAATGAAGGAGGAGTTTGGTTTGGATCGAATTTACAATAATTTATATTATCACTGGGAAATCTAGGAGCGTTGCTTATTAATCCATCTGCCTCATATTCGTCTGCCCGTTCACTTTTGCAGAAATAGTCGTATGCTCCAAAATGAGGTTTTTGTTTGTCTTTGGATGATAATTTTATAGGCTTTTTTGCTCTTATTTTTTTGATTTTTGGATGCTTTCTCATAAAAAAAATTAAAGGATGGATGGTGGATTTTTGTTTTCCGGTTAAGGTAGTTCAGAGGTTGAAGATATAGATGAAGGTAGCCAAGAAATCTCAGGAACGAGCAAACTCTCTCTCTCTCTCTCTCTCTAAATATATGTTGTGCAGAAAACTAAAGAACAAAAAAGTATTTATAGAAATGATTAAGGGATAGGGAAGTGGAAGTGGAAGAGGTGGAGAAGATGACTGGGAAGAATTCCAAACGGTTGCGTAAATGAGAGCCTGACGCACGCCACATGACAAGCGACGTTTACGACCGTTAGAGAAAAAAATTACCATATGAAGATATTCGAAGCGTTAACAAGAAGTTTGTTTAATTCAAGGATAACACTCTTTGTCAAGAAATTGGTGGAATTTAACCCAAAGTAGTTCGAACCTTGGCCGAAGGGGTTTTTATCCACTAGTAAAGATTTCTGATGACAATTAGTTCTCATTCATTGACTTTCATAAGAACTAAGGGGGCTACCCATAAGGAAATATAATGTTGAGGATCCAAATGTAATAAATGAAACCTTGTATAATAAGTTACATAGTTGTCGGAGAAATTTAGGGTTTTATGTAAAGATAAATTACTCGTATGTAATTATACCTTTTGCATAACAAATGTTGTTACGCCTAAGTCTTGGTGCCTTTATATAAAGGCCAGGGCTAAACTTAATGGATTATTCTGATTTTTTGGTTAAACTGTTTACTTTCTCTTGACTTTCTCTCTCTAAACTTTACTTCCTTACTTTTTTCTCTAAGATCGAATTTAGTCCATACTAGGATTATAATCAATATTCATGCTAAAGTTGAACGAAGTTTGCAAATATGTTATCAACTCATTAGCATATTTAGTACATGTTGACATCGACGTTCTACTTTGCATAACATTTCTCAGGTAGTTATAACGAGCCTGATTTTGATTGACATAGTACTACTACCACTAGCTAAACTTAAAAATGAACTATAACTATAGTTCTCGTGCTTCATAACATAATAAGCATACGTTTTAAATATATAAGTTTGAATGTCTTGATAATATTTATCGTAATCATAAACATTATCAAATATGATACGAGTATAAAATTAATCAATGTATATGTCAAAGGAATTCAATTTGATAGAAGATTTAAAATTCACCCAATAACATAGGTTTGTGCAATGGGATGAAAATACTTCATAATATGTTATTCTATATTGGGTTATATCACGACACCGATATTGTTTCTATTTGGATATAAATGAATTGCAGGATTGACAGCATATTCAAATCAAAATTAATATTAGGGCTATATTATCTAGAATAGTATGATTATACTCGTTAAACATGGCAACAAAATATATTAGTTCACGAAAATATGACAATTGTATGCGAGTAAGAGGTTGTTAATGGTCCTCGGTGTTTTTAGGCCTATGTTTTTCATAAAGCATCAAAACTTATTTCCTAAACAAATAAGTATGTACAAGAATATCATAAGTACAGTTCTATCTAGTTTCGACATCTAAAATTAATTTTTTAATTTCTTTTCATTAGCCAAATTAAACTCTTTATATTCACATTTTCTAGCTTTCGAGCCGCCTTTCTAATAGGCTTGATAAAATCCATGAAATATCATCTTTATTCCATCTTGCAACCAATTCAAGTATATGACATAAACATCTACTATTAGTTTTTTATATTAAAATATGGTTTGAAGTCAACTTTTTGTATATCAATAGTTACAGTGATAGTGGATGCATTATTAAACGAAAGTGACCTAATTTGTTTTCGACATTAAAATTAATCATACATTACAAAAGACCTTCATAAATTCGTTAAGCTTTGTGATTGGAAATACAATAAAAATATATAATTCTTTTTTGAAATACAATTCAATATCAATCCAGTGCAAAGTCATACACATAATATCAAAATCGATAAATTTTATTACTAGTTAACAAACTTTCCATGGAAAACTAAAACTTTTACCACTAATAAGATGTTTTTAGTTTATAAAATATTGCAAGTAATTGTTCTCATAGAGCCACGTGGGATGTGATCGATATTTAGGTTTACCGATCCAGTAATCCATTTCTTATATCTCTACCAGACGACAAAAGTGCATTACCAAGGGTAAATTTCATCATTTCTTCCTTATATCGGATCTTATTGAAATAAATTACATTTTCTAAATTGAATCTATGGCCGTTTGGACCTTATTCCCAAGTCAACTATAATATTATCTATAATGTGATGTTGTCTGGCTAGGTGTCATTTGATATCATAAGTGTGGCTATTATTTTGTCCATTCTTATCTGAAATTACTTTATAAGAATGCTTACACTTAGATTTATCTAAAGCATTACGGATACTATAGTTTTAACGATTCTTACATTTATATTTATATAAGTCATTAAGGATAGTAAAAGGTTCACATACCTAAGATGCCTTCTTTTTTGAATTCGAACTACTGGTAACGGTAGCACTAAGAAGCGAAGAATATGTTTCATGGTGAGATTTCATTAACTACTATGTAAATAATCATGCATCTATATTAGGATTTTAATCGGTTCTGGATAACCAGGAACCAAACCGGAATCAAATCGATGCGAACTGGACCGAGAACCGGACCGAATCTTAACAGTTCAGTTCGCGAATCTATTTTCAAAACTGAAACTGATAGGGAACCAAAACAATATAATTGAACCAATAAAACCGATAAACTCGTACAACCTATTACGAACCAAATCAATAAAAACGGTAAACCGATAGAACCGATACAGAACTGAACCGTTAAAACTTACAAATCGGTAAAACTGATAGGGAATTAAACCAATAGAACCGTTTGAAGCGATTGTTTTTCTGTTTTTGTTTTTATTTTCATACATTATATTACCAAAATATTCAATCAAAGAATAACTTCTAAACTATAGATTTTATATCATTTATTTAAGTAAAATTTGAAGATCAATTTTTTAGCTGGATTTTTTTTTATATGAACTGAATCTAATCTAAAACGGACCAATAACAAACTGAACCAAAATAGACCGAACCAAATTTAGACCAAACCGGAATTGGACCAAACCGGAACTAGAACCAAACTGAATCGGAGTAAACCAGGCCAGACTGAACCAAAACGAAAACGTACCAGTCCGGTCTGATTTTAAAAATTGAACCAAAAGTTGAACGGTATGGTCTTGTCTGAACCGATAAGCTTATCGGTTCGGTCTGGTTCCGTAAAATCCGGACCGATAACAACCCTAATATATGTGCTTCCATCAATATTAAAAGTATAATTAGGTCTATAAATTAGGAAAAGCTAGGTTGGTCACTCGTATTGACATTATGTCTTTTTTTGCCATTAAAATAACTTTTAATATATAATGAATTATATTAAACAATAACATAAAGAAAATAATGGGATAGAGTATACCAATACATTATAACCAATAATCTTATACCAAGAAAATTTACACTAAATATATCGACTATATGAACGTGTTTATCAAATTTTAAATCTAGAATAAGGTAATTTAGAAGATTATAGAACAATAAATTGATTTGAAAGATGAGGGATGATCAGTGGAGGAGATAGTGGTACCAAAGATGATGGATGATTATTTCCAAAGAAATAATTATATATCCATGGCACCACAACATCAAGAAAACATTATGTTATCAAAAGAATAATAAATGATACATGATGAGATTCATGAAAACGTCGATGAAAAGGAGGAAGTACCCATCGCTAAGACCATGAATGGTTAAGTAATATTTCCTAGAATTTGCTTGGCCACCAACAAAATAGAAAAACTACAGATACATAAATTATCATTGAACGTCTAGACTAGTTAGGTTGGTTGAGATTTTTACTGAATGGTTGAGGGTTTAGTATAGTGGTGTAGTTGTAGAATTTTATAATAGTTTTTGGTAAACTTTATCGATTATAAATAATCATGACATGAATTTTAAAGTTAATGATGCGTGATATAGAAAAATAATTTAGTATACTTAATCAATATTTAAATGATGAATATCTAGTATTAATATAATCTCTTCATGCATGGGATATTAATTGTCTTTTAGGATTCAAATATTTAGTTGATTTATTAAATAACTATATATCTTTTATATTTGTTAAAAGGTAAGCAGAGGGTGACTACTACTAAACTGAACTTGAAAAGGAGTCATAGATGTGAACTGAAGTTAGTTAATGAATGTTTCATTACAGTTAATATTAAATATTCATGCATGACTTATATTCAAACATTAAAAATTGCTACACTACTTAAGGGGAACCCATAATTTACCCAGTTTGATGATTAGCCATATACAAATTAATCGTAAAACAAATATCTACCGTATGTGATGTAGATATCTCATTTGCTTGTAAAAAAGAGATTATTGTTAGTGAATAAATTGAGCACCCAATTTCATATAAAGTAGAATATGAAAGATTTCTCTAATAAAGCAAGAGATATATACCCATGATTGATGCATATGATCGAAGTGGGAGGTGTATTAATATTTTGAAGTCTCTATGCATGACATATGGGTAGTAAATGATTGTTCACAACCTCCTCCGCTTAAAGAGTGAAAATCATGCGGGCAAAACCGAGATCCACCAATACAGACGCCACCACAAGAACCTAGTACCTGTAAGGGGTTTATTAGCCAGGTCGTGATCCTAGTCTAAGTATTTGACTTGGACTAACCATTTGTAAAATATATATTTATATGAGATCTACTAGAGGCATTATGTACTCATATTTAGTCAAAAGCTAAATATGTCCAAAATCTAAAAACATCACTATAAATACAACCATCAATCATCAAGTAAAAGGTCGTTATTTCTTTGCTAAAAAAGTTTAGAATGTTTTTTTCTAAAGAGAATTTTGTCTCTAAACGATTAGTTATTGTAAGTAAACATACTGAGTAGGCTGAGGCTCGTCATTTATGTGAAAACACTAATGTCTGATATTTATTCACAAAACCAACTAATTAGTAGAGGCGGACTCTGGTATAGAGATAATACCTTCAAATAAAATAAAAGTCTCACCCACCGAAAACCCCCAAAAAATAAAAGTCTAGGTCAGTCGAAATCCTAAAAACAATAAAATTATCGAAATGATGCCATTCTAAAAAAGTTGTCGTGATGTCACTCTCAAATAAACTAGATATCTCGACTAGTTGAAACCCGAAAAAATGGAGGGTTTGGCATAACGTCCCTTCTAAAAAAATTGATTATAATGATGTCATCCTCAAATGAAATAGATCTCAACTAGCCACGACTCTAAAAGAAGATAAAATGGTCAAAAGACTATCTTTTAAAAGGATAAAAATATTGAAAAGATTGACACCATGGAACAAATCATGTGTTCCAACATTCAAAACATTTAAAAATAATTGAGTCATCAACCATATGTTAACTAGAAATGTATGAAATGTCACTCTTAATTAGAAATAGAATTGTTGTATGACATAATCTTGTATATCGAAATGTCACATGGATATACTAAAATATTAAATATTATAGGATAATTTTTAACTTTTTAAAGGATATAATAATAATAATAATAATAATAATAATAATAATAATAATAATAATAATAATAATAATAATAAGTATTGGATAATTAATAATTTTAGAATATTTATTTCATCCAGATGCTTAACACTTTTGAGGCATATAATATAATATTATTTTAGTTTTACGTATTTAATATTTTGAACAAAATTTTATGCCATTTAAGATAATAGCACTAATATAAAGAGAGTTATCATTGATTACCCATTTAATATTCAACAGGTATTTGAAAAGTTAACTTACCAAACATAATTATCTTGAAAGTGTTTTCTAAATTATTATTTTAGCTCTACCATTCTCTTCTTTTTAATTAAAAAAAATTTAAAAACCTCAGTTATTGCAAATAAATTTAAGATGAATATAACAATATTTAAGAGTGATTTGTTGTGAGATTATCTTTTCGTATTTATTATATATATCACTTTTCCAATCGATTTCATATATTATTTATACATGTTTCACAAATTGAAATAAATTGTTTTTAAATTTTTATGTTTTTATAAATTCAAATGAATATGTATTGTTTTTTTAACAACTTGTATAGATTGACTTTTGTGTTTTTCGTCTTCTAATAAACATTCTTATTTGATCTAACAAGATAAATTTTTCGTAAATAAATAATTCTAGTTTTTACAATTTGACCTGATCTAATAAAAAGTTTGTTTTCACAACTTATTGTTATGGAATTAATTAAAGCTTATATTTTACGACTTATAATTTGGCAAATAAATTAAGTATATATTTCACAATTTATCATTTCGCAAATTCATTATATTTATATTTTGTAATTTTTCATCTCGTAATTTTATTAAACCTATATACCAATTTATCATTTTATAAATTAGTTAGTCCCATATTTTACAATGTATCATTCTGCAACTAAATAAATAGTTTTTTCTTACTTATTTTGTCCCAAAAAAATTATTATTGTCAAAGACAACAACTATGGATATCACTAGGGTTTGTTAAAAAACCAAAAATACGGATGGTTTCAAGATATTATTTTCGGTACTACATTTTTTAAAATATTAACTTTTAATATTAACACGTTAAATATTAAAACTGATAGACGTTAAATAATAATAAATATTTGTTTATCTTATTCTTGTTATAATAAATAATATTTATTAGTAAATAATTTTGATTTTATATATTACAAGTACCATAACTTTAATATACCATAGATATCCCAAATATTTTGGACCAATCTGGTTTGGAACAAGCGTAATATTCTTAGAGATTCATGTATGCATAATGTTATGAAATTTCATAAAATTTTGAAATGTTTTCGTTGAATTTGAGAGGATAAACCAATAAATACTATATAAAATAATTCACATCGTAAAATATTTGTATCCGAATGTGCTAGATGTGGGGGTCGTTCATAAAGCATAAAGTATAATGTCAAATTGTGTAAAAGTTATAGATTAAGACTCAAGAAATGCTAATCGTTTACTATTTTGACAATCGACATGAAAGATAAACAACTGATAAACTAGTTTTAGTATAATTGACAAGCTATTTATGACTAAGATAATCAAGAATTATAGGACCAAGTTGTCAAGATGGTTGTGTCCTGACACATCAATGGTGGTGTGAAATAGTTAGGTGGCCAATGAAGTAAAAGGAATAAGTCCTACGTATTATTATGGCTCGATATGAGGTTCGTACTATTTGATTTCCTTTAACGAAAAACCAAAGAGATAAAATTCAATAGAAACATGATTATGTGGGCAAATTTTTGAACTGATAATATATATTTATTATAACGGTTAGTGAGTGGAGTATGTTGTTAAATGTATATAGTTCATTTGGCAAGGGATGAAAGTCTTGACCAAATCTTTTTATTAGCATACAATTACCATTACTAACAAAATAATATCCAAAGTTAATGAAATATGAGACATGATGTTACATGGATCATATGTTATGTGAGACAATACTCTTGAGTACATGTACCATTGCATATCCTAAAAATTGAGTTGAATCCTTTTAAAGTTTATACCAAATTCATTTAGACTAATCGTGTTCAAAATTGCATGGTATAGTTGGGATTGAGAAGTCTGTACTTAGGCGTGTTAAAGATAAGCATGACAAACGGTTTGTTGTGTTGGTTGGACTTGATAGGCAAAAGGGGTTGAAGCCATCTAATGTGACAAATAGTTATTTCTGGTTCCATAACATTGTTTTGAATGATATGTGCAAGGAGGGGGGGATGCACCAAAATCTATTATTGTTGTAATATTGTGAATGATATTGGCTTTTACTGAAGTTTTGATCGTTCTTCATTCAATAATTTTGTTATTTTCTCCAATAATTTCCAAGTCTACGGCCATAAGGTTGATTCAAATATAGGGAATGTGATAGTATTGTTTTTAAGTTGGTAAAGTGGTTGTGGTTTTTTGAGTAGTTCATGAAGGTAGGGTTGGTACATTTAAGTTAACAAGAACCATCTGGTTAGGGTTTCGACAGACTTATGAGTGGTGTTTCTCCAATTGGAGCATGTTTCTAGTGACTTTGTATGTCGATAATTTTGATTTATGAATGTGGAAAATATTTCAAACTTTCTTGTAAACCCTCGAACGATTTGTATCACTAATCGAGATTCACTTACGTTGTTACCAACGTCTTCCAATAATTCGTAATATCTTTCAATTTTTCTAATATTAATTCATCGATGAACATCTTGATAGTTTCAGATTTGTGAATTCTTCTTCCGGAACTGTGACTTATGAGCCTTTGTTACCCATATATTATTTTTTATATTTATCCATGTAAAATAATTTGTAACATCATTCTCAAGTATATGTGCTTGTTAATCATCAGACAAAGTGATAGTTTTGTAAATTAATTATGTCGGTAAAACATTAATTTCATCCAATTGGTCGTGACCTTTATCACCAATGTTGCGGGCAGGGTTCCGTTTTTCTGATGTATGATCTTTATACACTTTGGCATGGAGTCGAAATAATTTGATCCAAAATGACTTTGTCACCTTTGTTCAACCGAGTGTTTTGATCTTAATATGTGTGTTTGCGACTATATATGATGGATAGAGTGGGTTCCCCTTTGAATTCGAAGAATGAATTTTCTTTTCATTTGACATGGTTTTCGGTATTATATGATGATAATGATCGGTTTAGTGATTGTATATTTTTTTGAAGATAAAAGATATTTGGAGAATAAAAAATAATTTGAAAAAATAAAAAACATTTTTTTCGATGGACAATAAAAAACAATAAAAATATTTCAATAATATTAAAATTAATTGTATTTTTTAATAAACTAATTTTAATAGATATTGAAGTATTTTAATAAAAAATTAATATATTTTATATAACAGTTTCTTTTAGAAACAAAAAGTTAAAAACTCATGATAGTTTATATTTTAGAAAACTAAATTTCAATAGATTTAAAAAAACAAAATCAATAAAAATATTACTATAACTCTAATTTTTACCTTCATCGTTTTCTCTTCCAAGAATTCTAAATATTTAATATCATATCATTTTAAAAAATAAAATTTCATTACCATCTACGAGAATTATAATTTATTTATAAATAGAATATGAAAATATTGTTTATATAGCTTGAATCACCTGAAAATATCGCACAATTGATTTGTATATAAATTTGGTAGGACGTAGAAAAATTAGATAATCATTTTTAGGGAACCTGCAGCCGCTATTCAAACATAGTGAGTGCGCACGGGGTAAACCATCGATCTGCCGTAATAGCATGTGAACCAACATCGCAAGGTAAACCACACAAGGTGACAAGCTCAGCCAAGAAAAAATTTCTAGAGGGAATTGAAGTCATGGCCTTTGATCACAAGTTCTGCTTACTCCACCAACTCGGCTAAGATAATCATTTATATTGTATTAATTTTAGAATTCTTGTTTCGGACCAAATCTAGCACTACCAAATCAACATGTCTTATAGTCGCATATAAGACCTTATTACCAAAACGATTCTATCAAATCCAACCATGTCGACCCTCACTCAAGCAAAAATTAATTTTTCAATTTTCATATTGTTTTTTTTACAATAACAAGTTTTTGGAGCTTCACAATCACATTCACCGTGCCTACGAGATGTGTGGAAGATGCACATATTTATTCTTTCACTCCACTTACCACGTTCACCTACTTCTCATCCTTACACCACACCGGTTTTTTTCCAGCCATTACCAGAAATATCTCATGGTTTTAATGAAACCAACTTTCCACATTTGCCTTGATTGAAGCTAGACTAATAAACAACACAACTAACACCTTTACTGAAACAAAAAAAAAACTATTTCATCACCTATTGTATTACCAAAATTCCAACTCTCATCAAACACCATCCATAAACCTAACCTGCAACACAAGGAACCTCTATCTCAATTAGAAAGGACTCTTCCACGTGTTATTATCTCTAATTTGCATGATCTCGTCTCACCAAATTCTCTCATTCATTAAAAAGATAATTACCCATTCATAAGATTCTCACCTACGGACACAAAAATACTATTAAGCAAATCGAAATATACCTTGGTTGGTAAATGTTTTCACGGCAGACCCATGACGAAACCTATTCAAACTTTCTTGACCACTTTCGGTTTTGTTCGAACCTTTTATATAGGATCCTAGTCATGTTTTGATAGAATTTGATGAGCTGGAAGACTATTCAAAACTTTCGAAAACAACTATATGGTTAATTGGAAAGTTCTCTACGAGATCTCTAAAATAGAACCCTTTCTTTAATTCAAGAATTGAATCATCTATTACACGTGTATGGATCTATTTCCCTAACCTAATTTAATTTATGTATAATGAAAAAACTATCCACTATATTACTAAACCATTAGGAGAAACCTAACAAGTATGGATCCCATAAAAAATAGACATAGATTCAGTGTAGGCAGAGTTTGGATTGAGATGGATGTTTCAAAAGAATTAATCTCTAAAATATGGGTTGCATTTGGAGAACAAACAGATCTTTTGCAGGAATATGGTTTTTGGCAAGATATAAACTATGATGATATATCTTTGTAATGCAAGAAATTTCATTACCAAGGTTATAATATTATGGATTGCAAGCAAACTACCCAAACTAATGAAAACTATCCTAAGGTTAACAACTTACAACATGATAAAAATCTGACAACAAATATAGTAAAACCCCTATCACAAATTAAAATTTGGGCTCCCAAAATCATATATATCATTATCAAATAATCAGACTCTAAAATTCCTCTTCAAGACAATCAAACATCAGTCAACTCAATAAATTTAAGTATTGAAAGTCCGAAAGAAAATAACAAAATGGTGGCTTTAAGTGAAGATGAAACAAGAAGTGATATTATTGATGCTCTAATTTCTTTAGACTCATAAGTAAAAATTACTTTATCAGATGGCTTTGATCATTCAATAATAGATCGGTAATCACCTTAAATCTCTCAGTTAGAAGTCTACAAACATCACCTATATTGGGAAATATTGAAAATTCCCAAGATTTTAAATAAGTTGTAAAAAAAGGAAAAAAAGACAAATGATATGCTCATAAAGGAACCAATCCACAATAAAGCATTTAATTCTAAGGGGTCATCTCAGCCTATTCATGGTTATTTTTAAATGACACTCGGAATCATTAATTTTACTACGAGGAGATTCACGAATAAATGCACAATTAGAAAATTCCAATCCACTAAAAGGGCTTAAAAGTTGAGTTCACTACAATACAAGAACCTACCAATGGAAAGGTTAGAGAAAATTACCGGACACCTTGGTTTGAAAAAAGTACACCAAACTTCAACAACAAGATACATATATTTTAGAAGAAGATTTTACACTTAAATTTTTTTCTTATTTTGATAAGACTTTCTTAGTTATAATAGTATATGAAAAAATTACTTATGAACTAAGAATTGGTCTTTGGAAAGGATTAAGAGATATAACAGACCACTATAAGCCTTGAACAATTATAGGAGACTTCAATGTCATCACAAACTCCAAGGTACAACTAGCTTGTTCTAGTTATGTTTGAGAAGCATGGATGAATACAACAATGTAATTTATGGCTACTTCCTAGAAGATGTGCATTTTACAAGATCTAGTTATACCCTGTCTAATCATATAAAATAGAACAGATTGGACAAAGTCTTGTATAACTCAACTATGCACAATTATTTTGAAACAACTAAAGTCAATCACTTACATAGAACTGCTTCACACCATTCTCTATTATGTATCAATATCTTGGTAGAAAAAACCAAATCAAATTTCCCGTTAAGTTTCTGATATTGATCATTCTCCATGATGTATCAATATCCCAGAATTCCTAAATAATATGAATTTTTTTTAGAAATAAGATATGTTTGGCTCTCCTATCTTCGTCTTTTGGAAACAACTTAAGTACCCAAAATTAAAGTAAAATCTTAGATTTGTAACACCTTTGGGAAAATATTTAATACAATACTCAAATAAAAAAGTGCAATATCTTCAAATTGTTTTGAGGCAAGTCAAAACATGGAAGATAAAATCCAATACTCATAAGCTAAAGTTATACACTTGCAACTTTTGGATAGAGAAAAAACCTATTGGAAACAAAAAAAAACGGTAGGGTGAATTGGATGAAATATTGTGATAGAAACTCTAAGTTCTTCAACAAATATGTTAAAAAAATAAAAACAAATTCATTGTATTTTGGATGGAGATCAATGGCTCATATATCAATTTGCAATTGGAAAATTTACAATGAATCATTCCAAACTTATTTTAAATGCACAACCTTTTCCATTGGAGTTAGAAGGTACTCGGGATATTATTCCTAAACTGGTCATTGACCGGGAACATATTAAGTTCTCAAAATTACCTTTAGAGGAAGAAGTCTTTTTCTCGCTGAAAAGCTTGAAATCCAATAGTATTGCATGTGTTGATGAGTTTGATACAAAATTATATCTATTTTGTCGGACAACTATTTTCAAGGACTTATGTTCTCCTCTAATATCGTTCTCTTGATCTCAAGATCACAAATTCCCTCAAGGTGTCTTTGCCACTGTCATTTGTTTAAACCAAAAAATGGCATCTCCAAAAATCTGGGGAGAATACAAACCTATATACTTATGTACCGTTTCAACAGAATTTTATTAAATATTCTTAATAACATATTAACAATTCTACTTTCTAAACTAATATCAAAAGAGCATGGTAGTTGTTTTAAAACAAGAAATATTCATGATAATATCTTATTAACTCAAGAACTTGCCCATAATACTAACATAAAAGTAATAGGTATAAATATCATGGTTAAAACAGATTTGACTAAGGTTTTTGACAAACTATATTGGAGGATTTTGGTTTGGATAATAAAAGGTTATGATGGATTAAGAATTGTATTAACTTGGTCAAATTATCGATTATTATCAATGGAGAATTAAATTGATACTTTAAATCTATAAATGGAGTGAGACAATGAGATCCTATATTTTATAGCTTATACATTCTCGTTGAAGAATACCTCATGAGGGGGTTCAAACCATTTATGATAATAATAGTATCTTACGCTATAAATCATGAAGAAATATGATCATTCATTGTCTTTATTTTGTTAACGAGTTCCTCATCTTTGTTAATAGCTCTTCCAATAACCTTAGAAAAATCTACAATTTCCTGAAACAATATGAAGCTTGCTCAGGTCAAATGATCAATAATGAGAAAATAAGTTTTACAATTCCTATCAAAATGATATAATGAAGAGTTAACATTCTAAAAGGTCTGACTGGTTTTCATCATGAAAAATTACCCTTTAAAAATCTTGGGATCCCAATACATTCAAATAATAAATCTCTCAACTATGGTCAACTAGTGACTAAGATTAGATCAAGCATTCAAGACTAGGATGGTAAGCTACTATCATTTAGAGGGAGGCTCATCTTGATTTTGTCTGTGTTAAGGGAAACTGATGTAGCCCAAAAAGTCCAAACAATAATTTTTTTTAATTTAATTTAATTTTATTCAAATATCTTATATTATTCAAATAAAATCTAATTGTATAAAGATTTGATTTGATTTTATCTTATTTTAAAACAATTATTTTATTTTCTTATATTCTAATTTGGGATTTTGCGTAGCTCTTATATAAAGTCTCATATACTTTAAGTTATTTTAAGTTTTTCGAATAATATATTTTTTTACCTCTGAAGATTTCAGTCTTTGTTACCCTTATATTAGGGTTTCATCATGTTACCCTTGAATTAGGGTTTCATTGATCATTTTTTCTTCTTCTATTTCCGCCACGCCATCATTTTGATATCAGAGCCTTAGTTCCGGCTATGGGGAAGCATGTTTCTAAAGCTTGATTGTTCTGATTCAAGGTTTAAAGAAGAGAACAACACACATAGTCATGAAGATTGGGAAGATCGTTTGAGTATGAGGGGACATACCCGTCGTTTCAATAACGATCGTATTGACCGGTCACATGAGGAGTTTAATTTGGCTACCTATCTTTGGATCAAGAAAAAAATTGCTTATCGAGATGCTGTCTCAGACTATGAAGAGATTTTCGAAACCGATATTTTTCATCAACTGGACATGGGGTTTTGTTTTCAGGCTATGAAAAGGCTTTCGAAACCAAAAAAAAATCATCAACTAGATGGCTTCAATGTGACTTCAAATAAGGAACACTTGAGAAGAATTTATCTTATTCCGATAAGGTCAACAACTATAGTTCTCAATGTAAAAATTAAAAAATAAAATAAAATAATTTTGGTTGTTAAAGGTGATGGTGCTGTGAATTCGACGATGAATGCTTATCAACCAAGACAGGATGATGTAGTCCAAAAAGTCCAAACAATAACTTTTTTTAATTTTATTTTATTTTATTCAAATATCTTATATTATTCAAATCAAATCTAATTGTATAAAGATTTTATTTTATTTTATTTTATTTTTAAACAATTATTTTATTTCATGGTATTCTAATTTATAGTTTTGAATATCTCTTATATAAATCCCCATATACCTTAAGTTATTTTAAGTTTTAGGAATAATATATTTTTTATCTCTAAAGATTTCGGTCTTTGTTACCTTTAGATTAGGATTTCATCATGTTACCCTTGAATTAGGGTTTCATCTATCGTTGTTTCTTCTTTTATTTCCGCCACGCCATCAGAATTCTATATCCATCATCTGTAAAGTTCTCATACCTAAATCAGTGATTACCAAAATTTAAAGTTGTGCAATAGATTTCTATGGGATTCCACAAAGGAAAAGAATGCTTGGAACTGGGAAAAACGGAGCTCTTTGTATAAACCTTATAATGAAGGATATCTTAACATCAAAAGTCTAGAGGAGTTACATACTATTTTCTCTAGTAAAATTTGGTTCAAATTTAGAGAAAACTCTTCACTATGGACTAAACTTATGTTGTCTCTTTGTTGCATCAATACTCATCTACTATTAGCTTTGTTACCTAACAATTTCTATAAAATATGGAGAAAATATTAAGAATCAGAGATATAGCATAAAACGTCACATTATGAAAAGTTGGTAGAGGTAGTATTGAATTTTGGATAGAAACATGGTGTAACAAGATTTATTTATTATTTTCTCCTCATCATAACCAACCTTTGAGGAATCAATTGATCAATATTAGAATGATGGAGAATGGGATCTTGACAAGCTTAGAAATTCTATCATACCATATATATTAAATATGTTTCTAAAATTAAGCTACACCCAGATGCAGTAGATGAAATATAATGGACTATTTCTAACAATCGGGACTTCAATACTATAAAAACTTCGCTCGAAAAAGAGATAAAAGTGAAACAACGAAATTGTTTTAAAGCTTATGGAATAATATCACTTCCAAAAAATGTTTTTTTCTATTATGAAGACTATAGAAATCCTGGTTACATGTTGAATTCTATCATGCAAAGAAAACACTTCTTACTGGCCTCGAAGTGTCAATTCTGCAATGAAAATGAACCCATTAAACACTTATTTTTAGAATGTAAAATAGCTTGTGCTGTTTGGAAATACTTCTCTCGGCTGTTTGTAATCAATATATGTAAAGATATGATATTAATTCATATTATCGAAATCTACTTTTGGTCAACTTAACAAGTGATCCACATCAAATCAATCATACCTCCTATCATTTGTTTGTTTATTTGGAAATCTAGATACAAAGCTAAACATCGAGGACTATTTATTACTGATTGATCAGTGATAAACCAAATCGTATATGTAACCTTTAAGTTGGATACTTCAAACCTTTTTAAATCATTTCAGTGGATAAGAGACATAATCGTTGTTTCCTATTTATGCTGCTATATGCGTTCCAAGTACCCAAACAATTTCTCAATTTTCAAATAGTCTCCTCCTAAGGGTAGTAGATTATAACTCAATACTTAATGACACTAGTCTAACAACTAGAGAAGCAAGTGGTGGAAGGATTTTAAAATATAATAAAGGATAAATTATCTTGACTTTTGGAAAATTATATGGCAAATAAATTCGCGTGTTAGCAGAATCTAAAGCTTTGCTAGATGGTCTACTTATATGCAATTGAAGAAACATATCTAATCTCGACATTGCAATGGATTCATTGATTGTTATAAAAATGCTAGCTAGTAAACAAGAAACTTAGTTTATGCTTTCTTTAATTGACAGCTGAAAGAAATTACTAAAAGTTTGAGTGACTATAAACTCATCTTTAGAGAACAAAATCAAGCTACGAAATGACATATAAAATAATCTCTAAAGCAAACTAAGAGATTAGACTTTAATAATGAAACGATTATAACCTATCATATTGTTACTGCATCTAGAGGTAGGTTACCTTAGATTTGATGCCTAGATGATAACTTTATAGCTTTGAATTTGAAGGTGAGATAAAAACTTTAAGGAAACATCCATGATCATGGCGATGCCCAAAAATAAAAGCTTAACCACTAAACATTTATTCCTACCAATATCAAGAATACACTACCAATACTGAAAAAATAAGTACAAAGAAAAATAAAATTCTCATGGAGAAAATCAAAGAGAAAATATATGACAGCCTCAAAATATGATATTGATGTTCTCTTTTAGAAGGTAAACCAAAACAAGAAAGATTTTTTGAATAAGATCAAAACAAATAATCTTGAAACTCAAAAGTGTGTTCAAGATGAAAAAAAATAGTACATTATAATGTCTGAGATAAAATAATAATCAATGAAAAGAGATTCGCGTGAATAAGAAAAAAAACACGTCAATTTTGATTTTCAGATCCACGCAGAAGTCATTTTGGGCTCTGGATCTAAAAATAATATATTTACATTGTAAATAGAATGGACCTTGCTAAAAAATCCAGTACTTACTTTATTTTAATAAAATCCATCGATTCTTGAACAAAAATCTAATGGTAAATTTTAAAAAATTGATTTTCAAAATATTAGAAAATCAATTAATTTTTATGTTTTAAATTTTAAAATGGTGCGAACAGCATATAATATTTCACAGTTGGCAATAAAGTTATGAATATGTTTAATTTAACAATGTTCTAGTTAAGTTTTATAGTATTGAATTTAAACACTATAATCTCAAATTTTTATAACTTAGAATTCAAATGACAATACGTGTTTATAAATAATATTCAAGATAGAAATCTTTATATTACAAAAACATTGTCAACTTTCTCAATCTAGAGTCCTTAAGGAATCAGCAATACCAGCAACTTCCAACAGTAAACAAGAGCACCAACCGAAACCTTAAAATTGTCATGCAACCCAATGGAGTCTAATTAAAACAAGTGATCAGCTATCTACCAATTAAGAGTAATATATGGTTAGATATGATTTGTAACTCAATCATTTGTGTTTAATGTAACCTAGATCTATATTTTCTGAAAACACGATTGCTTTTAGTGGGCTTAGGGTTTTAATGTGTCATGATCAAGTTTTACTTTACAATTAAAGATCCAACGGACAAGCCAATCAGCTACCTAATTTTGGACTTTTAAAATATTCTTTATGTTTATAAAAGAATTAAAACAGGGTTCTGCAATAGTTCATTGTATTTTGAAGAAACCAAGGAGCAACACCCTTTGATAACATATGAATAATCAACTTTGAGTCAGATTCCACATCAACATTTTTGTAACCTAGTTTATTACAAAGAATTAAACCATCTAATACAGTAAGAGGTTCAACAATTAAAGGAATAACTTTGCCATAAATTCTACCATAAAAAAGCATTTTACCTCTTTTTTATTATAAATTTATAGTATTAGTTATTAATTTTTTTAATTAATTTTTTTAAATAAAATCATAAAAATACGCATATGTGGTGCATTAAAATATTAGAAAGTCAATCCCATCCAACTAGGATTTTAAAAAATATAGAAAATTAAAATATATCAAATAAATAAATCGATAACTTTATTATTTTAGTTTTATTTTATTTATATATAAAAAATAACAAAAAAAAATTATTTAATTATAAGTTTTAAAATTCTGATTTGATAGTATGCTTTTATATTGAGTTTTATATTGATATTTAGATCAAATAATCTAATAAAAGTTAACGAGTTTTGTACTGATATCTAAGTCTAATAATTTAATAATTTTCATTTATAAATTTATCGGTAAATGATTTTTGAAACACATCAATATCAATAAAGGAGCGGCTGAATTCATAAGATAAATTTAAATATATGAATCGGTTTTGTTTAGATGTTAGATATGTATGAAAATATATTTTTAGAATATTAAAAGCAATTCAATTCGTCTTAAAAAAAACATAAAATATATCATACAATATACCCGTAGTTTAAGACTGCTAGTGAAATCGTCCTAAATAATTTATTTGCTAAGTTTAGTCTATCCAATCATATAATAAATTTATGTATTTATCCTTTTATTATAACCCTTTTTTGTTTTCACAAATGAGATGTTGAGGAGTACTCAACCACCAAATCATATGATCGGTTAATGGATCGTGCGATAAAATAAAATTTACGACCGCTTCACTAAAACTATCGCCGATCTGAATAATTTTTTAAAGAAAAACTTAAGTTCGTCGAACAAAAATAACTACAAATTGATCACACCATATTGCAGTCGAAGTATCGGCTTTTGGTCTCATGGTCATAAGGGTAGGTTATACTTTGTCCAGAATGCAGCTTCTAGGTTCCTTGCTATATGTAACAGATCTGAGTTTTGAGTATACCCGGCTTACACTGTTTTTATTCATATAAGTATTTTTTTAGAAAAACAATATTTCATAATAAATAATATTTTCATTTTCTAATACATCATTGATTATTTACCCCGCCAATTAAAATTTATTTTTATTTTTTCAAATTCATTATTTTTTTTTTTTGATGTTGGTAAAAAAACTCTAAACGATACATACTATTAAAGAGAAGGAATAATTCATATGCTTCTTTAATTTGCCAGGTGCTTGTTCAAGTTGGGATAAGATAAAAGGTTTGACATTTTTGGCCCAAAGTAGATATTGGTCTATCATAGCATCATAATTAATGATTAATATACACTCTTCTTCAAAGTTGTTTTATATATTTTTTCTCAGTGGTTTGCTCTATGTGATGATATTTATGCATGTATTTAAAACATGCTTGTAAAATATGACAACTCAAGTTTCTCGTTACCCAATTCTCATTATTAATGGATTTTATTCAATAGTTTTTTTATTTAAATAATATAATATTGTGTGACGGTGAATTTTGGTTATTGTTAAAATTTTTCGATTGGACTACACTATATATGTTTTATATGTAGTATCAGACTATTATTAATATTAGTCCAATAAAATTAGTCATAAAGAAAATAACAAACTAGAAGATAAAATATGTATCATTAAAGTAATTGTATAGATAACATATTAGTAGAAATTAGGAAGAAAATGAGAAATTTAAATTTCTGTATATTTTCTTTAACCTTTTAAGGTGATTGTAATGTGAATATATACAATTACATGGTGTAACAACTTATGGAATATTCCATAGTTTGTTATTCAGTTCTACCCATTAATCTAAGAGGGTGTTTCGCTATAGGAATAGTGCATGCAGACTTATCCTTATAAGGCTTTAGTGTGTGACTTGATTCTAGTATATATTGGTCCAAGCCTTCACACTTAGACTCGAAACGCTGGTTTCATTTTTCGTTTTGACTTAACCCTAAGTGAGGAGTTCAAGTCAGTGTCTTTATCGACTGGCTCCTCACTTTCAGAGTTGCTGCCTTCAATGGCAACTCTATACAAAGATGAATACTTGACATCTCCCCTCAAATGCAGCGGTGACTCGAGGAGCCCAAGTTTTTCGCAAAGATAGATGAACCGGGAGAAAGAAAAAGCTTTAGTGAGAGAATCGACGATTTGGTCTTGAGAGGGCACATAATGAATCTGAACTGACCCTTCAAGCACCTGATCGTGGATAAAATGCGCATTGAGCTCAATGTTCTTAGTGCGGGCATGGAAGACCGGGTTGGAAGCTAGAGCACTCGCCCCCAAATTGTCGAACCACATCACAGACGATGGTATGAGTGGGATCTGGATTTCAGTGAGTAAGGACCGAAGCCAGACCAGTTCTGAAGATAAATTTGCAAGGGCTCTATACTATGATTCAGTGGAAGATCGAGAGACCACATTTTGTTTCTTGGACGACCACGAAATCAAGGTTTCACCAAGAATGAGACAGTATGCACCAACGCTTCGACGATCATCAGGCGAGGAGGCCCAGTCAACATTAGAGTATCCATAAAGGTGAAGGTGATAACAAAGCTTGATGTAGAGTCCTAGCCACCTCAAGCCAGATAAGTAGCGTAAAACCCTCCTAAGACACTGCCAATGTGTAATTGTAGGAGTTTGCTGATATTGGCTAAGTCGATTGACAACAAAGGCAATATTAGGACGAGTGTGAGTCAAATATTGTAATGGCCCTAACAGACTACGTTATTGTGCAGGTGAAGCAAGTTGGACACCATCAGATACAGAGAGAGCTGTTCCAGCAACAAGAGGAGTATGATAAGTCCTCGACATTGCAAGACCTTGATCAACCAGTAAGTTCTCAATATATTTGTGTTGTGTTAAGTAGATACCTGTCTAGTCACGATGAACCTCTATTCCCAGGTCCTTGAGTGAGAATGTCGCATTGAGATTATGAGTGAACTGTATAAGGCATGTTTCATAATTCCCTGTTACCAAAATATCGTCAACATAGACCAGAATTAGTAATACAACAGTCTTAGAAACCAGATAAAACAGTGAGCAGTCAGCCTTAGAGTTCTTGAACCCCCCAATTGATGAGTGTATCCCTTAGCTTAGAATACCAAGCCCTAGGTGCATGTTTCAGACCATAGAGATCCTTGTGGAGTTTACAGACATAAGTAGGATTGTTGACATCTTCAAAACCCTGAGGCTGTTTCATGTAAACAGTCTCTTGTAACTCACCATTTAAAAAAGCATTGTTGATATCCGTGTCAGTAGCCGTAAGAGTCCCAATGTAGGGAAACTAAAGTTTACAAATCCCACTTTTGTGTCTGGTTTACATGCTATGTGAATTAACTTGTTGATGTGGAAGGGTTGGGTGGTCTGAGTCACAGAAAGGTAGGTCAATGATCAAGGTATGAGTATGGTTAGGTTCAATACTAGTATGTTAGTGTGAATGATTAGCTGTGTTTGTGTTTTGTGAAGCTGTGTATGGATGTTGTAAAGAATTTGTATGAGGATTAGGTAAGGTAGAAATTGAAGTGTGTGTTTGAGAAGTAGGTACAGAAATCTGATGCTTTAAAGGTGCAGGACACTGAGCAGTGTGTTGCTCAAGAGAAGTATCAGAAGTATGATTACCAGAAGTAGGGGTGAGCAAAAACCGAAAAAAACCGAACCGACCGACCGAACCAAACCAAAATGGTTTGGTTTGGTCGGTTTTTTAAAACTAGATTTCGGTTTCGGTTTTAATTTCTTAAACCGAATTTAATTCGGTCGGTTTTCGGGTTGTACGGTTTAACCGACCGATTTGAACCGAACCGACCGAATCTATAGAATATATTGTATATGTTAATATGTAGACCGTATTTGATATAAGAATTATCTCCACCTTTGGCCTAGTGGTTGTACACTTAAACTTAAGTTCTTTTTGTACCGCCTGTCTGGGGTACGAATCCTGGCTGTAACATTTATTTATTTATTTATTCGTTTCTCTTTCACGAATTTAGCTAGGGTTTTGTTTTGTTTCAATTGCCAACCACTACCAGAGGTCCAGAGCCTGTTAGCTAGCCTTCCTCTGCTCTTCACCTAGGCTACAATCTCCGCCGTTGGAGTCGACCGGCTGCCCAGAGCCTGTTAGCTAGCCTTCCTCTGCTCTTCACCTAGGCTACAATCTCTGCCGTTGGAGTCGACCGGCTGCAAAAGACTTTATACAAGTAGAATTGGTGGTCGAGAGAAACAGTCAAAAGGTCATCCTCATTGGAAAAGTAAGTATGACTTGTGTTGTGTCCTACACATCTTTGTTTGATCAATTTCTCGATTTTTCATCTCAAATTATAGCACCACTGTCTTTTGTTTATCAAGTTGTTGAGGATGAACTGTTATGAAGCACCAAATATTTACATGAATTTTAGGAGTTCCATCACCTTCCATTGTCAAGTCCCATGGTAGTGTCAACAACAACTTTTAACGACCTTCTTTTGCCTTCCCGATTGGAGGATTTCAGCATTTTGTCCTTTTTCAAAGTCTTGTCACTATATTTTCTAACTACCTTTAAGAGGGATTCATCCATAGGCATTGTCTCTCTGTTTAACGTCCTGTATACTACAGTGGCAACTCTTTGATAGTCTAGGGCATGTTTGGAACATCGGATATGGTTGAAGGGGATATGAATAATTTAAGACTTGCCTATCTAAATAGATAGCTTTAAGGATTGGAGATAAAACAGATAGCTTTAAGGATTGGATTTGTTACAAGTAGTAGCCAAATAGGAGATATAGATAAAGTGAGTACAACTTAAAACTAGCGATATGTGTAATAACATTGGCCCTCAAAATTTTAAGAAGCGTAGTTTAGTTGCATTGTATGATAAACTAAATTTATCAGAGCCGTGATATATGTAACTTCTATCCCATGTTTGATAAGTATGGTTAGCTAGTGAGGTTAGGGAGGTTAAGGTGTTAGTTAAGTTTTCTCTGATAGGCTAACTGTAAGACCAGGCAGATTGTAATTTACTAACAAACTGTTCTTTCTATTTCTTAATATTAACAGAAGAATAACGAAATAAATTAAACAAGAATGATCAGTAGTGATACAGAAAAGTATATTAGCTGTTATGTCAACTTCTTTCAAGTTATCCAAAACTACCTGTCAATTATTTTTTGAATGAATGTTGGTATTTAACCGACCAACATCCCACCTCACCACTGATGGCATAGTAGTCTTATAACCAGACCATATAATAGGTTGACAAACGTATAATGGTCCACTGATGGCATAGTAGTCTAGAAACCAGCCATTGTCCTCGTCGCGTATGCAACGAAGCTTCTCCCAGCTGATGACACCCTAAGAATAATTTTACCATCTGCTCGTCCAAGTCTCCAAAGAGTAACACGTACTGCCAATTCATGTACTTGGAACTCTTATCGATGGATATGGTACATCCTAACAGGTTCAGCAAATAACCTGAGTCACATCCTCATCCACCAGTGAGGGAATTCTGTCCATATATGGATTTGTTCCGATTATGCTGATTTTCAGACTAATAACAGTAGAGTGCTTGCAGGTTGTTGCGGATACAGGACTTGAGTTGCTTGCAACAACTTTAATATTCAGTTTTCTCGTAAGTAGTTTGCAGATTTTGCAATTCAATAGTTTGTTTACAGCTTTGATATTGATTTTATTTACTATAAAAAAATGTTCCAGAGTGTACCTATACAGCACCAGTATGTGAAGGCATACTATCAGGCTTTTCATATATGTCATTTGATTTTTACATCTGCTCAATGCAGATTAACTAAGATGGCCGGGGAAAATGAAGCTACAAATGCAGAAAGTGCAAATCAAGAAAACATCGATGCTGTTATTGTTGGTCAAAACGTTCAAGGTAATCGTAGAATCCCTTATAGAAAAACTAATGATATGGAAGAGGTTAGCACCGATGCCGTTATTGCTGGTCAGAATAGGAAAAGATCATTTGTGTGGGATCATTTCACCGAAATTGAACGTAAAAATCCTAACGATATTCGTACCGCTGCATGTAACTATTGCAAGAAAATATACAATTGTGATCCCAAACAAAATGGAACATCCACTTTAGGAAACCATCTAAAAAACCAATGTAAAAAGTATCCGTTTCGAAATCTTGATAAGAATCAAACTACTTTAGGGTTTAAAGTGAGAGAAGGAGATAACCGAAGTGAACTTGTAGCTGTTTCTTTTAGTGCGGAAGCTTGTAGAAAAGCCTTAGCCAAAATGTTGTTATTAGATGAATTGCCCTTTAAATTTGTAGACGACGAGGGCTTTAGAAACTTTATGCTTGTTGCTCAACCAAAGTGGACAAGTATTCCATCTCGGTTTACAATTGCAAAAGATTGTTTCAATGTTTTCGTAGAGGAGAAAAAAAAGTTAAAAGCAGTCATGTTAGGGCAACGGGTATGTTTAACTACGGATACATGGACATCTATACAAAATTTGAATTTCATGTGTCTCGCCGCTCACTTTATAGATGCTGATTGGAAACTACATAAAAGAATTCTGAACGTTTGTATAGTTGAAAGTCATAAAGGTGAGGATTTGGGGAAGGTTATTGAGATGTGTTTGCTTGAATGGGGGATTGATAAAATTCTTACTCTCACAGTTGATAATGCAAGTTCAAATAATAAGGTTATTGAATTTATCAAAAGCAAGACTAAGTATAGAAGATGTACTATTTTAGAACATGAATTCTTGCATATGAGATGTTGCGCCCATATTTTTAATCTTGTTGTTCGTGATGGATTGAAAGAGATGCATGACTCGATCGCTCGAGTAAGGAATGCAGTGAGGTATGTGAGATCTTCCCCACAAAGGTTCAAAATCTTCAAACTTTGTGCTGAAAAAGAAAAAATTGAATGTAAAAGCATGGTTTGTTTGGATGTGCCGACTAGATGGAATTATACTTATATGATGTTAGAAAGAGCTGAAAAGTTTTCTAGAGCTTTTGAACGATTAGAAGAGGATGATCATAATTTCTTGTTAAATGTCAATGATTGCGATGTATGTGATGATGGATGTAGTAGTAGTAGAAAAATGAAGAAAGTGGTTTTGGGGCCTCCTTCATTTGAAGATTGGCAACAAGTAAAATTGTTTGCAAGATTTTTGAAAGTCTTTTATGATGCTACCTTACATTTTTCGGGTTCTATACATGTAACTTCAAATAGTTTTTTTATAGAACTAATCACTATCCAAGACGTGATTGAGTTGGAGGTACGCAATGAGAATCTTGGACTGAAATCAATGGCTCAAAGTATGAAGAGTAAGTTTGAAAAATATTGGGGAAACTTTGATATTATGAAGCCTTTATTATATATTTCTTTGGTTATTGACCCTCGTTATAAGATGTGTTATGTTAAGTTTTGTTTTGAAAATATTCTTATGTATGATGTTGAGAGAAGCAATTGTTTGTTAAAAAAAATCAAAGATAAGCTTATTCGGTTGTACGATTCATACGTTGTAAGTGAAGCTGGGGTAAATTTAGAGAGTCAAACAAGGACTCAATCAATGGGCAACGAAATGGAAGAAAATATAGATCTGAGAGTAGTAAGAATATCACAATTCAAGAGACATTTGAAAGAAGTTGATTATTTTCAAAATCAATCGGAAGTAGAAAAGTATTTATCGGAGAGTTGCGAAGATGTAGAAGAGTTTAATATATTGGCATGGTGGAAGATCAATTCTCCAAGATTTCGAGTACTTTCCGTAGTTGCGACATGTTCTTGCAGTTCCGGTATCGACGGTAGCTTCTGAATCCGTATTTAGCACTGTCGGTCGTGTTCTTGATCCATTTCGTAGCGCATTACAACCAAAGATGATAGAAGCCCTTATTTGTTCACAAAACTGGCTGCGGTCTTCGTCAACTCCAATAAATCTCCGAGACGCAATGGATTACGTTGAAGAATTTGAAAAAATGGAGACAAGTATATGTATTTATTATATATATATATATATAAGCTTTAAAAACTAACATTTTTTTTTGTTTTCATTTTATAGAATTTACTAAAGATACGAGTGAAGGAACGTCATCCAATATGAATGTCACTAGAGATGAAGGTATGTGTACTGCCAACAAAGAACTAAGAGTTTAGTAGCTTATTATCTAATGCTTTGTTTCATTTACTAGCTTTGTTGTTGTTTGATTGTTTTTTTACAGAATGGGAAGAAGAAATACGTGTTAGTTGATGCAGCTTATTTGATTGAAGAATGATTTCTTCAGCTGGTTTTCTCTCTTTGTTTTCTTAAAAGCTTTGTTAACTGTTAAGTAGAAGAATGATTTATTTCTCTTTTTTATTGGTGTGTGTAACGATACGATGACAATCTTGTAAAACAAAGGTGGTCAAGTTTTGGACCCATCTTTTATAATTTCATCAACTTATTCCTCAGTAAATTGTTTGGTATTCATTTTTCCTGTAATTGTTCAAGTTCTTGGTTTGCTTTTTATTCCCAGTTTGAACTAGTGTTTTTAGGGATATTGATTTGTCCATACAAAACTTTATTGGATTGTCTATGGTTATTGTTGTCGCTGTTGTGAAACGAGAATCGTCACTTTCTTGTTGGACCATACACTTAAAAGTTGATTACAGTTATAAATTGTCTAACAAAAAAATTATTAGTTAGATAAGGATGCAGTTAATTATCCCTGGCTGCAACAATTCTTGTAGTAATCATTTCCTGTTATCTAACTCAGCTCTTGCCCGCAATATCTGTACCCAAATTTTGAATATCGTTCCTCTTACCAGAGGGTATGGCTGCAGTCGTGTGTAAGTAGTAAAGTGCACGCTCTTCAGAGGATTCTATGTATATGTTAGTTTGATGTGCAAGGAAAATCTTGTCTTAAAAGAATCTACGATATACTCTTAGATAGTTAATCAAGCTTTATAAAATGAAGGTAGTGTTTGCTTTTAGCTTTTAGAAAAAGTAAAATAAGGAAATTACAACAAGGATGATAATTTATCTTCTAGGCACCGTACAACGATGTCATCGAAGTGGTAGAACTAAAATCCAAACGAATATTGTTTAAGTTTGGATAATATAGATATTCAAAAGATAATTTATAATAATTGTAATTTTAATATATTATATATAATTTTTAATTTTTGAAGTAGCAGTGCAGTGCAATAAACTCCCAAACCCATTAGATTTCATAAGCAAGTACAAACCCATTAGTTTAGGCACCGAACCGCACCGAACCGCACCGAACCGCACCGAACCGCACCGACCGAACTGCATCGAACCGCATCGAACCGTACCTCTGTTAAAACCGAAAAACCGACCGAAACCGACCGAAACCAAACAAACCGAAACCGAAAAAAAACTGATTTTTTTATTGCTAATTCGGTTTAATAATATACAAACCGAATTATTTCGGTTTGGTTTAAAATTTTTAAAAAAAACCGACCGAACCGACCAAATATCACCCCTAACCAGAAGTCACCCTTTCAGAAGTCACAGCTCTTGGTAAAGAGAGTAGGTAACTAAAGTTTGACAGACTGAACACAAGACTGACCATTCTGAGAATTGTTAAGAACGCCTGAGACCAAAGGGAATTCATTCTCATTACAAACAACATTTCTGGATAGGTAGTCTCTCCCAGTAGGACTAAGATATCTGTACCCTTAATGACTCTAACTATAGCCTAGAAAAACACATTTGAGAGAGTGGAATTGGAATTTATGTGTTTGATAAGACCTGAGACAAGGGAAGCAAGCACACCCAAAGATCCTTAAGACTAAATAATTAGGTATTTTATGAAATGACACTTCAAAAGGAGATTTATTCTGTAAGGTAGGGGTAGGTAGTCTATTGATAAGGTAGATACTAGTTTCAAATGCTTCAACCCGGAACCTATAGGGTAGGTGAGCCTGAGCAAGAAGGGTTAGCCCAGTCTCCACCAAGTGTTTGTGTTTGCGCTCATCCCTACCATTTTGGGATGATGTGTAAGGGCAAGATCTCGTTAATAAGAATCCACTCTTCTTAGCTAAAGAAGTCAAAGGTTTAAACTCTCCCTCGGTGACTTTGAATATCCTTAATTCTCCTTTCAAACTATGTTTCAACAAGAACTTTAAAAGCTTTGAACACCTCAAGAACTTGACCCTTATTTTTTATAGAATACATGCAAGTGTATCTAGAAAAAACATCAAGAAACAGAACATAGTATTTGAATCCTCAGTTGATTGAATAGGAGCAGGCCCCCAAACAATAGTATGGATAAGATCAAGAACAATACTAGCATGAGAGTCAGATATAGAGTAGGAAAGACTGTGAGACTTGGCTAACTGGCAAGCCTCACAAAAATTGCTATCATTACTTAAAACAGACTGAAGGTTACATGAATTTAGAACGGTAACTAGAACATTCTGAGATGGATGACCAAGCTTCCTATGACATCCATCCTTAAGAGACCCATAAACACTACTAGCTAACACATTAGGAATACTCAATGAAACACTAGACAAGTGAACTTGTGGACTGTGAATAGTTGAATTGATAGATTGTGACTTAGAAAGGGTCTCTATCTTGTATAAACCATCTTCAGACCTCTATTTGAGAAGTATACTCCATGCTCCCTTGTCCTCCACAAGACAGAAATCCTTATGAAATTCAACAAATACATGGTTATAGTTTGTAAGCTGAAAACATAGAGTAAATTCTTATTAATTTTTGGAACATATAGTATAGGCTTAAGATAAATGGGTTGTTTAGTTAAAGATTTCAGGGTGGTTTCACAAATGTGAGAGATTGGAATTCTCTCACCACTATCACCTAGAACATGTTTGTTACCTGAATATTCATGTTTCTAAGTCATCTGACTGGTACTACTTGTGACATGGTGGCTGGGACCATTGTCAACATACCACACTCCTTCTACTGATGTTTCTTGAGCAGAAAGCAAAGCATTATGATCTTCTTCAGATCTAGGATGCTCTGAGGATGTTGATCTTACTACTGATGGATCATCTCTGTAATAACATACTATAGCAGAGTGACCATACCTGCTGCAAATCTGGCATGTTGGTTTGTTTTGAGCAAACCTTCAACCTCTGCCCCTATAGAAGTTACCTCGACCTCTGAAGTTAGGATTAGATCTCCCTCTTTAATTTTTATTGAACCCCTTGTTATGTCCAGAATATCCTCTTGTATTTGCATTATTAACTTGCTGTTTTGACTCATTTCTTTGTGTATAGTTAGCACTTGACATGCTAATGAGATTGAATTTTACAAGTCAGTAAGCTGTTCTAACCTGCTTTCAAAGATCAGAAGACTAGTTTACAGATCAAGCCAAGTTAAGCCCTCTTTGTCAGCAAGACTCACCATAATAGGAGTATAATCACCATCAAGTCTTGCAAGAACCTAAGTAATCAAATCAGCCATAGAGGTAAGACATCCTGCAAGAATGAGGTTATCAAATATCATCTTCATCTTGTTCAAGTATTCTATCATAGCAGTAGTTGCTTTGTGAGTTCTCTAGAACTCTGCTTTATAATAAGTGATCCTGGATCTTGTCTGTGAGCCAGAAAATTTACCAGCTGTTTCCCAAAGATGTTTAAAGGTCTATTCTTCCATCAATTGAGTGCTATATAAGGGCTCATGGTTAAATACAACCAACCAAGTAACAACTGTTCTTTTGAGATCCATTCTTCATTATCTGAATTCTCGGACACATTTCCTTCACTATCAGTAGTAAATTTAGAAGGACAAACCTTCTCACCTGAAATATAGCCTCCTAATTTGTTACTTTTGATGATAGGTAACATTACTGTTTTCCATGAGAGATAGTTACTCCTATCAAGCCTGATGTTGTTCGCATTATTAATTGAATGTAGCTGCAGATTCTTTGGAGCAGCGGAAGGACTGTTAGGGAAGATAAATCCTATGGAGTCTGAAGACAAAGATGGAGAATCAATGTAGTTTTCCATTTCAAGGCTCAGAATGGCTCTGATACTAAGTATAAATTATGAAGAGAGTGAGAGATTTAAATTTCAGTATATTTTTCTTAACCTTTTACAGTGATTGTAATGTGAATATATACAAGTATATGGTGTAACAACTTATGGAATATTCCATATTTTGTTATTCAGTTCTTTCTACTAATCTAAGAGGGTGTTTGGCTATAGGAATAGCACATGGAGACTTATCCTTATAAGGGTTTAGTGTGTGACTTGATTCCGGCACATTTTGGCACAAGCCTTCACACTTAGATCCAAATTTTGTTTTCTTTTGCGTTTTTACTTAACCCTAAGTGAGGAGCTCAAGTCAGTGTCTTTGTCGTCTAGCTCCTAACTTTCAGAGTTGTTGCATTCAATGGAAACTATGTACAAAGGTGAATACTTGACAATATTTAATTTCAAATACCGTAAATGATTCGATTCAGAAGAAACAACTTAAGCAAAACATAAATTTTTGTGATTATTTTGTATGATAAAGTAATATCGGGTTGTTGTCCTTAACAATGTGAATTTATTAAGGTGTGATCTTCATTTGTTTTATGATAAGGATATGAATTATTCAGGACTTAATTCAATGATATTAAACTTACATAGTTAATTTGTAAAGTTATTGCATGAGATTAGTATTAATAGTAAATATAAAATACTATTATGCAATTTGCCCTCTTTATAACTGATTCAGTTAAAGTCTTCATATGCGCCTATAAATCAAAACTGCGAGTTGATGAACAACGAAGGATTTTACTTTATGAATTACACTATTTTACTTTGAATCTCATTCTCTCTCTATAATTTTCCTTTACATTCTTTCTCACTCTAGAAATACAATTCAAACACAACAAATTGGTGACCGTAGTAGGAGGATTTTGGTACCTAGATAACACGTCTAAAATTTGAAAAAACAAATTCATAGTTGACAGTGTTGCTTACAATGTAACCAGAGGAGACACGAGTTGATCTAATGGTTTATGAAGCAGTTGAAGCTATTAGATCAGATTTACATGGGGAAGTAAGTATCAGGGGAAAAGGCCTAGGAAATTCTCACATTCGTGAGCAGTGTAATCAATCTGACATTGAAAGTAAAATGAATGAACTACTAGAAAAAATTATTGTTTTTGAATGACGAATATACATGAAGAGAACAACAAATTAGATTTGGAAGGTGGAAATTTAAAGTGCGTCTAGTTGAAGAAAAAATAAGGTAGAAAATCCATCAGGTGAATCTTATGTAGCTCATCGGATTCGAAAATATCGTAAGGAAGCACACTTTCAATCTGATAAAGAACATTGTTCTTCGCGGAGAGATAGAAAGGATAAAAAACAGTATATTTTTTCTAGTGATAGTGAATTTTTCAAGTTCTAATTCCGAGGAGCGGTTGTTTTAACAATAAAGGCATCAAAAAGTTTCAAAAGGGGACGGGAGTTGGCATCGAATGTTGCGTAAAGAATATAAGTCAAAGAAAGAAAGTAAGCCTCGGCATGAGAGGGATGATTTCCTTTATGAAGAGAATGTGACTAATCAATATGTTAATACAGTATATCAAAATTTGTATGCAATAATGGGAACTAAAGAAGATGATAAATATACACAGGGAGTGGATTTGAGGAATTCTCCTTCGTCTGCGGATATCAGGTCAATACCACTTCCGAGGCATTTCGATGTTTTAAAGGTAGGAAATTTTAATGGGAAGAATCCTGCTGACCAAATTGAACAATTCAATAATTATATGATGAATTTTGAGGATTACGACAAGCTAGTTTGTAAAGTTTTTCTCAAACTTTTAAAGGTACCGCTTTGAAATGGTATAACAGGATTCTCAGGGAATCTATTACCAATTTTAGAATTTTTATATTGCATTTCAAAGAGAATTTGTAGGAAGTAAGGAAATGCAAGCTAATAGTGATACAATTATACAATGCAAACAAGTTATGTGGGAAAAATTGAAACATTACACGAGGCGGTTTGTGTTAACAAAAACAAAGCTAGAGGATTGTGAAGAGCTTGTCGCTATGCCAACTTTTAGACAAGGTTTACTTATATGGGATTTAGAAAATGAAAGGACTAGAAGAAGGGTTTTGACATTTGGAGATCTAATGGCTCAAGCCGAGAAGAAAATTAAAGTGGAAGAATCTACTAGGGTTTGAGGTGGTTAAAGTTGTACTTCCAGGCATCTTCATCTTCTTCTTCTTCTTATTCAATTTCTTCAGAAGATTCGTCACGTATAGGATCGAGTTAATTTCCATAAACCTGAAATATCTACATTTGGAAATGCTTCGTGAAATTCGCGGAGCAAAGTGATTTTATTTTGCTCCTCGAAATTTTTAATAGCAGCAAGGGTGTCTAGTCTTTATTGAGTTTCAGCAGCCTTCATAGCAAGTTGATTGTCTCATTCGAATGACGTTTTAAGTGATGCCATTTTGTCAGCTAACTTCTTATTTTTCTGTTCACTTTATTAAGAGACTATTGAAAAAATAGTACTTCTTGTTCTCTTCGGATATATTCCTCGCATGTTTTGCCTTGAGCTTAGTTAGCTCATCCTAATAGGAAGTCTTCAGCTTGATTATTTCTTGTTCATGAACAACTCTCAAATGACGTTTGAGGTGAATGGATTATGTTATGAACTTTTCCTATCAGCTTGGAAACCTTGGATTGATCAACAATATGTCGACAAAAAATTTCCCTCATCTATTTCTCTCCTACAACATCTTTTTTGTATCGGATCATGTCTTTAGCCATCATCTCGAGTTTGTTTCGAGCATACGTAATTCTTTTGCCTAAATTTTTTCATTCTTTGAGAATAGTAAGGAATAGTTGATACTTATTAAGGATGATTCTCCGTAGGCATAACAAGAGGAGGAGGAGGAGGAGGAGGAGGAGGAAGAATGGGAGAATTCCGATGAGGCCTAAGGGAAGATAAGGGCAAACCTGGTATAAGATTTGAATTAATAATCTCAGGCGGAACAAGTACGGTAACGTGGTGAGAAATTTGTTAAAGTTTTTCTTGGATCCATTGAACTTCAGGGTCCATATCATTGTAGAGATCTTGGATTTCATCTTCATTAATACTCTTATTGCCAATGAATTTATCATTTATCTAGTGATTTATCACCACAATTTCTTCTGTTTCCTCGATATCTACATTTGAATTCAAGAAAGGTGCTCCGATTGTTTTCTTTTACGATTTTGGAGGAGTTTTCTTCTTTTAGAAGCAACAATATGTTTTCTCTTCGGAGATGATTAAACCTCGACTCCTTCTCTAATAGTGGGGAGGTTTATTTCGCTTTTTTCATTTAGGTTGCCTCTGTATTCTCTTTGGTTTTGGATTTTCAAAGAGTTGGAACTTGTTTTTTTTTTTTTACCCTTTTTCTTTTCGAGTAAGTGGCTTCGAGATCGATTGTGAACTGGTAGTATGACTTTCGCATCATGTACTAGATTTCTCTTCACAATATCATTTGGGGGCTCCATTAGTTCTTCCTATGAAAGCACAGCTTCCGGGGAGATTTTCCATAAGTGAATGTTGTTGAAATTAATGGGCATAAAGGCACTATAAAATTCATTGTCCCATGCGTTTTCCATTCATATAGATAGCCGGGAAAAAATCTCTTTAATTGTCTTCTTTCGAGATTTGTATCGCCTCATAATCTCTATATATAGTAATAATAATACATCGGAAAGAAAGTTGAAAGATAAAATACGAAAAGTAAAATGTTTGATTAACTTACTACTGCTACTCCAAACAAGGTTAATTTTGATGGATTCATTTTAGAGATCTGTCATTCTCCGACGCTCCAGAAATAAAGAAGAATATTTGTTTGTAGAATGTATCAGCTTCAAAGAGATCATCAATTATCTTGAAATCATCTGCAATGGTAAGGTAGTAGAATGGTAATATTTGATTTTTTGAAAGAACAATTATTACAATGAAAGCTTTGATGGAAAGATGAAGTTTCCCTAATCTGGAAGCCATTATGACAGATAAAAGGGTGAACCCAAATTTTGGGCTTTCTTGTGTTCGGCACAAGTCTAGAATTTTGAAATACTCCACTATCATTGGGTCTAATGGGATTCGAAGTCCCCAGTTGATGATCTCAGGGTAGACCACAAGCTCATTAGCTCCACAATAAGAAGTGAAGTCTCTCCTTTTTCTGGTAACCAAAGCACCACATTCTCTGGGAGTCCACATTGTTTCCTTAGTCGTTCGGAAAGGGCTTGACTATAATATTCATACGGTACATTCTTCATAATCATGATATATTTGGGGAATACTTGTTTTAAGTTTACACTTACAATGGCAGCAACATCTTTAGGGAGCTTAATAGGCACCTTCATTTTATTCTCTTTTCTCTACTTCCACTTTCTTCGTAGCATCATTCTCACTTTCATAAGAAGCACCACTTTCTGTAACTCTGACGTTGAAATTTGTTTCTATATTTTCCTATGATTCAGCTTTTTTCACAAGCTTCGTCTCGTAGTTGATGATGATTAAACCTAGTCTCTAGGTTTTGGTCTAGAGTCTTCAAAAGATTTTGTTGTGACTCTGGGTTGGTCTCAACAATCTTATTTGGGGGCGGAGAAAAAGGTGTAGGATTCTTTGTGTTTTTCTGTGTAGGATTTTGTGAAGCATTTTCGTCTTCGAAGTCTTTCATAGCTACAAATAGTTTCTTTTTGGGATGAAGGTTTTGGGAAGGTTGAGCCTCTAATTGAATTCAAGGAGTTTCTTTGCGTGAAATTCGAGGTAGCTCAGTGTTGACAGGTGATGGAGTTTCTATGCTTCTTTGTGATTATTTCGATAAGGAACTGTTGTGGAGCCAAAAAGTACTTGTGAAGGATTTTGATGTGGTGTTTGTGAGGAAGGTTTTGGTGAGTAGGTATCAAGAACTGGTTTGGATGAACTTTGAAACACAGCAGAATTCTGACCAGGTCTGAAATTACCGTATATAATGGTTTGAGTTGAAAATTGTGGAGCATTATCTATTACTCCTGTTGCACGCTATTCGACAGCCCTTTGTTGATATACAAGTAATCGTAGAGGCCAAAAATGGATTTTTTAAAAGTTGGTGAACTTTTCATAAAATAAAATGAAGAAGAACCTTCAAAATAGTCTGTTGATTAATGAAGATAAATCGGGAAAGTGGGATTTTTCGGTGAAACTGATGAAAAAATAAAGGTTTGAGGCTGCTCTCCATCTCTTTTTAGAAGTTGAATAAAGAGATTGTATTTTTAAAACAATAATGAAAGTGTGATCAAAGAGAAAATAGTCAAAAAAAATATGAAGGGTTAGAATCGATCAAAATCATGGATATGTTAATCTGAAATTTTTAACATTTCCTATGTCTTAACTATTGATCAGAAAGTAACTAAAAATTAAAGAATAATTACTAACCTTATAAATACCGGAAGAAGTTGACATTGCCTTCTTACTTCTCATGACGATAAATTATGTTATGATCATTGTCGAATATCATGAAACCATCAATAATCACCAATTATTATATGCACCACCGTGAAGCTTTGTTTACTTCTCCCCCAACCAATCCGAAAAACACGTTAGCTGGCAACCCCTTCAAAATTACTGTCCTACAAGTCAGTCTATATGCTCTCAATTTTATCTTGCTAAGCTTTAGCTCCGCCACCGTAAGGTAACCTTCTTTCTTTTTAGTTTTCCTATTGTAATAGAAAATATATTTGGAAGCTGAAAGAATTGTTAGACCCTAGGGTCCTGAGTGAGGGTCGTACAGCTAGGATACCTCATTCAATTTTCCCTTATTCAGGGAGGAAAAGGTTAAGTCTCACGTTATTGTGGTAATCGAGGTTGATAGTCATGTTAAGGCTGTTAGAATTAAAAACAGACCATCCTTTGTAAGATCCGTTTACATAGTCTAACTCTTAAAGACAATCCTACACTAATTCCCTCCAAATCCTCATTCGTCCTTCTGTCAAACCTTTATCAATAAGATAAGATTTTAGAAGCAGTAAATTTCGAGCCCCATGGAGCTTCCCATCTTGAAGTGGTAAATTTCGAACTTGTTTTTTTAGCCTACGCGAGGTAACAAATGAAAGATGAGTTGTTCAACCAATAAGTAAAAATTAAATTTTCAAACACTAAGGAAACTTACATCAATAATTGTTGGATTATGAAGCATTTGTCTATCTAATTCTTATATCTTTAGTATATTAGCTATTAATAATCTCTTATAACTAACCTCTTAACTAAATTAATATTAATATTCTTAGCAAGTTTTTCTTTTTCTATAACTTTGATATGGTATCAGAACATTACTGATAAAAGATTAACTTGTTTTTTTTGTTGAAAGAGTTTCTCTTCTGATGGATAACACAAATAATATGGAGGATCAAGGAGGATCAGATCAAGAAAGTAATATTTGAAGCAATAACAATGGAGAGGCTCTCAACCATCATTCTGATAATCCAGGTATGCTGGTTACCAGCAAAAAATTAATTGAGAAAAAATATGTTGTTTGGTGTAGAGCCATTAGGTTACCTTTTGCGGCCAAACAGAAGCCCAGTCTTATTGATGGAATATCGATGCAATTTGATACTTTCTGATACCTACTCCATTTTAAAGCAATTTGTTATCTTAAGTTCGACTGAATTCAATGCTCGATTAAAAATCTTAAGGACTGACAATGATACAGAGTTTCTTAACCAATCTGTCTTCTTTCTTATCTAATTTTGGAATTATTCATCAAAGAACATGTCCTTACACTCCTTAACAAAATGGAATTTTTTAGAGAAAGCACAAACAGTTACTAGAAGTGGCAAGATCTCTTATGTTTCAATATAAAGTTCCTAAAGGTTTTTGGGGAGAATGTATTCTCACTGCTACTTATTTTATATACAAAATGCCTTCTAAAATATTAAACTGGAAATCTCCTTTTAAAATGTTAAGTGGTTCTGTTCCTAATATTAGTGTTTTAAAGGTCTTTGGTTGTCTTTGTTTTGGTTCTATTATCCCTAGAAGTAGTGACAAGTTTCATCCTCGTGCCTTTAAGGCTGTTTTTGTTGGATACATATCAAATCAAAAAGGATATGGACTGTATAACTTAAAAACTCATCAATTATCTATATCCAGATATGTCATTTTTCATGAAAATGTTTTCCCATTCAAAGATATTGTTATCAATGGTAATGATCATATTCCTACTCCTATTATTTATTCTCATGATGAAGTTGTTCTTGATCAATCTAAAACTGTTTTACCAACTAGTGATATTATAATTGATGATGAGAATCATGTTGAAGACATTGTTCATTCAACTAGTCCTAATGAAAATGATGATCCTTCTATATTACATAATGTTGATACTCATGTTTATGTTCGGACTAGCAAACGGGTTAAACATAAATCTTCTTGGCTCAAAGATTTTGTTCTTCAAGCTTCTAGTGATAAACATGCTTCTAATAAAGTTCTTGGTTCTCCTTATGTCCCTCCTACTTTTCCATATATTTAGAATTTTGTCCTTGATGAATCTTATACAGATTTTTTAGCCAATGTGTCTTTTTTGCAAGAACCACATTCTTATGATCAAGCTAAGCTTCATGCTGGCTGGGTTGTTGCTATGGAAAAAGAATTACAGGCTTTGAACTCTAACAATACTTGGGATTTATCTACTCTTCCTAAAGGTAAGAAAGCAATTGGTTCTATATGGGTATTCAAAATTAAAAGAAGTCCTGATGGAACCGTTGAAAGATTAAAGGCCATCCTGGTAGAACCATTGAAAGATTATAGGCCATGCTTGTAGTCAAAGGCTTTACTCAAATTGAAGGTGAAGACTATAATGAAAGTTTTTCTCCTGTTGCTAAGAGGGCCCCTGTGAGAATCATGTTTGCTTTGGCTGCTTCCAAAGGATTATTTGTTTATCAACTGGATTTCCATAATGCATTTCTGCATGGATCTTTAGATGAAGTTGTGTACATGAAACCTCCTCCTAGTTTACTTGAAAAATGAGATAATAGATTGTGTGAGTTAAATAAATCCATATATGGATTAAAGCAAGTCTCAAGACAATGAACTGAAAAATTTCTGGATTTGGTTTCATTAAATCTATGGCTGATAATTGTCTTTTGTCTTAAAACAACCCTCATTTGAAATCCTTTTACTTGTTTATGTGGATGATATTTTGTTGATTAGTAATTTCTCTTATCAAGTAACAAAGATCAAGACCTATTTAGACAAACTGTTTACAGTGAAAGATCTCGGCCTTGCTAAGTTTTTTCTTGGGATGGAAGTTCTACAACAACCAGAAGGAATTTATTTGAATCAACGCAAATACATACTTGACATGGTGACAGATGGTGGTCTTATTGGATGCAAACCTGCAAAGACTCCAATATTCACGGGTTTGAATCTCATTGATATTAACTCTGAAATAATTTCAAATGACAAAAACTATAGGAGATTAATTGGTCGTCTTTTATATTGAAACTTTACTAGACCAGATATTACATTTACTGTTCAGCAGCTTAGTCAGTTTGTACATCAACCTCAGACTGTTCACTAGAATTCTTTAATTCATCTCTTGAAGTATCTTAAAGGCTCTCCCTCAAAGGGTCAGTTTATGCGTCTCACACTTCGCTTGACATTCATGCCTATTGTGATGCTGATTGGGGATCCTGCACCATCACACGTAAGTCTGTTACATGTTATTGTATCTTCTTAGGCACTTCCCTAGTGTCTTGGAAAACAAAACAAACAAGCTACTGTTAGTAGAGCCGAAGCATAATACGGATCCATGGCTTCTACCGTTTGTGAAATCCAATGGTTATCTTATATCCTTCGAGATCTTCATATTTTCTTTTCTTTACACGTCAATTTAAACTGTGATAACATTGCAGCAATTCATATAACGTCCAATCCTGTTTTCCATGAACGTACGAAACATCTAGATATTGACTGTCATGTGGTTAGAAATCAGTATCTTTCTAGCTTCATCAATCCAGTTCATGTGTTTACTAAGTCTCAATTGGCCGACATCTTCACCAAGGTCTTGTCTACAAAACAATTCTCTTTTTTGTTGTCCAAGATGTACCTTGCAGATTTCTTCCAAGATGCATCTTGAGGGGGGATGTTGGATTGTGAAGCATCTACCTATCTGCTTATCTGCTCATCTGCTTCTTGTATCTGCTCATCTGCTTCTTCTATCTACTCGTCTGGTTCTTATATCTTTAGTAAATTAGTTATTAATAATCTCTTATAACTAATCTCTTAACTAAATTAGTTATAACAAATTCTTGATAATTATGTAAGGGTAAACTGTAGATCGTAACAGATACATGATAATTAATATTCAGAGAAATTTTTTCTTTTCCTATAACTTTAATGTATCAGCTAAAACATTACTAGAAGCCAGACTAAAACTCTTTAGGTATTGGCATACTTAGCAATAAATTGACTTGGGTTTTACGTTTTCATAGCGAGACGGTTCCTTTTACCTTTGGTATCTTTCATATTCAGATTTCCTTTAGTGCCTCGATTAGATGCGAACTCTATATTGGGGGGAGGTTGCTTCAAGCTTCAAGAACCGTCAGCCTGGTCTCACCCAACTGCTCTAACTAAACCTATAATTGCAGCCGTAGCCAAACTTCAAGCCGCAACGCTAGCCAAACTTCCAAATGTAGCATTAGTGCAACCTCCAACTACACTAACCAAATGTTTAACTTATGTCGTTTTATTTTATGAGGCTTTGACGTCCGGAGAAGCCTCTTGCTCTGCCTTCTTGGAAGGGTTATTTGAGCCTTGAACCAATTCACTCGTGTTCTTGGTGTTAGCCGTCTGAATATAGGAAGAGGGTTGTCAATGGTAATTCCGTGAAAACAATCACTAATTCTTCTTTAAAATGAGAAACTTTGAAGGAATCACCAAATGGGTGATGAGTCTTGTTCATCTTCCAAAACGAAAGCACAAAAGGTTCTCTATCGTAAAAAGGTTGCGAAACTTCTTCTCCCAATGTTGGCTGAATAATTTCCTAATTTCATGAATTTGTTTTCACGTGTATGTTGCTTTGCCAAAAAATATATTTTTAGAGCATATCACACTAAGTTTCTCTTTATCAGAACATATTTACCTAATATTATTTGAATCTCCAAGACCATAGTGATTAACTAAGTCTTAAAACATTTAGATGTGTTAACCTTCATGTCTCTTTCGGCCTCAGTTACACGAACAACACCTTCGAAGTCTTCCGACCCCTCACGTTTGATCTCCACATTAGAGTGATATTGTCCGCTTTGGGCCTACTGGCCCGCACGGCTTTGTTTTTTGTCCACTTCCAAAAGGTCTCACACTAATTAAGATGTATTCTTAACTTATATGTTTATCTTTCTTCCCATGTTTAACCGATGTGGGATATGGGACTTTGATTGCACCTAACAATCCTCCTCTTGAACAAAGTACCACTCTAGCATCCTCTCAATTGACTTTCATCCGCTTACTCTATCCAGGTGGAGAGACACCTAAACTCCAGAGCTTTAGGGCGGAGCTATCTACTCACTATCAGATGACAATGTGCTGATCCTTGATCAAGCCACCTACTTAATGAGCTATTAGGCACTCCATCTATAGATGACACTACGCCGCTCCTTGACCAAGCCACTTACTTGATGAGCCATCGTGTGCTTAATCTATCCAGCAGATTATTCCCCTTAAGCATGGCCCTTGGCTTCTGGTAAGATGTTCGACATCTGAGAATTTCACCTACATCGCGTTCCGTCTGGGTCTGGTGCTCTGATGCCATTTGCAGAGAATATGGACTCAGCATATTCCGCCTTTGTATATAAGTAATAATAATCTGATCTCTACACTAGTGTGATATTTTCTGCTTTGGGCCCACTGGCCCGCACGACTTTTCTTTTGGTCTACTTCCAAAAAGCCTCACACTAATTGAGATGTATTCTTAACTTATATAATGATCTTTCTTCCCATGTTTAACCGATGTGAGATGTGGGACTTTGGTCGCACCTACCATCAGTAACCTTTAGAATTTTGGTTGGATCTTAAACTCCTTCCGTCGAAGCGGGCACTTCGTCTTCTTTGGATTTGGTTTTGAGGATTCCTAATGAGATAAGGTCTTTCGCCTGCAATATTTGGGACCTTTAATAGGCTCGACGAGGCCTAATGCATGGTAGTGGTATCACTTTTTGGGCTCCTGAGAGAAGTCTCTTGAGAAGTTTTGCTTTGAATCACAATTCTAACACATATGAGTCTATTTTTTTGGACCTCTTAGCATATGCATATTTTTCCACTTCCATGAAGATTGTACGGTACCCATATTCCTCTTCTTCCCTAAAGAGGGAGAGAGGTAAATGATAGAGTGGGTGTCACTAACAGATATGTCTTTACTACTATCATGATCAATCTACATTATCTTAATATAAGTTTTTGGCTTTATGACTTCTTTCATCATCTCTATATTATTATTTTTCGTTTATTTATTACTTTTAGGATAAAGAAGGAATAAAATTTACCTTGATTATTAAGAGGCTAGTAAGACTTGGTAAAAGCACAAACGCCAACATGTCTTATTTAACCAAATCAATCAAACGTGTATTGCAACCTTAATCCACACTCTAATCAGCTCAAACAACAATCAATTTATGAATTTTATGGATTATGCACTCAAACGTTTATATCTTTATTTTGACTCTCTTTTAGAAATTATTGTTACCGTTGTCTTGTTGCTTCAACTTTATGATCTCCCAATCTTGACTCTTCGATGAAGATCTAGGTCTTTGGACCTTAAGATATAGATAAAATGAGATGAAAGAGGAAATATATTGGCTTAGATTTTTTATCCGATAGAGAAATGGATTTCGTTAGATATGTGATAGAAGGAATAAAATAGTGTACATTCTTTTTATATATGAAATGATATTAAAGATTTGAACTTAAGCCAAATTGCACTCATACATTTATGTTTTTCTCTATCCTCAAGGACCATAACTTGATTAATTAGGTTATCCAAATTCAATCTATAAAATTTATGTTTAGTCTTAATTGTCAACATTTGGGGTTAATCTTTCAAAAACCCTGAACTTGACGTAGTATCTACACAATTACCTTCATAATTAGTTTTATATATTAGTATAACTCTTAATTATTTTTTATTTTATTGATTACTTACAAATAGGAACGTTAATCAGCAATAGTCAAGTATATCATTAAGTATGGACCGACCCATAAATTTCTTACAACAATAAAGAGGTATTTATAAAAAGAGTTATATTTGCAAAACTTGCAAAAGAAAAACACAATATTTAATTACATTATCTAAATCATTAATTCACGTAATAAAGGATGAGATATGTAAAAGTAGTTTATGAATAATTTATTGGATTATTTCATTCATAAAATAACTCTCATTATATGGAGGAAATAACTTGGGTTATAAGCTCGTAATCTAACAATAAATACAATAGAATAATATCGCCTAAGTTATACGAGTATTACCCAATCTTACAAGAATACATTATGCTAAATATATTCCCTAACAGTCCCCCATGGTTCAAGAAAACGTGCAATAGGTCATAGTGAAGTATGGCTCTCGTGGAACATGCATAAAAAGGCTGACCTGCTAAACTGTATAAGAGATGTCAAGAAGATTGAAAGTGAGATAATGTAGAGCTCTAGGTAAGCTCCTATATAACATGGCATCTAGTTAATTAGTCATTTGATGTTCTCAATTTAGAAAAGGTGTACACGATGTGTGATGTGTTTTGCAAATGAACGTAGATGCACAGTGTAAGATATTATGAGCTTACTGTGATTATGACCAAAACAAGCCACGAGTGTCCCTTTGAACCGAGATGCCCAGAAAATAGTAACGGGGCCCTAAATTTGACATAGAAAATTTGTCGGAGTCTGTAGATAATTTAATTTAGTAATTTAGCATTTGATGTGGTTAATATAATATCATCTACATATGAAAAACATGTCCTGACAATCAATGCCAATACTTTACGATATTCTCGTACCCAGTGATCATAATTTGTAAATTTCCAAAGAACCATTATATCTAAATTTAGGCCGAAATAGCAACATACATCTAATAACGGGGTTGTTTGATACTTAGTGATCCATTTGTCATGTATAATTAACCTGATAATAATTAAATTCAGTTTGCATGTCATATAAACATTGAGGATATGTTAAGGCTTTAATATATAATGCTAGAACACGAGAGATATTATGGGTAAAATTATGAATATTTAATTTTAGTTTTAGTTTAGTTATTCAAAGTTTAGAGTAGGTTTGCATGGGTGTTGGCTTAGTAAAGTGGGTGTTCGGGGTGGAGTTGTATTGGTAGAGAGTAGTTCCAAGTTGGCAGATTGTGGGTTAGGATTTTATAATGGTGGTGAGATGGGTGGATAAGGTACAGTAGTTGAATAAGGGTGGGTGTGTAAGTCTAATGATGGGACGAACTATGAGGTATTAAAAGAAATGATGATCGGTATATCCTTAAAAAAGTTGTATGTTACTGGTCGACTTAAGATATTGAATCGTGAGGTGCTTACATAGAAATATGGTGCATCGAGAGAGGTGAACATTTTTTATTGTAGTACCAAAACAATAATACCCTCGAAATATGTGAGGGTAACCGAGAAAAATGCATCATATGAATCTAGAGGAAAGTTTTCATTGTTAAGCAGTGGATAAGTTTGGATAGCATATACAACCAAAAACCCAAAGATGGTTATATGTGGGTTGGAGGTTGTAAAAATAAAGTTTTAGTGTTCGGTAATTAAGTCGGTTGGAGGGTAATACATTATGGAGGTAGGTGGTCATGTGGAGAGATTCCACCCAAAATATAGGAGGAATATTGGCATGAATGAGGAGAGAAAAAATGATATCATAATGTGTATTATCGTACGTTATCTCTTACCATTTTATGAGATGTTGCAAATGTTTTTAATTCATTATTCTTGAACTAACCTTCAAAATCAGATTTAATTTTTTTTATGAGTTTATCAAATGGAGTACGTATGAGTTTATTAAATTGCATAAAGTTTTGAAATGATTCAGTTTTGAATTTGAGAGGGTAAACCCATACATACTGTGTAAAATAATTAACACCATAAATATTTGTATCGAATTTGATAGATGCAGGGGGCATTCATAAATCATAATGTATAATGTCCAATATTGTAAAATTCATATATGGAAAATCATAAAATGGTAATCGTTTACTATTCGGCAATCGCACAAAGGACTCAATGGTAGTGCAATGTAGTTAGGTGGCTGGTGAAGTGAATGGATATAAGTCTTACCCAAATGTTAATATAGTGGGAAATGAGACTTCTACTTTTGAGATCTTTCAAAGAAAAACCAAACAGGTCAAATTCAAGAGAAACATTGTAATCATGGTAAATTTTCAAACAGATATTATATTTTTTACAACGGTTGATGAGTGAAGTATATTATTTAAGGTATATGATTTATTTGGCAAGGGATGAAAGTCATATTCATATCCTTTTATCGGCATACAATTATAATTATTAATAAAAATAATACTCGAGGTTAATGAAATATGAGACATAATTTTACATGGATCATATGTTATACGGGATAATGCTTATGAGTCCATATACCATTGCATATCCTAAAAATTGAGTTGCTTCTTTCGAAAGTTTATACCAATTTTATTTGGATTGATCCCGTTCAAAGTCACTTGGTCTGATTAGGATTGAGGAGTTTGCACTTGGGCATGTTAAAAATGAGAAAAGCAAGAGTTTTGTTGTGTTGGTTCGACTCATAGGCAACATGTGTTGAAGCCATCAAGTATGAAAAATAGTTATTTATGGTTTCATGCCATTGCTGCGAATGATATGGGTGTGGAGACGGGTAGGGATACACCAAAACCTCTTTTTGTTGTAATATCATGAATAATATTTCTTTTCACCAAGGTTTTGATCGTTCACCATTCCACCATTTTGGTCTCTTTTTTAATAATTTTCACGTCTACGACTACAAGGTGTTATAAGAAAAATATAACAAGATTTATAACAAGTATAATTTTTACTTATCAAGAAAAAAAGAGTGATCTCTCTTCTTTAGGTTTTGCTACTTATTTATATACTCTTTTAACGGTTTCGAATCATTATTTAGTACATAACTCCACTAATTTAGCACGCAGACTAACATTTATGATATGGTCCCTAAACTCACGGCCATTACTTTAGTCTTCATGCGTTAATTAGGTTGACCAGCTTATTTAGCGTGGTTTTTGACAATTTCCTTAGTCATAGGTTAATGATAATCGACCTCGGTCGGTGTCGTCCGCTCAGGCACATCCAAGCTGTTCGTCCTTGGTTCCTCTGCTCGGTTATGGTCATCACTAAACTTTATCCTTGCTCGGTAAAGGTCTGAATATTCCACTATTGTTTATGCATGCTCGGTTTACCCAACAAAGTGTCTTCTTAGCCTAATTTCGCTTCCTTTGTTACTGACACCCACTCTATCAGGATCAAAATGATCGTCTCCTCGATCATTGTCTGTTGCAGTTTCTCTTTGTTGATCATCTCCTCGATCATTATTTGTTGCAGTTTCTCTTTCTTGATCGCCTCCTCCATCATTGTCTATTGCAGCTTCTCTTTGCTGATCTTCCACCACAATGACTTCATCAAACTCGAAAGGGAGCACTACTTGAAAGGTATCTGCAGTTTTCTTTTTTGCTATTTTTTTGTGGTGGTGTTTTGGACGCATTCTTTTTTTTTTCGAGGCAACAGCTTTCTTCATCTTCGGTGAATGCTCAACCTCGACTCCCTCTTCAATAGTAGGAAGGATTTTTTCTATTGCCTTCTTTTTTACTTTTGTCCATGGGCATCGGGTTCTCTGAGGTGTTAGCACCATATGTGCTAGCTGTTTTTTTATTCTTTTTCCCTTTCTTCTTTGAGGGAAGGTGGTTTTATAATATATTTCGAACAAGAAGAAATACTGTTGACAGCCATGATAGAATTTGGTAGCTCTATCAGAGTTTCGGGGAGATCAGCTCTCACGTTGATCATCCACAAATAGCTATTGAGAAAGTTTATAGGCAGAAAAGTTAAGTGAAATCCATTTTCCCACTCGTTTTTTGCTAAGGTGGCCAATTTGCTGAAAATGTCTTTTGCGTCCTTTTGACGAATTTTATATCTCCGCGGAATTTCTAGATGCAATACAAAACTAAATAGAAAATAAAATCAAATTACCTAAAGATAAAACAAAAAGCGGAATGGTAAAGAATCTTATTTTTACTCCATCATACGAGGTTAAGTCGTGATGGGTTCTCCCATGCTCCAAATATAAAGATAAATATTTATTTCCAAAACTGGTCAGCCTCGAGCAAGTCATCGATAATCTTGAGATCTTCATCAAAAGTAAGATATTAGAAAGGCACAACAAGTCCCTTTGAAAGTTTGGTCAATGCGATGAAGTCTTGAATACAAAGATGAATTTTGGCAAGTCTGGAGGCTATAATCACTGATACGAGGGTGAACCATTGGTTGGGTGTGGCTTGTATAGGGAAAAGGTATAGGAATTCGAAGTACTCCACTATCATTGGATCTAACGAAAACTGAAGACCCTAGTTGATAATTTCAGGATATACAACCAACTCAACATTTCCACAGTTAAGTGGAGTCTCTCCCTCTTTTGGAAACCGAAGTATGATGTTATCTGGCATTCCCCATTGTTTTTTGGGATTCTAGAGAGTAGATGTATGGCCTATCTTTTAGTTCCAATATGTATTGTGGGAGAGTGACTTCAAAATTTAAAACTACTAAAGCAGCAAGCTCCTCAAGAAGTTCAATAAGAGCTTTCTTTTTCCCTCCTCTTTTCCTTGGTACTTTTGTTTTCAAAGCACGCTTAACCGTTTCACTGTTATTGTCTTTTGAGGCATCATTCTCTAAGCTTCAGTATTTTTCAAAGCGTCATTATTAGTGTTAGTTTCGACTTTTGATTGGGTAGAGTCTGGTTCCCTTTGCTTTTTTGCTTGAGGGATTTTGTTGAGATTCTATGATTGTCTCAACAAATTCCTTCAGGGAAGGAGAAGAGAGTGAAGGATTCGCTTCAATATTTTGGACAGTAGCGGGGGAAGTGTTGTCAGCATCGTCTCCCGTAGCTATAAAGGTTTTTCTTGTAGGAAGGCTTTGGGAGAGGTGAGTTTTTGGATGAACTTGAGGAGTTTCTTTGCGCAGTTATCGAGGGGATTCAGAGCTGAGATAAGATGGAGTTTCTTCTGATCGTCTTGATTCGAGGAGTAGAACTTGTAAGAAGGGATTTGAGGTGATGATTTAGCTGGCGATGGTGAAATTCGAGGCAATTTTGGTATTGGGTTTTTGATGATTGGGTTTCTTCTGGGATTGATGAACTTGAAAAGGAGGATGAGTTTGATTCGGATCGAAATCACCGTAGTATATTGTTTCAGTGGAGAAACTAGTAGCGTTTCTTATCAACTTAGTTGCTCTATATTCTTCAACCCTCTCACTAATACAGAAGTAGTCGTAAGCACCAAAAGAGGGTTTCTTTGTTTCTGGGGAGATTAATTTTCTGGGTTTTGGGTTTTTGGTTTTTGGATGCTTTCTCATATACTAACTTGAAGGTTAGGGGAAGAATTGGAGTTTTCCGGTGATGGTAGCTTGGAAATTGAAGATTCAGATGAAGGTAGCCAAGGTAATTCCAGTGTGAATAGACTTTCTCTCTCGAAAAATGCGTTTGTAAGCAAACAATGGCTCACTGGAGTATTTATAGAGGGGAAAGAAGAGAGAGAAAGGCTAGAGAAGTGGAAGAGGTGGAAGGAACCATTGGGTGGAATACCTAACGGTTTCGTGAAGAGGAGAGCTTGACACTTGCCACATGACAGGCCTAGTGCCTAGAGAATCATCACCCTCTCGATTTTTGCTTCAAACGTTTATGGTCGTTGAGAGAAGTTTGTTTTGATTCGAAGATAAAATGTGTTGCCAACAAGATTGATCATCTAACTCTAAGCAGTTTGGAACCGTTAGTTAGTCATATTCTTATGGGACAGTGAGATTCTATCTTATATCATTGCAAAATAGTTTCTAAACTTTGTAAGATATATTCAGGTATTCCCATATTGAAAATCATAGAGTAGTAGACACGAGTGGAAGAGCCGAACAAGAATTAGTGAAAGTGTTCGCGACACATAAAGTGAAATTATTGACTATATATATAAACTTAGCCTCAACCATTTCATCATAAAGAAATCAATAAATTCTATAATATAAAATAAAAAAATACATATATCTGAAATTCTAAGAAAACATTATCTAATAAAATATGATATAGAACCCCAACTAGCAAAATAAGAACAGTTTCATGTCCAAACAGTTACCCACCTTAAACAAAACCATATTTTCTGATATATATATATATATGTATGAAAGAATGATCTACTTTATTATTTAATATTATTTAGAACTTAATAGAGGACCAACAAACAGTATGCAGCATTTAGAATTCTCTTTTTAGGTTCAAATAAAATATAATAATTAATTTACACACTATTACGAACTAAAATCCTTAAAATACACAAGCCACGTGTTTCATCGCAGTATTAGTATAAGCCACTTATATACTTGCTAAAAAACTAGAAACACAGTAAAACAAATATGTAATTACATGAGAAACTAGTAATTATATTTATGCAGCATTTAGAATTCTCTTTTTAGGTTCAAATAACATATAATAATTAGTTTACACATTATTACGAACTACTTTTTAGGTTCAAATAACATATAATAATTAGTTTACACATTATTACGAACTAAAATCCTTAAAATAAACAAGGCACGTGTTTCATCGCAGTATTCGTATAAGCCACTTATATACTTGCTAAAAAACTTAAAACACCGTAAAACAAATATATAATTATATGAGAAACAAGTAATTATATTTATTTATATCTTTAAAAAGGAAATCCGCAACGGCTGCTTAATAAATAATATAAATTAGATTTATCCTCTCGCTCTAACTTGATTTTTAGTAACTTGTAATCCACTCTTTAAAATCCACAATAGATATTGTAGTTAGATTATTGTATCTTTTATTTTCATATGTTTTTCATCTTTGTTAGAGCCTTCTTCGTCCTCGTCAGAATTGTTATTACCTTATCTATCCGAGTTCTCATCAAAACCATCTTTGGAGGATACATTTTTACCCAACTTCTTTTCATATGTGTGTGTGAGTGCGTGACATGAACCTACTGGGAATAATACTTTTTATATACACTGACCTTAGTGAGTCCATTTTGTTTTTGAATGGATTCCCAAAAGACATGTTGGGAGTTAAGATAGGTTTATACTTTATTATTTTCCATCTCAGCAACCGTGGGATTGGGGTTCCTCACACTTCACTAATTGATATTCCTGCTCAACTAGATCTAACTAATTGATCTTCCTGCTCAACTAGATCTAAATCGGGATGAATAGCAAGGAACCCTTTGGATTGATCTCTCCTTATAGCAAAAAGGCGAACAATTAAAAACAAGAGTCAGTGATCTATTTCTCATTCGTGAAGGATACCACAAAATCTTTCAAAAGAATCCCTATACAATGGGTTTTAGTTACGATACTTCCATAACCAATTTATTAACAAAACAAACAAATGTGTTAATATAACTTGTAGTCCACCTTCACTCTGAGATTCAACAGAAACTACGACTGTTAAGTTAATTATCTAAATCTAGTAATATTAATTGTTACAATCAAAATTATATTAGGCTACCAAATTTGAGCTGCATAATATAATTGTAAAAGCGTTATGTATACAAGTCAGATAAAACAAAGCCTCACTCATTCACAAAGCCAACAAGAACCTACAAACTGTAATTTGTAGATTTCTCTAACAACACTGTAAGCAGTTCTAAGGTAATAATATTGTGAGCCACTTGTTGGTTCAAATGATGTGCGATGAACTTAACAGCGGTTAGCAGTTGAAGGTGTTACAAAACCACACATAAATATATAAACTTCACTGTAGCATTTATTATGTATATGAAAAAACATACACACTTTATTGTTTCGCTTGTATGCCCTCTTAAGCTGCCATACGGTCCCCTTTTTATCACAAGTTCACCAATTTTGGAAAATTTGATGTTGACAACCGCTATTAGTGGTTTTTTTAGTATTAGTAGTCCAGATTGTTGTAAGTCGGTTCCTACGGGTTTGGTTTTTGGGTATATTTCCAAAAGATCTCTTACTAGTTGAGGTTGGGCCACAATTATATACACTCACTTATTTTGGATCTTATCAATGTGGGACTGGGGTCCTCTATGGGATGAAGTTTATACTTCAACCAAGGTTCAAATGGTATCAAGTCTTTTATAGCTTTCGTTGAAATTCGATTTTGTAAGTACACAACAGTGTGTGTTGCTTCTCTTCAAAAACATTTTGGAAGATTCTTTTCATGAAGCATGCATCTCGTCATCTCCATTATGAATGTATTTATTCTTTCACTGACTCCATTTTGTTGATGAGAGTGTGGTGCTGTCAATTGATGTTCATTTCCAGCATCTTAAAACCTATTAAACGTTTCCGAAGTGTATTCTCCGTCATTTTCAGACCTTATAGTCTGAATCAAACAACCACTTTCATTCTCAACTCTGGATTTAAATTTCCAATATACACCACCAACTTCTCATTTTTGATATAGTGAGCCGAGATGTTCATTTTATTGAAAATGAGCAATGAAATTGGGAAGACTCAACCAATGTGAACCATATTTTTAATCCACCAAACAGTTTAATCAATGGTGGCATGATAGAAGAAGAAGAACCTAGAGATGAAGGGCAAGATGCTTCAATTGATGATGCTTCGGTAAAAGGTATTAGGTCTATGTCTAATATTTATCAAAGGTGTAATGTAGCTGTGTGTGAGCCTACATGGTTCTATGATGCAAAAGACAGTCAGCATTGGATGGCTGCAATGTAGGAGGAGATGTCGATGATCGGAAAAGTTTAAACTTGGGAGTTGGTTGATCGACCTCCAAACAGAAAAATAATCTGAGTAAGATGGGTATTCAGAACAGAACTAAATTACGATGGTTCAGTTAATAGATTTAAAGCAAAACTTGTTGTAAAGGGATATGCACAAGTATTTGAAGTTGACTATTCGTAAACATTTGCACCTGTTTCCAGGCTTGATATGGTAAGATCGTTGATTGCTCTTGCTGCTCAAAAGAGTTGTAAAGTGTTTCAACTTGATGTTAAATCGACATTCTTAAATGGATCTTTGCAAGAAGAAATTTTTGTCGAACATCGTGAAGGTTTTGTAAGCAGAGGGAATGAAGATAAAGTCTACTTGTTAAAAAAGGCTTTATACGGCCTAAAATAGGCTGCGCGAGCATGGTACAACAGAATTGATGAACATTTGCTGGGGTCTTGGCTTTCATAAAATCCAATCTAAACTCACATTGTATGTCAAGCAAGAAGGTACAAATACCTTAGTCATTTCTCTTTATGTAGATGATTTGTTAATTATAGAAAATAATCTTGACCAAATTAATCATTTCAAACTGGAAATGGAAAAGGTCTTTGAAATGACAGACCTTGGTCTGATATCGTACTTCCTCGGCATTGAGATCAAACAAATCTAAGATGAAGTGTTCATATGTCAAATAACGTATTCAAAATAACTACTTAAAAAGTTTCAAATGGAAGATTTCAAAGCAATGAATACTCCTATGAATCAAAAGGAGAAGCTTGTAAAAGATGATGGTTCTGCTAAGGTTATTGAAGCTGAGTTCATGAGTTTGGTAGGTTGTCTGATGTATTTAACAGCAATCAGGCCTGACATCTTAAATGTTGTAAATATTCTCTCCATATTCATGTTATGTCACAACGAAACTCACATGAAACCTGTGAAAATAGTTATCAGATACCTAAAGGGAACTTGGAATTATTTAGTTAAGTTTTTAAATCATAAAGATATGAAGCTAATTGGTTTCTCTGACAGTTATTGGGGTGACTCAATTGATGATATGAAAAGTACATCTGGTTACTTTTTTCTCCTTGGATCGGGTATATTATCTTGGACTTCAAGAAAGCAAGAAACGGTAGCTCAATCTACTATTGAGGCAGAATTTATAGCAGCAGCAACTACAGTTAATCCAGCTCTTTGGTTAAGGAAACTTCTAGTTGAACAAAACATGGAGCAAAAACAAAGAACGGAAATACTGGTTGATAATCAAGCTGTCGTTGCGATCTCCAACAATCCAGTCTTTCATGGAAAAAGACTAAGCACTTCAATATCAAGCTATTATTTGTTCGAGAAGTTCAAAAGAGTGGTGATGTGACTCTACGTTACTGCAAATCATACGATCAATTTGCAGATATTTTCACCAAACCTCTACCATTTAGCAAGTTTGAAGATTTGAGAAAGAAACTTGGAGTTTGCAGCTTCCAAACAAGGAGGAGTGTTAACATTGTTTACAAGCTTTTGTTGTTTATTTGTCCAGTTTCTGTAATTTTTCTATTGCTTCTCTGTGGGAATTTTGTGGGAAAAGTTACAGTTTTCAGTTCTCTTAATACGCTTAGACGACCTGTTATTTTTATTTACCGTATGTCAGTAATTTTCCTCCTGTATTCAAACCATCAATTTTATTAAATGAATCTAGAATTATCTTTTCATATTCCACTAACTCCTATGCTTCTCTCATTTTCATTTATTCTCACCATCAAATCTTTGTCTTCTACGCTAACACAAACTGATGCATGCAGTTCAATTAATAATGGAAATCACATGTTAAATTTAAGTAGTTTAGTAATAAAGTGTATATAATTTGTGATTTATTACCTTGCATGCACATGCTAATCCAAGTATTAATTAATAATGGTACAAAATATATTATAAATAATTTTTATATATTAATTAAAAACGTACTATTATATTTATAATTATTTGATTTTATACGTTATGATTATGATTTTTTTATATACATAATTATGATTTAAACATGTATTATAATATTTTATTTATAGGCTAATTAAGTTCGATAAAATTTATAAATAGATTATGAAGTAGTTTGGAGTTAAATTAAATATGTAGCCCAGAACGGGGTAGCTAAGTTGGTGGAGTAAGCAGAGCTCGTTACCAAAAGCATGAGTTTGATTCCTTTTACAAACACTTTCTTGGTTGAGTCACTCGCCTTGTGTGGTTACCTTCTAGCGTTGGTTTCCAGGCTATTGCGTCAGATCGAGAGTTTCTCCTGTGTGCACTCACTCTATTTGAGTAGCGGCTGCGGGTTCCCCTCAGAAAAAAATTAGTTGTATGATATTTTTTTAACAAAATTAACATGTTTTAACTTGTTCAAACTTGAATATATAATTAAGGATCCAATATGATATTGACTCGGAAGTGGTGTTGTTGTAGAAGTTGTTGTTCGGAGAACACTCACAACTTAACGGATTAGATGATGTGTGTAGCGGTGGATAGATGGAGTGTTGGTTTGACTCGTTATTGTTCGGAAAACCCTCACAGACAAAATCCGATAGTTGATAATGGTAAAAAAAGATGGATCGAGTTATGGCACAAAAAATATGGAAAGCCTTTGATAAGCATAAACTAAATTTGTTTCTCACAAAAATAATTAAAGATATATTTGTCCTAGATAAATAATTTGAGTAAAAACTATTTTTTTCCTTTATTACTTAAATGAATCGGATTATTACAAATACTTTAGGATTCATATATATATATATATAGTCATTCAAAGAAGTACTAGTAATAAGTAACAAATAATTTTCTTTAACTCTATTGAATTAAATGAGTTTAAAAACTAAAGAAGCTAAAAGATTTAAATCTTAGATTAGAAATATCCAATAAATATCCTTGCAACTAATAAAACATAATAAAAATCTAGAAAGTAAATCTTAGATAATAAATGCGTAATATATTTCATTGACTCTAATCAAACAGAATAAAATATATATAAAGTAAATTTCAGATAATAAATACTCAATATATCTCATTCACTCTCTTAAACCTAAATAAAAAGAGATCTTGAATAATTAATACAAAATATATGATTTTGATTATTGGATTTCGTCACTTTGATATGTTTTAAAAGATCTCTTCATCCGGGCATTGAACAAAATTGGTTGATATTGCAAAAATGACTTCAATTAAATTTCTAACTTTTAAAAATTATGAATAACATCTTAAATTGTTGTTGTGAATTGAAACAAATTTCTCACATTATTTTTTCCAATTAAAGGAATTTCAATGGAAATAACTAAACTATAAGTTTGCCCATGTTCGATATTGCTTATAAGTCTCTTCACAACCTTATTGAACTCTCCACAAAGTTCTCTTGCTCTTGAGCGTGTTAGCACCAATTTCAATAGTCAGTACTTTGACGATCTTGTAATGGTCTTTAATCAGATTTGTTTGGATGTCCTCATCATTCTCTACTTCTTGAGAAGTTTTTATCCTCAAAACTAGGTCATTTGTTTCAGATGGAGATAAATCATAAACATTAAAACTGACATAAATATTCATATTCCCGAAAGCTACAATTTGTAGCATTTTCATCAATTCACTTTATAATTTTGAACGGACCATCTCCACGAGTTAGAAACTTAGAAATTCATTTTTAGCGGAATCTTTCTGGTCTTATGTGTATTTCAACCCATTCTCTCGGTTAAAAGGTTAACATTTTGTGTCTTTTATCTCATTGAAGCTTATATTGCTCTATTTTCTTTTCTGAGTTCTCCTTAATCTTTTGGTGTAAATTCTTGATAAGTTCAGCCTGGTTTATTCTATCTTAGCCTGAATACACTGATGGTGGTAGGGGGGATAAGTCCAACGATGTCAAAGTATGTAATCCTTATAAAACTTCAAAAAGAGATGTTTCGTAGGAGAGTGGGTAGCATGATTATAAGCAAACTCAATGAATGGTTAACATCTTAACCAATTGCTCAGATTTTTACCCACAGTGGCTCTAAGTAAAATAAATAGTGTATGGTTTATCACTTGAGTTTGATCATCTGTTTGGGGATTACAAGTTGCTTAAAATAATAGTTTAGTCACCCTCTTCTTTCAAAGCGTTTTCCAAAAGTGTCTGAGGAATTTGGTGTCTCCATATGAGATGATAGTTGTTGGCATTCCATGTAAACGCACTACTTCTTTGAATAGCAAGTATTTCATTTTAGAAGCATCATTCACCTTAGTACATGGTATAGAATGTGCCACCTTCGAGAACTTGTCCACCACAACAAAAATCGAGTCTTTCTGTTTGATTTTTGGAAGTCCCAATATAAAATCCATAGATATATACACCCATGATATAGTAGTAAATAAATATTTGTAGATAAAGACCATGATAATGCGATCTGGATTTTACTTTTAATAAAATAATACAAGATTGCATGACTTCTCCACATCGTTCTTCAAGTTAGGCCAAAATAAATTATCACTCGTAATATCTAAGGTTTTGTCTCTTCCAAAGTGACTCATAAGACCTCCTCGATATGCGTCTCTTAAGATAAGATCACGCATAGAACCTTGCGTACACAAATATTTTTCCTTAAACAATAAGTCATCATGTTTGTAGAACAAGTCAAATTCCCTTTTAGAACACTTCTTGTAAGTATTTCCAAATTCTTGATCATCTTCTTACTAATGTGTTCAAATCTTTGAACCATTGTCTCCATTAATGAATATACCATTGATAATGTGTCTCTATAATGTTACTTTATTCCTTTTGTATTTGATGATGTAAGGGTATATCATAATGAACCCCAACCACTTAGCATGCCTTCCTTTGAGTTTTGTATGGTCTCTCATATGCTTAAGAGTCTCATGATCTATACGAATAACAAACTATTTAAAAAATAAATAACATTGTCATGTTTTCAATGATCTCACTAGTGCATAGATCTCTTTATCGTAGGTTGGATAGTAAAGTGTTGCTCCACTCAATTTCTCATTAAAATAGGTTATGTAATGTCCTCGTCGAGTCAATACACCTCTAATTCCCACACCTTAAACATCACACTCAACTTCAAATATTATTTCAAAATTAGAAAGGATCAAAATTAGTGCTTGTGCGAGGCTATTTTTTAGGTATTGAAAAGAATTATATTGTGCTTTTTCCCACTTGAAAGTCGCGCTTAATCACAACAGTGAGAGAAGTTTATAAGGTGCTAAATCTTTTGCAAATATCCTATAAAAACTAGTTAATTCTATGGAAACTTCGCACATGTCTAATCGTTGTTGTTTTTTTCCATTCTTTGATTGCCTTGATTTTATCTTGATCAACTTGTAGGCCTTAAGAACTCATAATATATCCAACGAGACAAGATGATCAATATATAATTTACGCTTCTTGATATTAGCATAAAGATCTTCCTGTCGTAGAGTTTGCAAAACCATCTCAAGGTGTTTTAGATGCTCTATAAAACTCTTGCTGTAAATTAGTATATCATCAGAGTATACAACAACAAACTTACATAAATATACTCTTAGATGTTGATTCATCTGCCTCATAAATGTAGTTGGAGAATTAGTAAGCCCAAATTGCATAACTAACCATTCATACAATCTTTGCTTGGTTTTGAAGGATGCTTTTCATTCATCATCTTATCGCATATGGACTTGGTGATAACCACTCTTAAATAAATCTTACAGAAGATAATGGCGCCACTAAGTTCATCAAGTATTCCCTCAATTCTTGGAATCGGATAACGATATTTGATGGTGATATTGTTAATGGTACCATAATCCATGCATATTTTCTAATTTCTTAAGAACCAATAGGTTTGGTACAACACATGGGATAAGGATCTCTTTTATGTATCTTTTAGCCATCAATTCTTGCAACTGTTTCTCTTACTCTTTCATTTTTTCTGGGTTCATTCGGTAGGCTTCCTTGTTTGGTAATTCAGAACCACAAACAAGATTAATGTGATGTTCAATTTCTTGAAGATGGGGCAAAACATGGGGTATCTCTCCTGGAAACATATCTTCATATTTTTTCAAAATGTTTTTTATTTCACTTGGTAATTTTAGCATGCTAACTCCTGAATTTAAGCACTCTTTGAACAAAACTAGTAGTATGGTGCTTCCATCACCCATGGACTTACAAACAGCATATGAAGATAAATATAAGCTTGATTTATGTACCCCAGCTTCCTTAGCCATTCGTGTTTGCATTTCATGAACTCTAACTGGGCTAAGAGGTACTAAGTTGATCATTTTTTATCATACACAAATAAATAGATTTTTGTACGTCCATTATGACACACTTCACACAAAACCTCATCTTGATATTTTTTTATATTGAATGAAATAATGACCTTATATGTGATGCTTAATTCATCTTGATCATTGAGCCATCATAGTTTGTAAGGACTTGGATGTTTAGTCTTTGTAAGACCCAATCTATCCATCGTAAACTTGCAAGCTATATTCGTATAATAACCTGTATCTATGATTGTAGTATATGCATTTTTGTTGATAGTGCATTTGGTGTAAAATATGTTCTCTCTTTGGATGGTTTCTTTTGGTTTGATCATTAGGACTCTCATTGCCACCAATAAATCACCAACGTCTAGATACTCAGTTTCCTTTTCATGGTTTGATTTAATCATCTTCACATTCATCTTGTGATATATATTCTCTACTTGGAGCGATAAACATAACACACTGATTCGGGCACCCTCTAGCATATTATCCTCGTCTCTGATGTTTAAAACATTTAACTTCACGAGCTCTAGTTGGAGTAGCTTATATTTTTTTGTTATCTTGCAAATTTTAATTTCTTTATTTTTAATTTTTGCATCAGTCTCCATTGATTTTTCTTTATCTAATGGTTTGTTATAGTTTGGATTTCATGTTTATGTTGTTATGGTTCAACTGAATGTGGTATTTTTACGCTTTAGTTGTTGCTCAATCTATACAAGAATATGGAATAATTTATACAATATATTATATTGTTGTCTTTCCATTTTTCTTGCAATATATTCTTACAAACCATCTATAAATTGGTTCATTAGCACCTCCTTGGACTATTTGAGGTCTGAATGATATTAAAGTGGTTCAAACTCAAATTAATACTTCTTAATAGTTTTGGTTCCTTGTGACAACTTCCTAAAACATTTTTATATGTCATGATGGTAATGAGTAGGTACATATATTATCCTTAAAATAAACTTCATGTCTTCCTCTCTCACGAGGATCTCTTATTTGGTTTTGATGAAAGAAAGGGTCTAGAGGGTCATCTTCCAAATTAGGCATGTAATCGTCTTCATATTCTATTTCAGCTTATCATTGTTGTTGTGAATGTAGGAGTTTTTTAATGGCTTTAAATCTCATTTGCGGTCTTTCAATCGCATATTCTCTTGCATAGTAGTCATCAATTGAAAAATAGTCTCCATAATGTTTTGAAGTGATTATCAATGTGTAAGGATTATACAAGCTTGATAACAGACCTTTAGGTTCCAATACCAAATGATGTAGGAACAAAAGTGGTGTGGTTGTAGAAGTTAAACACTCGTAACTTGAACATATTAGATAATTCATTTAGTAGTGGAAGAAATATTAGTTTGACTCAGTGCTATTCAAATAATGCTCACAGACGAACTCAAATAGATGGTGATGTTATTAAAAGAATATATCAAGTTTTATAATAAGGTAGATGGAAAGCTTTTTACAAGCGGAAACTAAACATTCTTCTCACAGGAATACTTAAAGATAGATTTGTCACTAACAAATAATTTGAGTAAAAACTCATTTTTTTTCTTTATTACTTTAATGAATCATATTATTATGAATACACTAGGCTCTATATATAACCATATAAACAATACTAATAATATAAATATAATAATTCACTTTAAATCTATTAAAAGAGAACCAAATGAGTTTAAAGACTTAAGAGATTGGAAGACTAAATCTTGGATAATAAGTACCCAATATTTCTCTTTGAATCTAACAAAATAGAATAAAAAACATAAAAAGTGAATCTTAAATAATAAATATACAATATATCTCATTGACTCTAATAAAATAGAATGAAAAGACATAGAAAGTAAATCTTAGATAATAAATACACATTATATCTTGTTGACTCTCTTAAACCAGAAATAAAAGACTTAGGGAGTAGATCTTGAATAATAAATACGAAATATATCTTTTTTATTCTTGAAATTCGTCACTTTGATATGTTTTAAAAGATCTCTTCATCTGAGCCTTGAACAAAATCGGCAGATATTACCAAAATGACTTAAAGTAGATTTTTGAGCTTTACAATATATCAATATCATCTTGAATTATTGTTGTTGCGAACTGAAACAAATTTATCACTTTATTTTCTCTAGTTAAAGGAATATCGTGGGTAGTAGCTAAACTATAAGTTGGCTCATGTTCCATTTGAAATATAAGGCTCTCCACGGCCTTGTTGAACTCTTCATGGAGTTCTTTTGCTCTTGACCGTGTTATATGACCAATTCCAATAGTTGATACTTTGATAATCTCATGTTGGTCTTCAATCCGAATTATTTGGATATTATCATCACAATATATCACCAAAGTGATCCTTATTGGTGAATTGAATTATTTTAGAGTTTTGATAAGTCTTCGACAAGTATGTGAACTTTAATCTTCCCAAATGAAGGTTAAGGTTTGTTAAGTACAAGATATTTTTAATATGATAATTAATCAAAATCGGTAATTCTCGATAAAGAAATTGTGATTTAAGTTGTAGAGATAGAAACAATTAATAAGACTTAGTTCAAGTGTGAATGTCCCATCCCCTTTATGCATAACTCATAGTCATATTTATAGGAATGCTAAGCGATTCACATAAGTAGTTACATAATCGGGCAAATTACACTCTAGCCACTTACATTTATAGTTAATATAAATCTCCTCCCAATAACTTTATAAATCTACTTATAAAAACTTTTCTCTAATTTTTTTAAGTCCCTAATAATCTGTATCCTTATCAGTAGCCCCTTATTCCTTATGAAGAATACTGAATAAGGACTAAAATTATTCGTGGTCACTTCAAATCAGTACTTTCAATTGTCATACTTCAATTTTCTTCGAATAAAAACCGCTTATCATTATACCTTAAGTCGTCTCGAATTAATACTATCATCATTATTATTATTTAAGTCGCCTCGAATCAAAATTGTTCATCGTTATACTTTGAGCAACTCCGGATCTTTACATAATCTTTCTAATTTAGCATCTAATATACACCTGGCCTTTTCTATTTTTAATCATTTCTCTAGTGACAGCTAGAAACTCGTTGAGTACCCCTAGTACGCGTGCATCGTATTATTAGGTCTAAAAACTTACACGTGTTACTCTATTTCAGACTAGGCAACCGTTTGCCGAATCTTTTTTCAACATATAACCGTTATCTTTTCATCTTCTTTTCTCACTTTCTTCTTTACTACTTCCTCTATAAATACTTCATTCTCATTCATTTTTCTAACATATACAAATCCTAGTGATAGAAAGAGAGTCGCCTATAATATTTCACTTCACTACCATATTCATCTGGAATATCAACTTTTCTGATTCACCTTCATCTTCTTACTCTCACATAATTTAAAGATTTTTTTTCATCTTAGTTTATGAAAAACCCAAAACCAAACAAAAAAACCATTTTTTGCCTTACGATTACTTTAATATCACTAAAGGAGATGTTGTATATCAAGCGGCAGGCGTAATGGATAATTCACTAAAGCTTTCAACTCATACAATTGTATACGGATCTTTTAATCCTAATCAGAATGATCCTAGGTATCGAAATTTCTCCAACTAACTCCTGAAAATTTGCTATAACAATCCCCACAGTCAAAGACCAAATCACCTCGAAATCTCACACAAGCATACTATGTCAACGCTTCAACTCCTTCTCCAGCCAATCGCAAAAAAACAAAAGGTAAATCTTCCCAAAGAACACTAGAAACATATTATGCTAATAAAACAAACCCTGCTCAAATTAATCACAAAAAGACACCTCGAATTTAGTCAGAGACTCATTCTCACCAAAAACAACTTCCTCAAAAAGGAGCATTCGTAGCCATGGTAGATTCTGAGGACATCAATACTTTACAGAATCTTGTATCTTCTCCTCCCTCGATGGAGATGGTTGTGACCAACAAAGAGTCAAAAGTACCTTTTTTAGAGACCCATCAACAAAACACAATAACTGCACCCCCCACTTCTATTTGTTGATGTTGCTCATTATAAAAAAAAATTCCTTCTCACCCTGTTCGGGAGCTCTCTGAAGAAGTATTACATATGCTACAACCATTTTCTAAACTGAAAGATGCAGCAAAGCATTTATGCGTACAAGTTACGTCTACTCGAGGAAATCTGGAGGATATGGCAAACGATGTCATATGGTGGAAGAAAGAAGCTGATTATAAAAAAAGGTTGAGAGATATTTTCGGTCAATATATCCTCAAACAATTCTAGGTCTTCCAAGCTGATAGATCAGAATTCCTTTGAAAATTCATCCAAATCAAACGTGGTTTGACTGTAATTAATGAAAAATAAAAAATGAAGTTGAAATTTTCGCATCAAAATGAGTTGTATGAGCGTAAAGCAAAGCATAAAACGGATATAACCGAAGAACACACAAAGTAATCCTTTTTAAAAAAATTACTTAACAAAATTAAAGAGGATAAGAAAAAGGCAGTTAAAGAGTTTGAGTCACTCAAGACAAAGTTTGAGGAATAAAAATGCCTTGCTGTGAAAGCTGCAAAAAACCAAAGCGGGCTGGATAGCCTTGCTACTATCAAAAATTCCGAAAAGAAAACAAAGATCACTTTGCTCTACCAATACCATGGGGCATTTCCAAATGCAAATATATCAAACTTCTAGGAATCAATTCCCGTAGAATGGCGCCCTAGTGAAGCTTTCGAACCCTTTTCAACTGAATCATCTGAAGAAACTGAATAAGAGAAATATGAAGACGCCTTAAAACAAGAAGGAAGCTCCTCAGAAGGAAGCTTAGACAATTCTCCTGATGAAGACAATGAGGATTAAAAAGTCTTATTTGTATTATAGAATTATTTGTGTTGTTGAATCACCGATATATATGGTGATTGTTATCATGGTTTTACTATGTTTTTTTTATTCGTATGTTATCACTCAGAAGTGGTGAAACACTTGGGACTTGAATTAACTCCTGTTTGGATGGAAATGTCTTTTTATTTGGCTTGATTGAAAAATCCCTAAGTAAGAACGCCTCCTTTTATTTTCCAAAAGTTTATCTACTTGTAACTTAGATCCTTCTCATCAAATTATACTTCAAATGAACTCAAACACTTAGAATTTCTATTGCCACGTAGCTTATCTCTTTGAATAATGCTTTTAAATAACTGTTAGCACCTCGAATATGATTATCACTTCGAATAATGCTTTAAATAAACGTTAGCATTTCAAATATTATTATTACTTCGACCAGTTCTTTAAATGGACGTATAGCACTTCAAATATTATCATCACTTCGAATAATTCTTTAAATGGACGTATAGCACTTCGAAAATTACTATCATTTCGAACAATGCCTTAAATGAACGTTTAACACTCTGAATATTACTATCACTTCGAACAGTGCTTTAAATGGACGTGTAGCACTTTGAAGATCATTAGCACTTCGAACAGTGCTTTAAATAGACGTTTAGCACTTCGAATATCACTATCACTTCGAATAGTACTTTAAATGGACGTGTAGCACTTCAAATATCACTATCACTTCGAACAGTGCTTTAAATGGACGTATAACACTTGAATATCACTATCCCTTAAATATCTTTTGTTAACTACCTCAAAAATGATCAGTCTTTCAGTAATTCCCAAAATAACTATAAGTGTTTAAATATAAAATAAACATTGGCCAAGAAAAAAATTATTGATATATGTGAATGTAAATGTGGCACCTCATTAAACTTTCCTGCGCCACTAGAGAGGAAATAGTATGCCTCTTTTACAAACAAACAATAAAATCATATTATTATAAAAGCTTAAAAAAAGAAAAAACTACTCCCAACATAATTTCAAGTGCTCAATGCTTCATGGGTGTTGTAAAAGTCTCCCCTCTTCATCATGGAGGTGGTACGTACCCGGCTTGACTCGTTCTACCACTACATAAGGACCTTCCCAATTGGGATTCATCTTTCCAAGCCGTTTATCCTTTGTGTGGAGACTCAAGACCTTATCACCCACCTTAAAATATCTCTGATTTACCCTCTAATTATAACGACTCTTCATCAAAGTTTGGTAATGAGTCGAATTCAGATGCGCTCTGACCCTCTTCTCTTTAATTAAATCAAAATTTGTCCTCTTTGCTTCTCTTCATTTCTCAATTCATCTCTCTCCTTAGTTGGATGTACTTCAGATTTCAATCTACCTGATTGAATTTGCTACTCTCTTCAAGCATACTCATAATTTAGAAGAGTTATTGTTTTTTAACAACTGATTCATTCGATTTTTAAAATCCTATTGATCATGTTGCTCTGGAACTTGACTATTACCTCTAATTTCTTCCATGTGCACATCCGATTTAAGCGTCCCAATTTTTTCATGAATTGTAAGATCGGTTCTTGTTTTCTCATGTTCCACTATGATCAATATCACTAACTACGACTTTTTTAATTTTTGGTTTTATATTTGAAATCTAGATTCCTTGTTTCCTCCCACTGTGGTCGCCAATGTTAAGTACAACATATTTTTAATATTAGCGTTAATCAATATTAGTGATTCTATAGAGAGAAAGAGTGATTTAATTTGTAGAGAGAGAAATAATTAATAAGACTCGATTCAAGTGTGAATATCTTATCTCTTTTATTCATAACTCGCAGTCATATTTATAGGAAAGTTAGGCAAATAACCGATGTAGTTACCTAATCGGGAAAATTGTACTCTAGCCCCTCACATTTATAGTTAATATAAATCTCCTCCCAATAACTTTATAAAACTACTTATAATAAATTTTATCTAATTATTTTAAGTCATTAATAATTTGTACCCTTATCAAGGTTTAACATAGTGTATCATATACATAAGTTAATTATTTGTGAATTGGTCATTAAGAAAATTGAACTAGGAAAATTAGCCCAAATAAAGATTTTCTTAATTAAGTCAATTAGTATGATCAATATTAATTATGCTCAAACATATATATATATATATATATATACAAATTAATATGTTTTCCCAAAGATATCTTATTAATATTTTAAGACTATATTTTAATATACTATTTTTATTTGTTAAACAATGTGGATATTATATGTTAAATGATGTTTTGGTTATTTTTTGTTTATTTTTTGTTGAGATAGCAAATTTATATCTCTATAACCTAGAAGATAAAAAGGCAACATACTTGATAGGGGAAACTTTGAGCTATGGAATGAAGATATGTTCATTCACTTGATGTGCCATGTTTAAGACTTAACATTAAGATCGATGAACCTAAACCTCTTACAAAGGATAGTTCTCCTACGGAGATACGGAGAAGTAAGATTCATAGGTGCGGGAAACGTTTAACAACTTAATTCTAAAGATCATAAAGCAAGAAATTCCATTAGCATCACATGGTGTACTTCCACCTGAGATCACCAATGCAAAAACAATTATCGAAGAGGTAGAGAAATGCTTTGCCAAGAACGATAAAGTGGAGATTAAAAGTTTTCTTTTTAAGTTAATCTCTATGAAGTATCGTGGAAAGGGACTGTTCGCGAGCACATATTGGAAATGTCCAACATCGCTTCCTAGCTGAAAGCACTTAAGATTGACCTTTTAGAAAATGTTGCGGTTAGCTTTTATTTTCACTATTTCCCTCCTTTGTATAAGAACTTTGAAACTTCTTATACCTATCAGCGTGAGAGATTGACTGTTAATGAGCTTATCTCTCAACTAGTACAAGAGGGGAAAGGATTAAGCAAGAACTTTCAAAAGTGCAGATGGTGAAAACTCATATAGATAAAGAAATTAAGGGATAGAATGAATCTTTAGATGCACACATATTCAGTTCTTGACAAAATAAACATAAAGATAGGTCTAGTAAAAAGTGTTGCTTCCATTGTAAGAAAATGGGGCACTTTAAGAAAAAAGGTGAAAAATAGATGGTTATGATGAAAACTAGAGATATTTTCACTTCTATGGATTGTTTACATATCAATTCAGTTTTAGTACCTAGAAATACTTGTTGGTTCGATACAGCAACAACCACTCATGTTTGTATTTGTTTTTAGGATACGATAAGAAACTAAAGCACGAGTGATGGTGAAACATCCAACTATACAAGTGATGGCAATTCGTATTTTGTTCATTCTATTTGTGACTTTCATTTGTTGCTGACTATTGGACATTTTTTATATTTAAAAGACGTGTTGTATGTACCTTAGGTTAGAAGAAATTTGATTTATTTCCCATTGTTGGACAAATTAAGTTATTCGTGTTTATTTGGAAATGAAATTTTATGTCTGTATTTTCATGGCAATGTTGTTGGTTTTGGAAATTTAATAGCTAATGATAACCTATATTTAGTGGATACTATAAAGGATCAAAAAGAGATAATAAATATAGATGTATCTAAAAACTAAATTGTAAACTAGAAAATTCAGCAAAACTTTGCACAAACGATTATGTCACATTTTTATAAATAAATTTGAAAAGATTGTTTTGGAAGGTTTATTAAGTGGGATTGATTTTTTGAATTCCAACATTTGTTCTGAATGTATAAAAGGAAAATAAACCAATGGGAAAAATCAGAGGGCATTTTGGATAGTTCATTATCTCTTTGTGATCCTTTATAGGTATCTATTAAGTTTCGGAATATTTTTGAAGGTTTATTATGTGGGATGGATCACAAACCAACTAAATTAGACTTGATACATACATAAATTTATGGACTATTCCCTACAACATCATGGAACGGAAAACGATATTTAATATCATTTATTGAAGAGTTTTCACATTAAGGGTGTCTATTATTCATAAAAAAAAGTCATATGGCATTTACGAGTTCAAAGTCTTTAAGCTCGAGGTTGAAAAACAGGTTAGTAAAGATTAAGTGCATCAGATCGAAACATGGTGATGAATATTATAAGAGATATGACGGTGTAAGTGAACAATGATATGAATTATTTGCAAAGTTCCTCTAGAAGTTCGAGATAGTGCCTCAGTATACGATACCGGGTTCGCCCAACCTTAATAAAGTATATGAGTTATCAAACCGTACGTTAAAGGATGTGAGAAATATGATTAGTCATTCAGCATTACCTATATCATTCTGGAGAGAAGCACTAATATGTGCAATATACATTCTTAATAGCGTTCTGACGAAAGCAACTACTACGAAACTGTATAAATTTGAACTGGGAGGTAAACCAAGTTTAAAACATTTACATGTTTGAGGATGTCCAGATGAAGCAAAGTCATATAGTCTGAATGAAATGAAATTGGACTCTAAAACGGTTAGTAGTTATTCCATCGGTTACAGATTGACTTTAAAGAAACCTTATATTCGGTTTCATCAAATGATTATTTTCGGAAAATCATGGCACTAGTTGCACATTTCAACCTTGAGCTACATCGAATGGATGTAAAAACGTTTTTTTGGTGGAGACATCGAGGAACGATCTATATGGTGTAACCTCAAAAAAATTTCTTCAATAATCCAAAGTCGGTGATATGCAAACTAAAGAAATCTATTTATGGTAGCATTAGCGGTACCAAACATTCCTTGTACTTATTGTCTCATTTTGTTTCGAGACAAATTCAGTGGAGGATTGTGTGTATCAAAAGTTCAGTGAAGTAAAAAATATAGTTTTTTAGTATTGTATGTTGATGACATATTACTGGCCACGAACGATAAGGAATTGTAACATGCGACCAATAAATTTATTTCAGACAATTTCAATATGAAAGATCTTGGTGATGCGTTTTTTGTGTTATCACAAAAGAAGTATGTTGAGATTATGTTATAACTTGATGGGATAGCTAACTGCTAAAGAAAAGAAAACTCCTATATTGAAAGGTGAAACGTTTAGCCTTAAGCAATGCCCAAAGACAAAACTTATAAAATTCAAAAGGTTTCATATGCTTTGGTTGTTGGAAGTCTTGATGCATGTTCAAGTTTGTACATTGATAGATATTTATTTTTTGGTGGGGGTGTTAGGGAAATATGTAAGTAATCCAGGGATAGAACATTGGAAATCATTCAAAGATTTCTCCGGTTTTTACAAAAAACAAAACATCATAGGTTAACATCTAATAATTCAGATAGACTAAAGGTTATAGGGCATTCTGACTCTGTTTTCCCTGCATTTGAAGATTTTTGTCGTTCAACCTCAGATGTTATATTCATTTTAGCATGAGTTGTAATATGATGGAAAATTATTAAACAAACACTCACTACATCTTCTACTATGGTTGTGGAATTCGTTGTTTGTTTCAACGCATCCAACCAGGCACTTTGACTGCAAAATTTTGTCAGGGGACTATGAATCATGGAGGGGGTATAAAGATCCTTTAAGTTATATTGTGATAATAATTTGTTAGTTCAATATTCAAACATTATCAAGAGCTCGATTAAGTCTAAACATATAGATATCAAGTTCGTATATGCTAAAGAGAGCGAGTGTAGAATGGCTAAATCAATGTGGAGCACATTGGGACAAACTCAATGTTTGCAGATTCTCTTATGAAGCTATTAGTACCTAAGGATTTTATAGAACATACCATTAACATGGGTGATGTGTACTTTACGGATTGTTAGTTTCAGTGGGAGTTTGTATTAAGTTATTGAATCTGTTTATATTGCGATAATCACGCACTTAAGATTATTAATGCAAACATATTTATATATAAGTATTCGGTGTGCTCTTATCTTTGATTATTCATATTTTGTTTTAAGTAAACTTCCAATTAAGTAGAACCAGTTAAGAATAGATATGTAAGATTACATTTCATATTAGTCTCATGTTATGCACCCTGATAGATCCATGTATTTGATTGTTGTATATCGTGATTACAGATGCATTTATTTGCGGCTTTTAATGCATTTTCGATAACTTTAGTTCTATGTCGTTAATGATCATTTACACGAATGTTTAAGTTATTTATATGACGATATAAATTAAGAATGTTCATTAAATTGATACATCATATAGTAGCATATGGTGATCCAAGTGGGAGATTGTTGGAATTTCTTCATTGAGTTGGACTGTCACATGTTTTATTGATGTATCAGATTATCTTCAATATTATTCCAATAAAAGTAATTATAAAAAAGTAACTTACTAGTAGATAAAATATTTATCATTGAGGTAATTGTATAGACACCAGGTATAATTACAAATATTGTGAAACATTGATTCGGAAATAAACAATTTAAGCAAAACGTAAAGTTTTATAACTATCTTTTATAAAAGAGTAATACCGGATTATAGTCATTAAAAATGAAAATTTAATAAGGTGTAGTCTTCATTTAGTTCATAAGCTTAAATTTGAGTTAGAAATTCTATGTGAGATTTAGAGCCTCTAAAAATATACATAGAAAAACACATTCATGAAAAATATATTAATTCTTCTTTCTGAACTAATCACAAAAATAGATTTGATTGTCATAACAATAACCACTCACAAAGAATCCACGAACAAATTCATAAGTTCAAATTCTAAAAATCAAATAATCCCATCATATAAGTATATTTTCTTGCATTTTTTAGGATGAATTAAACTCATAGATATCTTAATTTTAAATTAGAAATATAATTTTTTCTAACATTTCAGAACTCTTAATTATTAATCATAAAGTAATTAAGAATGTAAAAAATAGGTACTAACCTTATAAATACTGGAAGAAGTTGGCATTGCCTTCTTACCCCCATCGCGATAGATTATTTTAAATATCGTCGATTGTCATAAAACCACTTATAAATACTGGAAGAAGTTGGCATTGCCTTCTTACCCCCATCGCGATAGATTATTTTAAATATCGTCGATTGTCATAAAACCATCAGTAACCACCAATTATTATATGCACCATGGTCAGGCTTTGTTTACCTACGGGACAATGAACCAGCTAACTAGTAACCTCTGTTAAATCATTTTCCCAATAAGTCCGCCTATATGTTGTCATCTTTATCTTGCAAACTCTAGCTTTGGCCCCAACTCTAAGGTAACCTTCTTTCTTTTTAGTTTTCTTATTGCTGTAGAAAATATTTTTAGAAGCTGAAATAATTGTTAGACCCTAGAACTCCTAAGGGAGAGTCGGACAGCTAGGATGACTCATTCAATTATCTCTCATTCGGGGAGGAAAACGTCAAGCCTCAAGTTGTTGCGGTAACCTGTGGTTGATAGTCCCGTCTCTATAAAGTTTTTAGAATTTTTTAGATAGTTGTTTTTATTTTATATTGTTTCAGTTTTTTTGTTTTTCCTATTAGTTCCTAAATTACTTGTTAATTTTGTTTAACGTGTGTTAGTGGTGTTTTTGTGTATTTTTTTACTATCTTTTGTTCAAATCTAAATCAATAATTTATTATTTTTCTTCAAAAATAAAGTTGTTCACTTAATTTACATACAACTTTAATTTGTTTTTTTTAATAATACATTAAGTATATATAACATCATTACAAAAAAGTTAATGTATTGTACATTACTTATCCACAGTTTTTTATATCCAAAGCTAATTTTAAATTCTAAAATATGTGGTGCTTCCATCCAGAATTCTTGAAGACAATAGTAATTAATTAGAGTGAATTAAGCCAGTCATTTCATTTATTTGTCAAGATTTTATTCAATTTTCTCTTTTTCATCTTTATTCATTCTCACTATTAAATTCCAATCTTCTACACTAATAAAGTGATATCAATACCCTTTTCTTAAGGGATTTGTAAGGTTAAAATGGAAATAGAATTTTCAATTGCTGTACCACCCGTCTTCGATGGAGACAGTTATTAAATGTGGGAAGTTTGTATGAAGACTTATTTGCAGGCTTTGGATCTTTGGGAAGCAGCAGAGGATTATGATATCCCTTCAATTCAAACAAATCTTACTATGGCACAAACCAAAGAACTAAAGGAAAAGAAGACCAGAAAATCAAAGGCAAAAGCTTGCCGATTTGCAGTTGTATCTCAAATGATATTCACATGAATAATGTCTCTCAAAACAGCCAAAGAAATTTGGGATTACCTCAATGTTGAATACGAAAGAGATGAAAGGATTCGTGGAATGATGGTCCTAAATTTGATTAGGGATTTTGAGTTGTAGAAGATAAAGGAGTCTGAGTGCGTGAAAGAGTACTCTGACAGACTTCTTAACATTGCTAACAAAGTGAGATTGCTTCGGTCTGAGTTAAAAGACTCCATGCTTGCATGTTCCATATAAATTTGAAGCAATCATTACCACTCTGGAGAATACCAAAAATTTATCAAATATCTCTCTTAGAGAGCTTTTAAATGCCTTACAAGAACAAGAGCAGAGAAGATCTATAAGGCAAGAAGGGGTGATTGAAGGTGCATTACCAGCAAAGCATCAAAACAACAACAGGTACAAAATAATAAAACTTTCAAGTAAATAAGTGGAGATTCATCAAGCAATTTTTAAAAGAGAATTTTGGGTATTTCAATTGAGATGCCTGAATACGGTGTGAATCATGATTAAGTGCTTTCTGGGTCGTCTTAAACCTTGTGATTCGACCTTAATCCTAAAAATATATCGAGATTTTTCACACACTATAAGCAAGTGTAAAAAAAATCATACTCGTCTTGCTGCCATCGTGAGAAGAAAGATCTACCATACAAGTGTTGGAGGAAACTTGATGTTAAATGCTCCAACTGTAATCAACTTGGACATGAAGCTGTAATTTGCAAATTTAAAGGTTAGATGCAAGAAGTAGATGCGTGGGTAGCTGATTAAGAAGAATAATATCAGTTGTTTGTGGTAACCTGTTTTTCATGTAGAGAATCGAGTGAGATCTGGTTGATTGATAGCAGGTGAACAAATTATATGGCATATGATAAAGAGCTCTTTGAGAAATTAAAAGACACTAAAGTCAAGAGAGTGAAGATTGGAAACGATGAACACTTGGAAGTCAAGGGAAAATGTATAGTAGTTATAACAAGCTATGGAGGTACAAAGTTTATTTCAGATGTTTTAGTTGTACCTAAAATTGATCAAAACCTCTTAAATGTTGGTCAATTACAAGATAAAGGCTATAAAGTGTTGTTTGAGAACAAGTAGTGTTTGATCACAGATCTTAGTGGAAAATACATATTCAATGTCAAAATGAAAGGAAATTTGTTTGCTCTAAATCCAATGGAGAAGGAGCATATGGCTTTTAAATCCATGAGTTATGCCACTGAGATTTGGCACAAAAGACACGGGCATTTTCATCATTAAGGTCTGCTTCATGTGCAGTCAAAGAAGTTGGTTAAAGGACTCACGGATATTGATGATAACATGCCTCATTGTCGGGCTTGTAATTTTGGGAAGCAACATAGACAACCCTTTCCTAAACAAGTTTGGAGAGCCTCGAGAAAACTACAGTTGGTCCATACTGATCTTTCTGGTCCTCAACGAACCCCATTACTAAATGACAATCTCTATTACATCATTTTTATTTATGATTAAACAAAAATGTGTTGGATTTATATTTTAAAGAAAAAATCAGAAGTTGCTGGTGTATTTTGGAAATTTAAATCCAGAGTTGAGAATGAAAGTGGATGTTTGATTCAGACTATAAGGTCTGATAATGGCCCGGAATACACTTCAGTAACTTTTAACAGGTTTTGCGAAGATGCTGAAATTGAACATCAATTGACATCACCATACTCTCCTCAAAAATGGAGTCAGTGAAAGAAGAAATAGATTCGTAATGGAGATGACGAGATGCATGCTTCATGAAAAAAATCTTCCAAAATGTTTTTGGGGAGAAACAACAAACATTGTTGTGTACTTACAAAATCGAATTTCAACAAAATTTGTAAGAGACTTGACACGATTTGAAGATTGGTATGTTTATAAACCTTTTTTAAATTTTCTAAAAGTATTTGGCTGCCTCTGTTTCACTTACATTTCATTGGTCAAGCGAGATAAGCTTGATAAAAAGGCAGAAGCCGGAATATTTGTCGGGTATAGCACTATATTAAAAGCTTATAGAAATTTTCCAGTCAATTACTGGTTGAGTTATAGTAAGTCGAGATGTTCATTTTATTGAAAATGAGTAATAGAATTGGGAAGACTCAACCAAGATGAACCAGATTTTTAATCCACCAAAACGTTCAATCATAGGTAGAATAATAGAAGAACCTAGAGATGAAGCCCAAGATGCTTTCGTTGATGATACTCCAGTAAGAGGTACTAGGTCTCTATATAATATTTATCAAAGGTGTAATGTAGCTGTTTTTGAGCTTGTAGGGTTCTATGATGAAAAAAAACAGTCAGCATTGGATGGTTGCAATGCAGAAGGAGTTGTCGATGATCCAAAAAAATAAAAATTGGGAGTTGGCTGATCGATCTCTAAACAGAAAAATCATTGGAGTAAGATGGGTTTTCAGAAAAAAAAAAACTAAATCTTGATGCTTCAGTTAACAGATTCAAAGCAAGATTTGTTATGAAGGGATATGTACAAGTGTTTGGAGTTAACTATTCGGAATTGCACCTGTTGCCAAGCTTGACACGGTAAGATTGTTTCTTGTTCTTTCTTCTCAAAAGAGTTGGAAAGTGTTCCAACTTGATGTTAAATCTATGTTCTTAAATAGAGCGCAAAAAGAAATTTTTGTCGAACAACCTAAAGGTTCTGTAAGCAGAGGAAATGAAGATAAAATATACTTGTTAAAAAAGGCTCTATATTGCATAAAACAGGCTCCCCGAGTATGGTACAATAGAATTGTTGATCATTTGGTGGGTCTTGGATTTCATAAAATTCAACTTGAACTCACATTGTATGTCAAGCATGAAGGTACAAATACCTTAGTTTTTTTCTTTATGTAGATGATTTGTTAATTACATTAAGCAATCTTGAGCAAATTAATTAGTTCAAACTGGAAATGGGAAAGGTCTTCAAAATGACAGCCTGATGTTATACTTCCTCGGCATTAAGATCAAACAAATCTAAGATATGGTGTTCATATGTCAAGGAACGTATGCAAAACAGATACTTACAAATTTTCAAATGGAATATTGTAAATCAATGAATACTCATATGAATCAAAAGAAGAAGCTAGTCAAAGATGATGGTTCTGCTAAATTTATTGAATCTGAGTTCAAGGGTTTGGTAGATAGTCTGATGTATTTAACAACAACCAGACCTGACATCTTAAACGTTGTAAGTATCTCCCTAAATTCATGCTTTGTCCCAACGAAACTCATATATAAGCTGCAAATAGATTTATCAAATATATAAAGGGGACTTGGAATAATGGATTTAAGTTTTTAAAACATAAAGAGATGAATCTAATTGGTTTCTATTATAGTGATTTTGGTGGCTTAGTTGATGATATGAAGAGTACATTTGGTTGTTGCTTTTGTCTCGGATCAGTTATATTCTTTTTTAGCTCAAGGAATCAGGAAACGGTACCTCAATCCACTGCTAAGGCGGAATTTACAGTTGCAACAACTACTATTAATCAAGCTCTTTGGTTAAGGAAAATTCTAATTGATCTAAACATGGAGCAAAAACAAATAACTGAAATACTAGTTGAAAATCAGGTTGCCAGTGCAATCTACAATAATCCAGTCTTTCATGGAAAGACTAAGCACTTCAACATCAAGTTATTTTTTGTTCGAGAAGTTCAAAAGAACGGTAATGTGACTCTTTGTTACCGCAAATCGGAAAATGAAATTGCAGATATTTTCACCAAACCTTTGTCGCTTAGCAAGTTTAAAGATTTCAGAAAGAAGCTTGAATTTTGTAGCATCTAAACAAGGAGAAGTGTTGAAATTATTTAGATAGTTGTTCTTAATATCTATTTGTTCAACTCTTTTGTTTTTTCTATTGGTTCCCGTATTACTTGTTAATTTTGTTTAACGTGTGTAAGTGGTTATTTTTATGTATTGAAACCACCAGTTACTTACTAAATGAATTAAGTCAGTCTTTTCATTTCCTTGACCTTTTACTTCATTTTCTCTCTTTCATATTTATTCATTCTCACTATTAAATTTCAGTCCTCTACACTAATAATGTCAAGATCTTTAGATTTATAAACAAACCATCCGATGTAAGGATCTGCTTACGTAGTTTAACTCTTCATGACAACCTTACTCTTATTCCACCAAATCTCCAATAGTCATTTGAAGAACTGCCAAACCTTTACCAATAAGATAAGATTTTACAAGCAGTGGATGTTGAGCCTCATGGAGTTGCACATTATGAAGCTAATTATACAATACCGCTAAAAGGTTTGCAAACTATAATTATGAAGCTCGTACTCGTCTTGGTAGCTAATTTGTTGAAAATAAAAATACATATACCGTGATCCCTCTTTATTGAGAAAGTTTTCGATCAAGATCCTTGAAAATGTATACATATGAATCCTTATTATTGGGTAGACTTCAGCATTGACCTTCTTTAGAGAGGTCGTCTTGCACTTCATGTTTTTTAGCTTTTTAGGTAACTAACATGTGTTTGAGCTAAGACACTCTAAACATATAAATGATGTTGGTAGAGAATAATAGCATCATTAGAAAAATAGGTTTTACCTTTGAAAATTTAGTGTTGGTCTTGCATTTTTTTATTATGAAATATCATTTTTTATTCTCTCATGTCGAAATCTAAAATTCATATGAGGTTATTGATGATTTTATTTGATCTGACATGAAAAAATAGATTTTAATTTGTAACCATTGCATAATAGATTGGGATAACTAAGTTTTCCCCTTCTTCGAGAAGGGAAGGAATTCGAAGAAAAAAAAGTAAGAGGTTCTGACCATGAATTGGAAACATCTTCACTTTTTATTGTATTCATATATTTTTTTTAGATTTCACATTAACTTGTTATATTTTTTTCTTAAATCATGTTAATGAATATGGTTGTCAAAAGAGTCATCGAGTCGAGAAATAGATCAGTAGAGATTATCAAACATAAAAAGAAGAAACAAAATGATTAATAGATCACCCGGTAAAAGATCGAAGAACTTAAATAATGTAAACCGCGGTTTAAGTAATCATAATAAACTAGGTAAAATGGTTTATGTACCTGCAACTGATAACACTAGCGATGGACAGAGATTGAACATGTTGTTTTGATTTTTTTTTATTGAGAACTAAAATTGGTAAAAATTATCTGAACCAAACAAAAGCAGACCAGACTGAACAAAACTGGACTGTATCTGAACCAAATCGGACCAGACTGAACCAAATGGTTCTTACTAGCTTTGGTACAGTTTTGTAAGTTGGAACCAAATTTCCTATTGGTTCGAACAGAACTGAACCGGTTGTTTTAGACCGGTCTATTCCAAAACCAAATAAAAAAGGACCGATAACGTCCTTATTGATGATGTATGCAACTTTTTTAACATCTTCTCCTCGAAATATCATGTCTTTCCCAAATGTAAGAAGCATACATCTCACTTTTTCAAGTAAAGTCTTGTTCATACTTTCTTTAAAACCATTTCATTGAGAAGTTCCTTAACAGTTCAATATCTAACAATATCAAGTTTAGAACAATATCTAGGGAATGTCTCATTCACAAACCATTAAAAAAATTCAGTTCTTAACTTCTTCAGCTTCATCCTGAAGTAATTCTCCACCACCTTCTTGAAAATGTGAAAGCCATTGAACGCTTCATGTTCGAATTAAAAATTACCATTCATACTTTCCTTGAATACTCAGAAATTATGAACATAGTACGGGTTAAAAACACCACAGGTCCTCCATGTTTGTCACTTGTAACACATTAGTCCCTATTCTTTGTCTCTGTAATAAACCGGTCCCCTATGTTTTAAAAACGTAACAAACAGATCCTTTTCTGAAAATTTGAGGGACGTGTTTATTACAAATTGAAAACGTGAGGGACCTATTTATTACAAAAAAAAGATCTGTTTTGTTACATATTTAAAACATAGGGGACCGGTTTATTACAGAGACAAAGAATAGGGACTAATGTGTTACAAGTGACAAACATGGAGGACTTGTGGTGTTTTTTACCCAACATAGTACACATCACCTCGAATTGTAGGATTTCTTACGGGTCGCAAAAGGTTTGAATAAACATACTGTCACAAATGTCACTATTTTACTTTTCCTTAATATACAGTTCTCACATAAGTATAGCTTCATAAATTTAACATCATCCAAAAACTCTTGTTAGTTAAGTTTAGTTAGTATTTTCTCACTTATATCTCTTCAATTCATAGGTCAATGCTTGGTAGAATCACTCCCTATATAGTTCTTTATGATATGATGTCCCTCTCTTCAAACCAAAAAAATAATTTTAAACTAATAATCTTCCTATTTGAATCTCTTTCTTCACTCAAGCTTTCTCCAACAAATTCATTTTTTAAATTAGTATTTCGATAAGGCCCCTATGAATGTATGGCTCTCTTCACTTTTGTCACGGTAAAAATATATTTTTCATAGAGCTTGGTGTCAACAAATTGTTCATATACTTTTGGTAAATAACTCAAAATAATTATTTGATCCTCCTTTTCAACTTTGACTCCTACTACATTTGAATCAAGAATGATCTTATTGAAATCATCAAGTGTTTTATACTTTTTGTTGCAATCCATGAATAGAGTATACAATTTCTTCTTGAGATATAATATATTTGTCAAAGATTTTTCAGGTAAAATATCTTCAAGCTTATTCCAAATTATCATGGCAATAAATTCTGCATACACCTGTTTAAGTACTTCATCTCTCAATCTCGAGATCGTAGCATTATGGGACTTGGATAACACTTTCATCTTTATTTCTCTCAAAGCTTCCTCATTGATGATGGAAGGCAGTCTTATGTGTACAATGAGAGTTTTGATCTTAATTCTTCAAGAGATTGGAATCATTATCTTCGGTGAATGTTTCGAAACCAAACTGCATTGAACCCATCTTCATTGATCTTCATTTTTTCTCTTCATGTTGACCATCTAAGATCAATTAGTTTTTAACTTCATGTCCCCTTTCACTACACAACTTGTTAAGGAAAGTCTCAAAAGTAACATGGATTGAGAATTCAACTTTCATATCTGGATTTAAGATCTTTTATGAGTATGAAGAACTTAAATCGAAACACAATCAAACAAAATTTATGTAGTTCGAATCATAGAGTAATTATACATCCACATGTAATATATCTAATTTATTGATGGAGAAATTTTAATAAAAACAACGATATATACAAACTCACACACACATAATTCTCAAGAATATAGTGCAAGTTAGATAAGTTTTCTCAACTATCATTATTTCACTCATTATTATTTTATGATTCTCTCTCAAGAATTCATTAATTCTTAAATCATTCGAATTTTTTTTCGCCCTCTTTATTGTTAGCATTGATGCTTAGTCCTCTTTTATATATATTATAATTACGATCACAATAACAAATTATAATCTTCATGATTACAACCTCCTTCTAACAACTTTGATATATCACGATTAATGAATTTTATTATTAATTCATATATTTAAGGATAAACCAATACACTGAACATTTTTCAAATTAACTTCATAGATATTCAAAGCGTGGAACTACATGGACAAAAACTATACTGAGACCGAATCTATCATATGAAAGACACCCATGCGAAAAATCAAACCATCAAAACTTGGCTCTACATGAAACGAAAACTATGTTGAGACCGAATCTATCATTCTCAAAAAGAATGGACCTTCCATATCGAAACCGAACTCATATCAAATCTAGTTCCAACTTCAGTTATTTTAAACTTATTTTTACAATGTATTTAAACATTTAACAAAAAATAATATATTATTTAATATTTTTGTTTTGTTTTTAAAATATTTGTATATAAATAAATATTCAGATTCAAAAACTATAGTTTGCCATTATCTTGCCTAATCTTATATCTGAAGAGCAGGGTGGATTTATGAAGGGGAGGTGTATTCAAGATTCTGTTCTACTGGCTCAGGAACTCTGCTTTGACATTAATATGAATAGAAAGAAAGGGAATGTGGTTATTAAGACTGACATGACTAAGGCTTTTGACAAGCTAAGTCATGAGTTTCTCTTTAGAATTCTCAAGCTTTTTGGTTTTAACTCTAGTGTTATTTCTCTTATTCGAAATTGCATTAGTAAGGTCTGGTCTTCTGTTTTGGTGAATGGGGAGCTGACTGGTTATTTTGCTAATACTCATGGCCTTAGACAATGAGATCCTCTTTCCCCAAGTCTTTTTATATTGGCTGAAGAGTATCTGATAAGGAGGATTAAGCAAAGGTCTGATGATAATCTCAAAATTCGTTACAAGACAAGGAGTAGGCAGAATGTTGCTTGTCTTGCATTTGCTGATGATTTTATGGTTTTTTCTAGTGGTAATGTGAAGGCGATGAATGAGGTTAAAGCTGTTATGGATCACTATTAGGCAGTGTCTGGTCAAGTAATTAATCTTGCTAAGTCTAAGATTATTGTCTCAAACAAAATGCCTACTCAGCAGATTTCTATTATTGAGAATGTTTGGAACATTAACCATACACATTTACCTTTTAAGTATCTTGGTTCTACAATTTCCATAAACACTAGAATTGTGCATTTTGAAGATTTAATACATAAAGTTCGAAGCAGAATCTTGGATTGGGATAGACTTCATCTCTCCTTTGCTGGCCGACTGTTGTTGATTCAGACCATCCTGGTTGCTTTTCCTAATTACTTTTTGCAGCATACTAATCTCCCTGTTGGTATTATCAGCAGATTGGAGACTTTGTTCAGCAAGTTCCTGTGGGGTACAAAAGAAGACAAGAGAGCCATTAGTTGGGCTAGATGGGAGAAGCTGTGTAAGCCTTTAAATGAGGGCGGTCTTAATCTTAAAAGGCTGAAAGATGTTCAGGATGTTTATGCATTGAAGCTGTGGTTTAACTTCAGAAGACAGCAATCTATTTGGGCCAGGTTTATGATTTCGATTTATTGCAGAAATGATATTCATCCCTCTCTTGCTATCTCTCCTAATAGAATGTCTAAACCATGGGCTAGAATCATTATGGCTAGGGAAAAAGCTGAAGAATTTCTTTTTTGGCTTCCTGGTCATGGCAATATCAACTTTTGGTATGAAAAATGGTGTTCTGATAAACCATTTATCAGGGTGGATAACGATAATAATAGAAGGTTTCTGTGGGATAGTGGTAATGTTTATGTTAAAGACTTTTGGCCGAATGGCTCTTGGGATTGGACAAGACTTAATTCTATGGTCACTACTACTGAGATTGCTAAGATTAGAGATGTTGTTCTTACTGATAAAAGTGATGTTCTTCATTGGTCTTTATCTAAGGATGGTCAGTTCAGTGTTAAAGACACTAGGAACCATATAAGATCTAAAGGCAGTATATCAAGAATATATGCTAAGACCTGGAATGCTATTACTCCTAAGAAGTGCTCGTTTTTTCTATGGAGAGCATTGCATAATTGGTTGCCTACAGATTATGTGATGCAAGCTAAGGGGTTCCAAATGGCTTCTAAGTGCGTTCACTGTAATAATATTGAAACTACTTACCACGCTCTGGTTCAATGTCCTCAAGTTTGGGCAGTATGGATGCACTTTAGTCTGTTGTTCAAAGTGGACCTTCAGCCTTATATGACGTTCTCTCATATTGTGATGAAATGGTATTGGTCTGCTAGGAGAAGCTGTGACATCTACACCATCCTTCCTGCAATTTTGATGTGGTCTGTTTGGTCAGCTCGTAATAAGAAAAAGATAAACAACACACCAACAAGTACTGCAACTATCATACAGCATATAGTCTACATTCTTAATGGTCTTGATCAGGCTAAAGTTTTAACTAAGAAGCATTGGGTTGGTTGCGAGAAAGAAGCTATGAGTCTGGGCTGTGTGAATCAGATTACTGAAAAGAATAAGCCTTTGTTCTTAAGGTGGAAGAGTCCTAAGCATGGTAGATACAAGATCAACATAGACGGGGCATGTACCTTTAATCATGAAGCTGGTGGAGGTGCATTGATTAGGAGCAGCAGTGGGAGTTTGGTTATGGCGATTGGAAGGTTGTATGGCAAAGCTACACCTCTCATTGCTGAATGTCGAGCGCTGTTTGATGGTCTGAATCTTTGTAGGTTGCTTGGTCTGAAAAGTGTTGATGTGGAGGTGGATTCGAATGTTGTTGTCAATCTTCTTCAATATGGTTGCTCGATCTGGTTCCTTGAACCATTGCTTAGTTGCTGTAGAAAACTGATTTCTTCAGAAATGGTGGTTAAACATGTTTATAGGGAAGAAAATTTTGGAGCGGATTGGTTAGCTAAAGAGGTTCTTAAAGCTCAAAGGGACATTGATTATGATAATGATGATGCTCCTGCTAATTTGAAGGCGATTGTTCTATTGGAGAGTCATCAATTGGGATACTTGAGGATGAGAAATTAGGGTTTTCAGATTGGGGCTCTGTGTTTGGAGGGAAGGAAGAAGACGAAGTTTTTTTATTGTTTTTTCAATTTTGTGTAATATTGTTTAAGTGGGTCTGAACTTTCTTTTAGTATCAATAAAAGTCCTTTATCAAAAAAAAAGAAACTATAGTTTACGTAATAAAGTTGGTCAAGTATTTAAATTTACGTAATAACCAAAATTTACAGTAAATTTGATATAGTAAAAAGAAAGATTTAAAGTACTAATTATTAGTTGCTTAAAGTAGAATTTTCGTTATTTTGTTTGGAGCAAGATAGTTTTTAATTATTGCTAGAGGTAACGAGAGTTTAAGCATTACTTTTTAATTTCAAGGATTGAATGCATGTATCAAAGTGATTCGCGCAGTCAAGAGTGTAATTAAAAGAGAAGATGATGGTAAGATAGCAAAACATGAAATATAAGATAGCAAAACATGAAATATCAGAATAATTAGCGGATTATGTATGACCTACACAAGTAAACTCACAAAAAATTGAGATATAACTATTGGCAGAGGTATCAAGATATGTTTTAGAACTAATGGAATTCATATGTTGCACAACACTGGCGCTATACAATTGCCCAGAACTTCTTCCTACAAATTAGCACAGTTTCAACCTTCTTCTCCCTGTTTTCCAAAATATGTGTTTTAACTTCCCACATATATTTTGGACCAACCTCTTGAAGTCTTGATATAATGCTCCCCTCATCCCTGATTATAATAAACCCCTGCAATATATACACTTACAAGCTGCATTACATATATACTCTCATGCATATATTACTACTTTTGACATTAAAACTGAAGCTTCTACTGGTAAAACGCTTCAACAAAGGGCAAGGCTATAAACCCCAAACAAAAAAATGTCAAGTTTCAATATGACAACTCTGATATCTAGTAAATAAAATTTTTGAAATCAGAACTGCATTAACTAACAATTTAGAAGTGTGTTAATTTTTTTTTTTAATAATACATTCTCAATAGTTATTATATAATTCCAAAGTAATGGAAAGAATGTTAGTTCAACAAAATTTTCAACATTCAAACTGAAAGCAAAGTCTGAAACTTATCTTCTTTCTTCAACCATTATTATTATTATTAATAACTTAGAAGCTTATAGAACATAAGCTTCTCAAAACTGAAATAATGATTTTAAGTTCTAAACTTTGCAAGTATTTTGCACTACTATTTGTTTCATTCTTAAGAACATATTTGCCTAGATGCTTAAGAACGATCTAGATGTTTGTTTCATGCACCTAAGCTCTTTTGCTTTTAGGTTTATAAGTGAAGAAATTCTTTATTTGGTCTACCTTTTTACGTTTAACACACACTAGCATTTTCCTTTTCAATAAGATGAAAAAAAGACTAAAAAAGTAAAAGTAAAAAGAAATAAGATAATAAATTTGGTCTTTTACAAAGTCATTTTTAATCTTAGATATTAGATTTTCTTTATTATGCACCAGAAAACCTATAAATTTTTAGCTTATATGTTGTGCTCCAAACAAACCCTCATTGTAGAGCATATATTACCTGAGGTCGTAGGATCCGGTCCATCTCAAGCATGATATCCTCCATAAAGCAGCCTTCCTCTTGATTTCTATAGTGAGAAAAGATATAGTTTGCGTGAAGCAAATCATAAGTGCGTGGATATGTTGAGAATGCCTCGCACCTGAATTTCAATGAAGAAAAAACATATATATTATATGCTAATCAACCAAAATTAACTAAATTTGAACACCGATCCTCATCCCTAGAATTCGACAGCATGATATCACTAAATATATTACCAGTTATGGAAAATGCCCAGTATACCCCTGTCATAAATTCCAGACAAAGTGTTTTTCATGCTAATAGGTACTATGTTCATCACTGAAACAGGTTTAGAGCTCAAAGCCACCGAAAATCCTCCAATGAAGGCATTCATGTCCATAACATTCCGTATTTCAGTATCGTTGACATTCATTAGTTTCCAGTAACTGCGAACTTGATCCCTCCAAAAGTTATTGTCTGAAGTAAATTCGTCTTCACTGATACCTGAGGAGAGTATATCAATAACTAATAATTTCAGATAGGGAACTTAGCAGGAGACCATACGCCTACATTTAGTTCAATACCAAGCACCCTGAACAATATTCATTGGCTTGTAATAAATCACTAGAGTCCTTATCTTCTATTAATCAAATTGTTAAATAACCAAATATAAAAAGTTCAAAATCAATCTTCAGAAGATTTCTTTCTACAAAAATCCAAAACAACTACTGGTACTTGCATTGGAGAAACAAGCAGAAGTAGACAATTGAGTAACTTATCTAGTGAAAATTTCAGTAGCAAACAGCTGTAGCACCAATGAAATTTTTAACTGTTTGGACTGATGTCAGTGAAATTTCCACTTATCCATCTGCTCCCTGGCATATGACTAATATGAAAAGAATTTATTCTGCATGGTAGTAAACTTTTCTCTATCATGAAGCATACGATTAAATGCCTATACTGTCATGCCACCGAAACTTTCACTGGATATACTTCTCATGTCACTGGCCCAATGTCTCGGTCAATGAAATTTCACTAGCTTGGTACTGTCATGCCAGTGAAAAATTCACTTGTACAAGACTTGCATGAAAAAAAAAATCAATTTTCCTTTCTCAAATGTAGTTTACGTTTACTTACTATTTTCATACGTGTTCGTAATCTATCCTTGTTGCACTACTTTCACTCTCAATTAATTCGGAAAAGCTAAATCGCAATACAATCGACAATTTGTTTTTGTTGAATTCGAATTGCGATTGCTATAAATATTCGATAGACCACTAGTTTAATTCGTCTCGGAGAAACGAGCATGTCCATTGTCTCGGATGATATTTTATTTTTTGTAAAGCTTAAGCTACGTTAAATTTGAAATGGGAGAGGTATTTTTGGAATATAATAAGGTCTTTCATAAAACAAATTGGTCATATTTGGTGAATGTTGCATCCCTTACCTAACTTGCAATAGATAAAAAAGACCAATCTCATAAATTGCTAACAGGGTTAAACAATAATACAAGATAAAGAACAAACCTATTTTGTTAAGACTCTTTGGATATGCTGAAAGACGGTCTGATCTAGGAGGGAGCTTCTGTTCTGTTTTAGCATTTGTTATTTGAACACAATCCTTCAGAGGGGTATTCCACGAAGGCTTAGAGTCGTCCACTGCATCACATGCATTTATGAGCTTCAGCTGGGCATTTCGCCCAAGGCATGATTCATCATCTCCTTTAACCCAAATTGCTGTCTGAACCTTCAGAGCAATGAGTTTCCAGCACATGGCTGTTGTCAGATTCACTAGCTTATCCCAAATCAATGGAAAATCTTTATCTTTCCTGTATGCAGGTGGAGCAGAATAGACAAAGTACCCATTTGATCTTAGAAGTCGGTTCACTTCCTTGAGTAAGATACCATCTGCAAAAGAAGTAAAACTCAATCAGGATGCACGTTGCTTTGGCAACAAATACTAGCGCAGTCTATAGTGCATATGACAAAGAATTTATGCTGGGTTGCCAAAAGATTCGTATTAATTACCCACATTTTAAAATGAACAATATGGTCCCTCTATGTACGAATAAAAACAACCAAACCCCAGCGGCACCCATGGCTACATCTAATAGAATCAAATTTGTACATAGGGGACAAAGCACTGAAATAAAATTGTAGGGGACTAAATATGAGATTTTAGGCAAACAACAGGGCCAAACATATGTGTCTCATACTATAAACATAACAGATCCAATAACATGCAGCAAAAAGGAAGCATATGTTCTAGATACAAGCAATACTGTCATTGGGTGGTCAAATAAAAATTTGACTTTTGATCAGAAGATAGAAACAATCAGCAGACGTACAGACTCTACAAAATATTTATGAAAGCCAGACCCAATTAAATCGACAAAAGTAACTAACAGACTACAGGTCTCCATCGAAAACATATCAAAGGTTGTAGCATCTAAAGACAAATAAAGAAACCGAAATATTTGTGAATGCGGAACTTGCCAAGTCTACACATTAAGATTTCTTCTGCCGTCTAAGAGGAAAATTTTGGTGTTGGTTTAAACTATTAACAACAGTTCCAAGATTACAGAAGAATAAAAAGAAAAGACTTGCAACAGGGAAAATCGTTTTAAATATCTTTAGAGAGCAAAACAGAAATTCAAACCTTCACGGTAGACATACCATTCTCATGCCAATCAACCCGGCATCTTGAACAATGAACCATTTCAAAAGACCTAGAAGGAAATGGTAACTGTTTGGTAGCTATGGCAGAAATCATTGCCCCGATTCCTCGCTCCAAAGCAAACTGAATCTGATTTTCATGACCATCTTTGGGGGCAAATGATACGGTCTGAATATCTAAAGGAAGAAGGTATGCTGAGAAGCTAGCAACTCCACAGCCAACATCCAGAACTTGAGATACCCCTGCTGATCGCAGGTCACCACTTTCATTAGTTGTCATATTTCCTAACCTGAATTTATCACAGAATTATGGTCACAGATGTCCATGTTGAACCAAATCTACATCACATTGAAAATTACCAACAATATGTTCACTGTGCCAAAAAGTCTGAGATATCATTGATTTGGTGAGTTTAGAAAAGATGTTATTGATTTATAAACTACTATGCTGAACTGTGAAAAAAGTAATATGTACCGTGGACAAAATGGAGGAAATTTAGAGAAACCGTAGTATGCAGTGTTGGCTCCGAAAAAGCATTAGATAAAGCATTCATCAGTAAGACCAAAAAAACATTAGAGTAAAACAGACAATTCTTCAACACAGAGAAAGTAGGAAAACAACCAAACACAGTATATCCAGCAGGGAAACAGGGTGAAGGAGTGGCCTGAAGTATTGGCTTCAAAAAGCCTTTATTGTGGTGATTAGAATTTGTTACCGCATTACAGCTGTGCCCAAAGGCAGCAATAAAGATGAGGCAGATATAGAAGTGCCAATCTCTATATAAAAATCAACTAGTGGGTTATGGAGCCCTACTACAATACTTCGATGTAGAGTATCTATAAACACTAATGTATGGAGAAATAATCAAGCTCTCTAATAGACAAATGTGTCTGACTTATATGAGATGGAAGACCATCTAGTTCATATAACACGGCCAATACAGCAATTAGAGATAGTACATTGATAACAGATTTGTAATTTGTGACTGGCAAACATTGCACTTTAAATACTTCCACACGAGCGAGGGGAATGTTAGAGTTATGGGATAAGTAAGAATGTTAGTACATTACTATTATGTTTCAACTTTGAAAATAGTCTCCTATTTGTATTAGGGTAGTAGTTTCCTATCCTACTAGCACCCAGTTTCTTCTAGTGTGTATGACTACTTAGTTCCTATGTAAACTTATATCTTGTGGTTCTATTATAAAACAGTACTTCAGATACCTTTGAATGTATTCAGACGCCCCATTCTTAAAATGAGTACCACCACCAGGGAACCACCACAAGGGACCTTTTTCGTGCACCCAATTTTGTCCACCTTTAACTTCGGCGAGATGTGTATGATTCACATTGCTTCGCCACACGTAATCCCTGCTAGTTGGCCATCTTATTGGTATTTTATAATCTTGCGGTGGTGGTATTAAGCAAAACAGGCGCTCTTCAAGGGGAGGGCAGTGCCTCTCAAGATCTTCTCTTCTAGAGAGATCCAAGCTCGGGAGCAACTTTTTAACGTAAGAGGGATCATGGCAGGGAATATACTCATTGAACCATAAGGGACACACATTCATCCCATTTTCAGGGATCAAAAGTGGTATTTCCCGGTAAGTAAGAGCAACTTTGTTAGTGAATGTAGCTGTACCTGCATGTGTGATATATCAAACCCATTCTTAGAATTCAGAGTTGAAAGAGAAAAAAGCTAATAATGCAACTATAAACTCTAGTGAGTTCAATTGAACTATATAAACACTACTTCAGTGTACAAACTTTCCTCTTTAAGTAGAAGGCACAAAACACAAGTGGTCGTTTAATATAGGAGAATTCTTGAATCCTAATTCGGTAACCTAACTTTAAAATTGGACATCATATGCCTCTGATTTTCTTATCCATACAAGATATATGGATAATCAATAAATTATATAGATATAAAATATTTCATGATATATCTATTCTGAATTCAAGCGTGCATATATCCAAAACAATCTCTTTACATCTTTAATGGCAAAAGCAATCTTGATTTTTAGCATGCTTATACCATTGAATTCCATAAACGGGTTTTTAAACTTAAACAAAGCAGAAGCATAAACTTAGTAACCCTATTGAGCACAAGGAGTGTTATTTTTAAGTATATACCGGAAGATGGAGACGAAGAAGAACGTCGAGAGACGTAAAGAGGGGCGTTCTGTCCAAAAAGAGTGCCGGCGTAGAAGGAGGCGAACATGAGGAGCAGCGCCACCATTATCATCTGCCCTGTTCGAGAGTCGAAGGCTGATCCCAAAATATACCCACCGCCCATCTGATTCCGATTTATGAAAAACTAACAGAAATACATTCTACACATCTGAATCTGCAGGAAAGGAATAAGGTGTCTAAATTAAACGACTGGAGTAGTCATCACTCTGGACTAGATTAGCATCGCTAATTCAGTTCACGTCGAATTTTCAGTTTGGATCTCGATCTCTATCGTTTTAATTAGGTGCGCTCCCCAACAACAGACTCCGTGATGTGCATATGTACCGAATGATAATTATATCCATTTCGTAAATTTAAAGATGAGCCTTTCTTATATTTACACTTAGTCTTTTCTGAATAGAATTTTAAGTTTAAAAAGGTATATTTTAGAGAATTCATATTATGCCAAAGAAAAAGGTTATAAAAATTATAGCGCGAATCAGTTGATCCGTAGATAAAAATAATAAAGATCTATTTGGATTTGGAAACAGAAAAACAAATATATGAATCCACAAAACTCCGAAACATAAAAATATAACCCTACTAACCTTATTAGTTGGAGTGACTATCGTCCAACTAGTTTATGTTTTTTGCTTAACCGTATTATGGCTAAGATCCTGAATGATAGGCTTGTTCCTTTTTTGCCTAAAATAATATCTAGCTCTCAAGGTGGTTTTGTGTCTGGTAATAACATTCAATCAAACGTTTTAATAGCCAAGGAATTACTTCATGATTTAAATAGGAAAGTCAAGGACCAGAATATAATCATACAATTAGACATGTGCAAAGCTTTTGATAAGATCAGTCATCATTTCCTCATCAAAGTCTTGAGCTGCTTTGGTTTTTCAACAACGTTTTAGAACATTAATCAGTAGTATGATATCAAATGTCAATGTTTCTATCTTAATAAATGGGGCTTCTTTTGGCTATTTCAAAACAGCCAAAGGTCTGAGGCAAGGGGATCCACTTTTCCATAGCCTCTTTATTATTGCTGAGGAAGTCTTGCTTGGAGGCATCTCATTGATTTTTGAAAATAACAAGTATATGAGATATAAAAGTCGCAATAGTATGTGTATCAGTAACTTGGCTTTTGTTGATGATTCTTTACTCTTCACTAACAACAAGGAAGCTACATTAGCTTCACTTAATCTTTTCTTGCAGGAATATCAACTTACTTCTGGGCAAGTCATCAACAAAAATAAAACTAAAGTTATCACTGCAAATGGTATAGATGACATCAAAATAAACACAATCTCAAATATTACTGGTTTCAACAATGCCATGCTTCCCATAGTCTATCTTGGCATCACTATCAGCACAAACAATAAGGGTGTTATCTATATCAATCTTCTTAAAAAGATCAATGACAGAATTGCTGAATGGGAATCTAAACATTTGTCTTTTGCGGGTAGAATTACATTGATTAATTCAGTGCTTATGAACATTGTTCTCTACTGGATGCAAAGCAATGTTATCCCCAACAACATCATCAACAAAATTGAAAATGCTTTCAACAGCTTTCTTTGGGGTTCCACCAGTACTGATCGTAAAATCCACTGGTGTAGTTGGAAAAGCATCTGTAAAACTTACAAGGAGGGAGGTTTGAACATTAGAAATTTAGAAGATGTTCAAATCACTGCCTCTTGCAAACTTTGGCTTCACTTTAGGGATAACAAGTTGCTTTGGGCTAACCTTTTTCATGACATTTATTGCAAGAATAAACATCCTTTGCAGCTCCTCCCTGATGTTAAAGGTTCAATGGTGTGGAGGAGATTAATGAAGATCAAGCATGTTGCTGAGAAGTACATTTGCTGGTCATTAGGAGATGGTTGTGTGGACTTCTGGTTGGATAGATGGTCAAACTCTGACCCTTTCTTATCTCTTGACAGCAATGTTGATAACAACTGGTATCATCAGGAAAAAGTGAACCAATATTGGTCCAACTTCAAATGGAACCTTACTAGTATTGTTAATCTGATCAGCCAGGAAGATCTACAACGTATCCACAACTGTCCTATCAACCACAACAACAAAGACAAGATCATTTGGAGCTTATCTACAACGGGTAAATTTAGTTTTAAAGATACATGGGATAACCTTCGTACTCATCATGTTGAATCTAGTTTGTTTTCTAACATCTGGAATGATATTACTCCCAAAAAGCATGTGTTCATTCATTGGAAATTGATTAACAACTACATCTCAACTGATTCAATCCTTAGGAAAAGGTACTCGATAATTGTTTCAAAATGTCAATTTTTCCAAAACTGTGAAACAATAAATCACATTTTCATTGCTTGCGATTTATCTTGGGCTGCTTGGCTTCATTTTGATGATCACTTTAATTTTAAGATCTTTAGATATATGACCCCAAAACATATGTCTAGAATCTGGTCTTGGTCTGCTAGTAAGAGGAATCATATAAGGAATGTTATACCTTCTTTAATCATTAGCTCAATATGGAAGTTTAGAAACCAATCTAAGTTTAAGAACACTAAAGTACATTCTAACTCCATCATAAATGAAGTGTATAAAATTCTTAACTATATGAATGTGGCTGGCATCTTCAAAACATCTCACTGGTCTAATGATAGAACTATTGCTACGAGTTTTGGCTTTTTACACTTAACTTGTAAAGTGAGTAAAAGACCTTCGATCCTTAAATGGAATCATCCTGCATATAGTAGATTTAAACTTAATAGAGATGTTTCCGTGTTTTACAATGGTGAGGCTAGTGTTGGCATCATAATTCGAGACCATGAAGGCAACCTAATCCTGGCCTATGGTAACGTATACGGTAAGTTATCTCCTATTACGGCTGAGGCCCGAGCTCTTATGGATGGTTTGTTAATCTACAACTCTAAAGGATTAACTAATATAGATATTGAATCTGACTCATCCTTGTTAGTCGATTTTGTTAAGAATGGTAACAATGAAGCCATTCATTGGTCTCTTAATCCTATTATCAACTGTTGTAGATTAATGATAGCCTCGTCTATGTCTCTTAACCACATATTTAGAGACCAGAATAGAGCTGCCGACTGGTTGGCTCGATGGATGTTAAAGTGCAAGATGAAGCTAGAATATAATTATATGACAGCTCCTGCAGACCTTAAATCCATACTAGTATTAAAAAGTCTTGGTTTGCAATATATAACCTCTGAATAAGTATATCTAATCTTGTTCATTGTAAGTATGAGTCTTCAGGCTCCTGCTCGACTGTTGAGAAGGAGATTGTATATTGTAGTTGTCCAAATGTTTCTGATGATAGAAAAGAAGTGATCCAAGCTGATGATAGGGAAGCTAAGGAATCTGATGATCGGGAAACAGTATCTTACTAAGTTTGTTGACAAGGAGACTACCATCAAAGCTGAGGAAGCTAGGATTCAAGCTGATGATCGGGAAGCAGTGGCTGACGACATGAAAGAAGTGATCCAAACTGGTGATATGGAAGCTGTTTTCCTTGTTGATGAGTGAGATGTAATGATCAAATGATTGGGGACTGTGGCTTAAAGACTTAAAGGCTTAACTTGCCTAATTGGAGCTGCAATTTTCAGTAGCTGGATGCACTAAAGCTGGGCTATGGCTGCTCTCCTTAAGCCTAATGTCTTGTGTTGGTTAAGAGCAAAAGAAACTTCTCAAATCCAAGGAAACTGTTTAATATGTTGAACTTCAATGGTTCAACAGTCTAATAGTTTTGATAGCCAATACATATGTAATCATAGTTGAGATCTAGGCTTTAAAATTTTGGCTCCAAAAACTAGCGCCAATTTGTATTCAAATTTTTATTATTAAATATAAGGACTATGCTTAAAAAAGCATAAAAATATAAATGATTAAAATAACGTAAAAGTTTTAGAGCTCGGAAGTTCAAACTACCAAACCAAACAGCCGAACTACTTCTTTAATATTGGTGAAGAGTTTGGGAGAAAAAAATCCTACAACACTTCAAAATCGGTAAAACTCTTGCAACTAAAACACCTTAAGTGAGATAATGGACACAAGATTACATCGGTCACACCACTTTAGATTCAAAAAGTCCAAACCGAAAGTAAAAAAACACACGATGCGATACCGCAAAGACGAGGACGAGAATAGGAGAAGCAGACGATAGCCAAAGATATTTGAATTCTGATCTCGTCATACGTGATAAATTACCGCACAAAAGAATGCACACCAAATATGACGAGTATAGGACGTAGACCAATTCAAAGCCAGCCTAAAACAGGAAGTCAATCCCCATCACAGAAAATGAATCCAAACTTGGAGCTGGCAACAATCCAAATATCATGAGTATAAATAAATTCATAAAGAATGTAATTGATAGATTCATCAGTGGAATTACACAACACGCAAGTAGGAGGGATTATATACCCTAGCTAATGAGATTTACTTGGGTAGATAACTTACCAAAAATGGAAAACTGAAGAATAAAAAATGGCGGGGGTATTATTTATCTCATATCAATCTCGCCCACCCTTTAATAGGTTTGAGAGTACGGATAACATCATTAGTACATAAAGTCAAATAACTTTAGTTTTTACCATATGGTAATTAACAAATCTAATTTATATATTCTGCAAATATTTTTTAGGATAATTTATCAATAACCACTCAACATCAAACTTATTTATCAATAACCACCCAATGTTTGATAAAGTACGGATAACCACCAGGTGATAAATGAGTATTCACAAATAATCACCTATATATTTTCTAAATACCAATCATACCCTTGTTTTTTATGCTTATGATTTATTCTTCAATTAATTCTCTTTTTCGGTCATGATTTTTAGGTTTTTCTTCTTCTTCGTTAGTAACTAGGTTGATTTGTTTCTCTTTCGACAGTTTATTCTACAATGGGCGATCATTTATTTTTCTTTCGAATTGATCAATATATTTTGTTCTTCTACAGTTCACAATCATTTCTTTGTTCTTCTTTCGATCAATTTACTTTGTTCTTCTACAATTGGCGATAGTTTATCAATTTAGGTGATTTTTATTTTTTGAAATAGTTATTTAGTTTGTGTCGAATTATTGGTTGGTTGTTTCATGTTTTATATGATTGTTTTAGTTTTGCAGATTCTTTAATTTTATACATTTACGTATGCATATTTGTTTGCAAAATTACGTTATTTTTGTTGCGTAATTAGTTAGTGTTGTTAGGTTACAGATTCAACTCAACTTCAATTTACATGCCTGGAAAATTTTAAAAAAATTATTCAAGCTTGGGTAGGAAAATTTTGTCTTCTTGCATTATGAACAATATATCGTCGATATACACTAGTATGCTCCTTTCAATTTTACTATAGAACATGAAGTTTGTTCATTATTTGTTCAATCATGAAGGTTGTGTGTTCTTTATAGTATGGATGTATTGTGATCTAGTTGTAACGTGAATATACATCGATAAAATACATCTCATTTTCTAAAATAGCATCCACCAAATGGTCATGACATGGGATCGAGAATCAACATAATAAGTTTAGATCGGTGATGTCCACGCACTTACACTATTTATTGGGGTTTTTATACCAAAACTAGATTTTGCAGTATTGACAATGTAAATAGCTTCATTGGTATGATCAATTTGGCTTAGTCGGTTGACTTCTACTTTCTCATGAGAGAAGAGTATGAACATTTTTTTTATCGTCCTATAGTTGTTGTTTATAGAAAAATTATGGCATGCTAATAAAGCGAGTATTTATATTACATCATGCGCAAACCAATTTAAAAAATCCAAAAAAATTTACCCAAAAAGTTTATAAAAACTTTTGGGACCATTGTAAGTTATATATGATGCGGACTGTATGTCCTGGTCTAAGTGATACTTATTCGACTGCTTCCTCTATTATAGGGAAAGGTGAGGGACCCTTATAATCATCTATGATATCTAAGATAATGGGAGTTATAGCTAATTGCTATTTTTAGGAACAAATAAAAGTAATGTAACACTCTTTGACTACACACTGATTATTGTGAATTACTCACATCCTTTCACTTACTACTATATTTCATGATCTATGATGTGTTACTTTCAAGAGATGTTGTTACTCTGGTAATGGTGTTCCATCTAATGATGCTTCCACATATTGTTCGAATCGCCCTAAATACTCATTGTAGGCTTCATATATGGTTAAAGTTTCTACCACCCAAGTTTTCCTAGCTTGGATGTTGTTTGTATAGGGGTTTGGCCTAGGTGTCGGTGGTTAATCAATACGTTAACCCTCTCTAAAAAACTTGACAAATTAGAAAATGAACAAATGTCCTCAATAGTTGTTTCATTTGGTATTCTTCCTTTATCACCAGTAAATGAAAGATTATCAGACAGAAAAGAACACAATAACATTAAAAGTATTAGTAAAAGACTCAAAAAAATCTAAAATCAAAAACCTCAAAGGGCCCATAATCTCTAAGGTGGTTCACTTTAAAGGATCTTCTAGATCCTTGAAATTGTAAATGAAATAACAATTTCAATCCGTAATTGGAATGTCTGTGGCATTAGCAATAAAGGTACTAATAGAAGAATCAAATCAATTGTTAGCTCTTCAAGAGCCTATGATACTATTAGATAAATTCGGGATATTCTCAAACAAACTTGGGTTTAACCACTGAACATATAATATAAGTAACAAAAGTTGGTTGCTCAATGAATATTAGATATGATTCTAACTTCGTTATGACATGGTTAAATCTTTTTAAATTAAAGTTTTGCATGTACATGTCATTAAACATATAAATGAACCAAAAATATTCTTATTGACTTAAGGCAAATAAAAAAGAATTACGAAAAGGAATAAAGTCACAAAGATAACAAAACTTAGAAATAAAAAAGACTAACACAAGAAAATTATAGTCAACTATGGTTCTTCAGTGAGCTAATATAATAAGGACGAACCAACTCATTTACTTTGATCTATTTTTGGCTCTGTTACAAATTAAGTTTTGAACAATATATCGTCTATGGGCCATCACATTTGGTGACATATAGTCCTTTGACTTTCAAAACTTCGCTTGTAGTCTCTAATCCATGAGAACCTGCCACCTGTCACCAGAATATTACTATCACATGTTCTATTTTTCCGGTGATAAAAAGTTAAGGGACCAATGGTGATAAAATATTCTGGTGCCTATGGTGACAGATGGCATGATCTCATGAATTAGAGAATCTGGTAGACTATCTTTATCCAAAGCTGATAGTCCAGAGACTACCAACGAATTTTTGAAAGTCAAAGGATTATCTATCGCCAATTGTAATAGTCGGTGGACAATACACTCAACGAATTTTTGAAAGTCAAAGGATTATCTATCGCCAATTGTAATAGTCGGTGGACAATATACTCTTTAAAGCTTACAAATTAGACGTATACGAAACTTTAAAATTTATTCGTTATTTTTTGTAATTTATAACATTCAGGTTTTTTCGACTGGAATATTTTGCAATTTATAACATTCAGGTTCTTTCGATTGAAATATTTTGTGTGCTACAAATAATAATAATAACATTTTATATTTTTTTTTACTTCTAGCCCACAATTGATTTTTTTACTCCATCTTAAATAGTAAGTGTAAAGTGTCCATTTCTTTTAGTTGCTGCAAATATCAAATTTTACAATTTAAATAAAACATATTAAAAGGTTAATTTTAGTTTATAAATTTAACAAATGAGAAATTTGGTTTTTTTTTTCAAAGGGAGCCCTCAGCCGCTGTTACTCAGAGTGCAATGAGTGCGCACAGGGTAAACCCTCAGTCTGACGCGATAGCCTGCAAACCAACGCCAAAAGGTAAACCACATATAGTGATAAGCTCAGCCGAGAAAGCTAGAGGGACTCGAATTCATGACCTTTGTTCACAAAGGTGTCATACTCAACCAACTCAGCTACCCCTTGGCAACCCATTTCAGTTTAATAATTAGAAAGATGGATATCTACAGTAGTACCTTACTCTACAAAACAAAATTGTGGTTAGGCATACATCCACCAACAAATAGGTGCAAAACTAACGAAAGATAGTATGGCATACCCATGAGAAAGAGAACCAAAAGCTGCATTCTCCACAAAGGAATATCTTTACAGGAAAAAGAGATGTAGCCAAGAGAATGAAACAGAAATTTAGATCCAAACGTGTCCCTGCTTTTTTATCACCATGAGTACGAAACAAATGTAGAAATGTCTTATTCACAATTTCTGTATCGTCTGAAACTCTGTGTATGTATATTTAGGTCAGAAACGGAGAGCATGTTGCAAGACGAAGAAAATCATAAATCTATTTTATTCACAGCTGAACTATAAGATGTTTACCACTACATGCAATCGTGTGTTCTTGGAGAAAACTGTCATTATGTGCAAAGTTTGACTCTGGTTATCAGTAGTCGATTTTAGCATCAGCAGCATCCTGATTGTGTACGGTGGTTGGTTCGCTCATGGAATCAACAGGATGTGTTGCTTCAGCTGGTGGACTAAAATATGACTCATCCTCTCCGTTTTCAGATGCTGAGCTTGCTTCTTCCATCTCCTTCTCTAGACAATCAATTTGGACACATTCAGGCACCTCAACATTATAATTTCCCACCTCTTCATTCCTGGTCAAATCTTCTCTTCGAACTACATTTAAGACAAACCCATTACTGATCCTCTCTGTCTGTAGCAGATCTCCTTCAGTTACCGTAATACTAGAACCATTTGAGGTTGTCGGACTAAACGGATCCCTGCCACCGATCGGAATCCCGGGAGAGTTAGGATGAGTCATCAAACCTCGTACCAACTCACTTTCATTATCAAGGTTTTGGACAAAGTCGATGAACTTGTTGGCAGAAGTTGTCCTCATCAAGGGCCCACCAGATCTGGTCCAAGAATTCAGGTCTGCCCCTTCAGATTCGCTATCGCTTCCATCATGTGTGCGGTGATTTCGCAAATTTCTGCTACCGGCTTCCAGATGAAATGACGAAGCAACATCTGCAAGGAAATCTTCGTCAAGGGAGCCTGTTGAATTCTCTCGGGCCAAGCAGTTCCATGAAGGAATTCTTCTTGATGCGTTGAATCTCGTTGTGGTTGCTAAACCATGAGATGAAATCGACGCTGAAGCCGAAGCCGATGCAGCAGCAGCTCTTGCAGTACTTCTTTTGAGTCTACGCATGTGATTGAGTATTACTACACTCTCATCAAGAGCAAGCTCGATTCCACAGTTTGCTTTTATGGCTGAAAGCTTTTCCCAAGTACACCTTCTGCCTTGGTTTGCTGCTTTTTGAAGCTCCATATTATTTGGGTTTTGTATGATTTTTGAGTACTGAATTAGAAGAAACTCGTAAGGCATCTTAAATCATGAATATATATATATAGAGAGAGAGAGAGACTCTTCTCTGTTTCACACACTCAAGCTGTCAATAGTGGTCGCATCAGAATTCTTTTTGTAAACAACATTTTCATCAATATTAAGCATACAAAACACACATTTTGAATCGTTTTTCTTTTCTGAGTACGTGTAATATGGTATAATCCACAGCCTCCCCAACTGTAAAGTGAGATTTATTTTAGTCTACATATATAATTCCATATACTACAAGTACCTGAGCAAGAGTGGCAGACAACAATTTATTCTACATATATAATTCCATATACATATAAGTACCTGAGCAAGAGTGGCAGACATAACAACCGTAACATCTCCCTCCCAATCTTGTGCAAAAAGCTTGGCGATTCCCCCTAATGGAAAACCAAGTTCCAGTATCTGATTGCATCTATGTTTGACTTCCATTTCCGTAAGGTGAGCAAGCTACAGTAAACAAACAATGTAAGAAACTGAAAAAGACAATAATCTCAGAAATTAAATACACACATACCTTAGCAGCAAATCTACCTCCATAAGCTCTTACAAACTCCTTCAACCTCAATAAAGGTGCAATATGAGGGTTAGCCTGACTGACTATAAAATGATTGACGTTAAAAAGTTCTTTAAGTTGTATCATTGGTAGGTCAATCTCCAAGCTACCATCTCTCCAACGACGCACAGGTGCGCCAGGGCCTTTCTCAGGATCCAAATTGAAGGGTGGATGGTAAGGAACAATTTCCCCGTTTCTATCCTTTGCCATTAGTTCTTGGGCTTCGAAAAGACCTGGAAAGGCACAGGAAGCAGTAACCGCACTCCAAATAACCACATGAGGTGATGTCAAGTAGTTAAGACATCGAGGCGGCTCATGCTTCCTCGGGGAGCAAACGGTTATGGCAAGAATTCGACCTGTCATGTCATAAGCCTCCTGAAACGTAAGATTGCTAGTGTGAAACCGCAATAGCCTTTGCAACTGTCTGATCTCGTGAACGGCTCCTTGTCTCATGACTCGCCGAACAATAGAAAAAATTCCACCCAACTGATCGAAAAACTGTAACGAGCGGTAATGATCTTCGAAAAAGCTCTGCAACTCTGGCCAAGACCTGGTCCCGACAATAGAGCAGACAATGGATCCAACACTGGAACCAGCGATTATCCTGGGTAAAACCTTATGCTCCACTAGTGTCTTAACAACACCCACATGGAAGGCACCGAGTGAAGCACCTCCGCTCAAAAGCAAAGCCGTCCTCCCAAACGCGTGTCTGGTTTCATGCATGAAAGAAAGTCTCTCTTCCAAGGAAAGCTCATCCGAGTGTGAATCGCAAACCAATCTCAATTGGGTAGAGACCTCGTCGATGTATTCCTTGATGAGTCTGGGAACGTGAAGTCTACCTTTGTGAAGTTCAGGATTACACATATTACCAAGGTTTCTAACAAGATCAGCTCTCATGCAGAATATAATGTCTCTAAAAGAACCCTCTTGCCGACGGTGACGAAGCTCTTGAAGCTTGTTCCGTACTAATTCTTCGTCGTAAAGATCAGATTCGTTCAATTTGGGAGTCTCTTTGTCAAGCATTTTGGCAGCATGAGCCCATTCCTCGTACGTCAAGGCACTTCTCATCATATTCCTCCAGAATTTCCTCCTGTAGGCCATTTCGGCCTTGGTTTTGACATTGGTGTATCGTTTCAACAAAAAGGCAATGATGGTGACCAATGCTAAAATCCCTTGTGGGTTACGAGGGTGCAACCAAGAAAGAAAGGGTGACAAAATTTGCTTGCATTTATAGATATAATGAACCATGAATCGAAAGGCTTGATGCCTCAAGTGAGAGATGGAACTGCAGAACAAGATACGGAAAGCAATGGTCCTGCCGATAATACTACTCGGTCCTATTGAAAAGGGATCGACGCTAGCCTCATTGCTTATTTCCATATCGTTTTGTTATCAAAAGATTAATTATTCAGTGCCCTGAAACCATTTAAGAAAGTAAAACTAAGTCTCTCAATGAAGAGAATAGAAGAGCATCAGTTAGCGATGGTGGTGATGGACCATGGTTGTAGACTACTAGCAAAACAATCGAATAAATAAAAGTGAAATCGCAAAATACGAAAGAAGGAAACAAATAATAGGATTGGATTTACAGAATTATAATAAAAAACTGACCGATTGGGTTTTGGATGATCAATCGAACCAAAGAAAGAAACAGATCAGAAATCTGTTTTCTCCGAAAGGGCAGATGTCAGGCGACCAGATTTTCTCGAAACAAATCTCTCGCGTTTGTTTTAAGGAGCAAGAAAAAGTGTGTGAGTAGTGAACATTATTGTAACTTGCAACTTGTAAGAAGATAAAGAATGGAGCAAGTTATGGGCAACATCGGGAAGTGGGCAAGAAGATAATATTAAAGATGGAAAGTCTTCTTTAAGATAAAATCTTCTGCCTGCCCTGCCGTAATCGATTTCCTTTCGTTTCATATCTCACGCTTCTACTAGGCTCAAATCAGGAAAGTTATAATTGAGAGTACCTGAAGAATATGTAAATTATTTATAGCAAGCATTTAATATTAGCTTTAATATTAGCTTTTTCACTTACAAAATTTTCCTTGATACTACTTTATTCTTGTGGCAGTTTTGAATCTTATATTTATATATAAGTAATAATTAATTATTTAAACAGAAAAGTATCCATAAATACTTATTCAAGTATGTAATACCAAAATGATACCTATTTTTAGATTAGTTTCGTCAAATTTCTAGAACCATAATTTGGACAAAAATATCCTATAAGGTATAAAGAAGGTAATTTGGTTACAATCCACTTTTTTCATCTCCTAAGCCTGATTTTTGGTTCCAATTTCCTCCATTTTCACATTTCTAATTTTGAAAAGAGAGAAACACGAAAACCGAGAGCGAACCCAAAAACAACCTTCAACCCAACCGTGAACCAACATTTGAGTCGACGATATAACTTCCGACTCCGATCAATGGTTAGAAGCAGAGGTTACCGGCAACGCACGGTGGTTTCGATACAGTTCACGGCGTGGTTATACTCGAAGAGGTTAGTTTCGATTTCACGGTGGTTTTTTTGACGCCTGACTTTGCAATGTAACGTCCTAAACTAGTCTGTCGAGTCTTATTTTGGCGGGACGAGGCATTGTATCTAGCAACATGTTTCTCAGTATTGACATGGACAGTGCCAAGTTCTCCAGTGACGTTTTTTCTTAATTTTTGCAGTTCTTGCTACTGAAATGTCGTTGTTTTATCCTGACAATTCGTGTGTTAGTTAAGACTTGAAGATGCGTGAGTGATAGTGTAGCTGTTATGTTGGTGTCGATGTTGATATCGGAGAATACCGATGGAGCAGGTGGTGGTTAGTTGTTTTTTTGTCGAGAATCGCAACCTCGTCGTGAATTTGTAGCCATATCTAGCAATGTATCTATTTCAGGAAGTATTTGTATCATATGCATGAAAGGTTGTGCATATGTAGCAATGTATGCAATTTGTGTTTCCATGTCTAGCAATGTATGCAATTTGTGTTTCCATGTCTAGCAATGTCAGTAGTGTGTTTACAGTAACATACAACACGTCTAGCAATGTAAACGTGTTGTTGTGTGATATGTTGATGGTTTTACATGAATATCATCCTCGCCGTGATATGTGGTTAGTTGATGGTTTTACATGAATTGGATCCTCGCCGTGATATGTTGGTTGTATCTAGCAATGTCTGCAGTTCAGCAAGTATTGGCAGAATATGTACAATAATGCATTCAATGTTGTTCATGTCTAGCAATGTCTGCAAAAATTGTGGCAATGTTTAGCAATGTTCGGAATATGTGTGTACACTAAAATGCAATACGTCTAGCAATGCATGCATATATGTCTAGCAATGTCAACAATGTGTTCAGCAATGTCTGCAATACGTCTACAACTGTCTTAAATATGTCTAGCAATGTCTGAAATATGTCTAGAAATGTCTGCAATATGTCTAGCAATGTGTAGCAATGTCTGAAATATGTCTATCAATGTCTGCAATATGTCTAGCAATGTGTAGCAATGTCTTTTCATATATCTAGCAATGTGTGTAAGTTAGTTGATTCTTTAGTTTTGTTAGTGAAACCCAATGACTGCTTGGTTTGAAATGTCTAGAAATGTGGCAAGTTTTTTCTGTTTTGTTTGGGTGATTGGGATGTAGGTTATGACCGCGATATAATGAATATTATTAAAGTGACTAGAAATTATGATATTTATAGGCAAACATGACTGGTCGGGCTTAGTCAGTATAATCAACATTCTAAGACGAAATATAATAACAACAGAACACATAGAAGCTGCTCGGGATACCCATTTCTATACGTTTCTCAAAACATTGTTCGACGTAAGGAACGAGGATATGCCCGCTAAAAGGAGAGCTGAAATATTTAAGCATTTCCTCAGTGATTCAAACACAAACAGACGATGGTAGTTATATTTGTTTTCGAAATAGGTTTATTTGGGACAACCGTATAATTGTGTAATTCCTTATAAATTGAATGTTGTTTGTACAGATCTTTTTTAGCCGTTAGTGTTGGGACAATAACTCATTATTGTCATTTTCAAAGCATATAGCAATTTCAGATTACGTGTATCTAGAAATGTATATTTTATGTATATAGCAATGTCGTAATACGTGTCTAGCAATGTCATATAACTCGTATCTAGCAAAGTCATAACGTCGTATCTAGAAATGTCATATAACTCGTATATATTAATGCCATATAACTCGTATATAGCAATGTCATAATTGAATATCTAGCAATGTCGTAAGAATGTGTCTAGCAATGTCATATAACTCGTATATAGCAATGTCATAACGTCGTATATAACAATGTCATATAACTCGTATATAACAATACATTAATAAAGTATCTAGCAATGTCAGATAACTCGTATCTAGCAAGGTCAGCTAACTCGTATCTAGCAATGTCATAACTCGTATCTAGTAAAGTCATAACGCTGTATCTAGAAATGTCATATAACTCGTGTATATTTATGCCATATAACTTGTATATAGCAATGTCATAATTGAATATCTAGCAATGTCGTAAGAACGTGTCTAACAATGTCATATAACTCGTATCTAGCAATGTCATAACGTCGTATATAGCAATGTCATATAACTCGTATATAACAATGTCATATAACTCGTATATAGCAATACATTAATAAAGTATCTAGCAATGTGAGATAACTTGTATCTAAAAATGTCAGATAACTCGTATCTAGCAATGTCATAACGTCGTATATAACAATGCCATAACGTCGTATCTAGCAATGTCATATAACTCGTATGTAGAAATGTCATATAACTCGTATATTACAATGTCATCAGGGTACCAAGTGCTAATATGTTTGGTAATTAGGTACATAAGATGTTATTTCCAGATACTAATATGTATTATTAATGTATTAAGAAGTAAGAGAAGGCAGATTGAGATGGTGTATTGTGTTTTAGTCAGAATGAGGCTCGTAGTTCTGATAGGAGGAAGGGAATTGTAATTGTTGTTTGATTTGAGATTGTGGAATTCGGGGAAGAAGATGAGAGTGGAGGCTGTTTCAAAATTCAAAATTCAAAATGGATGATTGGATGAAAATACACATTAATTCTCAAAACAAGGCTTATATACTAGGTTGAGGGTAGTTATGGTATTAAAAAGTTAGATCTTGAAATGAAATTGTTTTATTGAGATGGGTATTAAGTGAGCATTAAACCATTTTTGGGTACGAGATACTAATATGTTTTACCAATAGGTACTTAGGATGTCATTTCCTTTATAATAACTAATTTCAAATAAAAAAGAAAACTAATAAACCTTCAAAAATAATATTTATTTCAAAAGTGATAAATTAAAAATTTGTTTTATAATTTTATTTAAAAATAAATAACTCAAAATACAAATTCAATATAAATTTTGCAATAGTTTTAAATTACTTAACTAAAAATAATATAATTTTAATATTTTGTTTTATTATAATAAAATTAATTAAATAATTAATATATTAATTTATAAATTATTAATTACTAAATCTTAAATCTTAAAAGTTAAAAACGAAATAGAGTAGAAGGAGAGTAGGAGGGTGATGTTGTCTTCAAAAGTTTGTAATCTATATAACAATTCATAAAGATAAAATGACCGGTTAGCAAACCTTAATTAAATATTGGAACTATATTTTGCACCCAATACATTTTATTAACTCCTCTATTTTAAATTTTATTTTAAATTTTAAAACCTTATATTTTTTTCAAACCGTATTTAAAAATAAAATAAATACAGAGTGACTAAATGTAAAATAAACAAAATTAAATCTATGAGTAATATTTAAAAAAAAATCTTTTTTTTAAACCTAATTAAATTTAAATTCATATTTTTTGTTTATTTTATTTTATTTCACACTTAGATAAAATAATAAATAAATTCAAAACACGGTTTTTTACTGTATCACGTTTAACATTTTCATTTAACTTTGGTTTCTTATTTTATTTCTCTATGATTTCACCATTCACATTTTCATTTTCATTTTTATTTACATTTACATTTACATTTAGTTTCACATTTTATTTTACTATGATTTCACCATTTAATTTACATTTACATTCAGTGTCGCATTTCACACTTACGTAATTTGGTTTTTTAAAATTCACATTAATTTCACATTTTGCACTTAGGCAAAAAAAATATTCAAATTTAACACTCATTTTGCATTTCGCATGTCATTTTATCCTAATTTCGTATTTTCACATTTCGCATGTCATTTTACCATAATTTCGCATTTTCACATTTTTCATTTAACTTTAGTTTTGTATATGCCTATATGCATATAGGCATAAAAATCATATTTAACACTCGTATCATATTTTACATTTTCGTATATTCTATTCTTATTTAACTCTAGTTTCACATTTCGCACTTAGACAAACAAACAAATTTAATCTTGGTTTTGCATTTTGCAATGACAGTTTCTCGTCTTTGCAATTTTGATTCTATTATACCCAAAAATCGTGTTTTCCGTATTTGAACCAATCTGACTATCTAGAACTCCATAAACCATTACAAAAAAAAATCCAATTTTGACTTATATCAAATATAAAAGGAAATCAATAAATTTTACAGTATAAGCTTGATATTGATTTCAATTGAAAACCATTTCATAAAAAAAGTATAAAAAATAATAAGCACGTGAGAATAAAATAAATACAGTTATTGGTACGAAAAACTAGAATAAGAAGGAAACAATTATGTTTACCTTACAAAAAAGATCGTGTTTATGGTTTGAGAGAAAGAGGAGAAAGAAAAAAATAAAGAAGAAGAAAAAAATGAATTTTGCAAAAATTATTAGGTTTATATAGTCAATAAGGATATTTTGGGTATTAAAACAAAGTTGGGTAGTAAGTAGTGAATAATAAACTTAGTTGGGTCTTACGTAATAATAAATGATAGTTGAGGTGATAATTGGATAATATATTTTGTTTTAGATAGTTTTTGGCATATTACCCTACATGGTATTACATTTTTTAATCTATTCTCATCAATCGTGTATATTGGTAATTTTTATCTTGACTATTTTGGTGAGTTTGATTACTTGGATTGCCTAAGTAGATTGAGAGAACTCAGAATCTAGAGAGAGAAATATGTTTTAGAGAGAGAAAATTAAAATGTTAAAGTGATCTATCTCAAAAAGTCAACCCGTTTATTAGACCAGCCTTGACCCGTTTATCAGATAATAATGTCTTCGGAGTTTACGACTACCTCTATATTGGCAAAAGGGAAGATGAATACAGAGCAGTTGGATTAATAAGCAACGCTCCTGTTGGTTTGTTTTCAAAGACAATATACTACGGTAATTTCGACCATTCCAAAACTTATGTGCTTTCACCTTCTTCTCTTATTGAAGAAAACCAATCATAAAAAAACTCAAACACCAAAGACACCTCAAATCTCACCCTTCCTTATTGGATCATCATCTCAAATTAGTCGTGAAGTGAGCAAATCATCCTCGAAGAAATCCGAAGAGACTCTATCTTAAACTAATCTTATAAAAACTCATCTTCCTGGAACTCTAAGAAAAAAGACTTTCATAGCAATGAGAGATGATGCTGATATCACCTCGGACATTAACGTTGCCTAGAATCCATCAACTACTTCTCCTCGCCTGAGGGAAATTATTGAGACGACGACGTCGGCTTAACGAAATCCCTCATGTAATCCTCCTCAATTGATGGAAGAGGTATCTGAAAGAGAAATTGATTCTGAAGCTACTCAGTCAAATAACGAAGCTGAAACAGAAGAAGAAGCTTTGAAGGAATCAGAAAATATTGCACAAGATAAATCTCGTAGACCGAGAAAAAAGAAAGTTCATGTCACAATATCCGACAAGCTGCGTGCGTCAATAGGTGAGAACTTGAGGCCTCTCGAAGCGCATTATATATTGGCTCTGAAAAATGTTCCCTACACATATTACAAGGGGAGCCAAGCAGCTGATCTAAAGTAGTAATGGGGAATGGGAGACAATATCACACTTCGTCTTCCTAAAGAAGGGGAAACACCTTTAGATTGTAAAAAAGAGGGACTTGTGGTCTACCCTGAATCATCAACTGGGGTCTTCGATTTCCACTAGACCTCATGATTGTTGACTATTTTAAACTTTTAGGTCTATGTCCAACCCATGTGATTTATTCGAGGAATGGGAAAGGGATCTTTAGGTCAGGCTTGATTTAAGTATGTAAAATCAACACACATTCTCTACTTCTCATTCTTCTTCTTCACCATTATTGGGTTCGCCATCCATAAAGGATACTGTAACTCCCTTATATGTCCAACCTTTGATAAACGGTCCACTTCGGAAACAATAGCCTCCGCTTTCTCAAAAGAAAGTGCTCGCCTTTTTATATATAACAGGTTTTACCTTCGGATTAATGGCTAGGCTGTGGCAAATTACTTCAATTGGTACTTTTATCACGTCATCCGTTTTTAAAGCAAAAACATCCAGATTTTAGGATAAAAATTGTAAGAGTTGTTGACGTAGAACTAGGGCGAGTAAGGTTCCTATTCGAAGTACTCTTCCCTCAGGAAAAATATATTCTTATATTTCTTCACTTATTGTCATTGACCATAGGGTTTCCCTCGGATCGTCAACACTTTCTTCAAAAAATGAGGTTAACCCCCCTGACTTCTATTCATATATCATATCACCACTACTTTATCCTCGGATCCAAATAGCAGTGGTGTAACATTCTCTGGTTACCTTTTGGTCACTTCGGACGACCCCAACACGGTCTCTGAGGACATACTTGAAGCACCGATGGACTGTCGAAACAACACTATACATCCTTGATAACTAAGATATTCCAAAAATGACATTATAGCTTGTTGGACAGTCCACCACCATAAAAACACCTGAACCTTCTTCTTAAAAGGTCCTCTTCCCAAACTTACCTTCTCGTCGAATTCTCTGATTACCCATGTAGTCACTCCAGTAAATTCGATGATAGGTAGCTATGATTGGGTAATCCGAGGAGGATTGTGCATTCTGTTATAAGTTGATTTAAAAAGAACATTCGTAGAACTCCCAGTATCCATCAACATGCATCGAATCTCAATACCATCAATTTTTGCCCCAATGACAACCGCATCCTCATGTGGCCCTGCAATACCCCATAAATCGTCTTCATCAAAAATGATAAAGGGAACATCTTTCTTACGGTACAAATGGGTAGACATTTTTCCCTATATCTGAGTAGCCAGACTTACTATGTGCCTCTTCCTTGAACGCCCCCAAAAATTTCCAGAGATTCAAAATACTCGCACAGGCTTCGAACATGGCCTTACTTTACTGGTTCTTCCACTGTCATCAAAATTAACCGATCTGGATCCATGTATAAGTATTTCGATGCATCATCAAAATTATTAACCTTCAAATCGAGAATCATCGAATTTTCAACATGTGCATTTGGATTGGTTGGTTGCGATGCGTTGCTCTCTGTTTTCACATACGTCAGTAATTTCCCATTCTTAATTAAAGTGTAAACTTCCTTTTGCAAGGCAGTGCATCATTCCCAATGTTATTGTGATACCTTCAAAACATGTTGTTTCGCTCCTCTCTATGCCTATTGATTGGAGTGCGCTTCCTGAAATTTACATACCCTTTAGTTTTTTCGAAGATTGCAACCACACTCTTAGTCAGATCTGTATAGTTTTCAAGCCTTTGGGTCTCGACCTATTATATTGGTATGTTGGAGCTTGGTTTCGAATACCCTCCAGTTCGAGGTGGTAGGTTGTTGTGCCTCAGACGTGCTTGTGGAGCAGAATTCAAAGATTTCCCCTGGTTATTTGGCACCTGCCCATAATTATTTTGACCAGTAGCTGCTACCCCTTGAAACCTGGTTGATTATTCAACCTTGATTTGGTCCTCAACTTGAGCCATCAAAGCTCCAAAAGTTAAGGCTCTTGTTTTTGTTGTTTCATTAGCCAGATATCCTGGTAGTAATCCATGGCGAAAGGCTGCCATTGCCACCAATTCTTCACAATTATCCAGACTCACTTTTTGTTAAGACAAACCAGTTCGTATAATCTTTCAACTTTTATTTAACTAATTGCTTGCATTGGATGATTGTATGTTCGTTTGCCCTCATCTCTTTACTCCCCACGAACTGCCTTTGAAAGACAATATAAAAGTATCTGAAATTTGAAATGGACCCCCTTGGAATTTGCTTGTACCATTTCAAAGTTGTTCATTTGAAAGTTTGGGGAAACTCCCGACACACTAGTCTGTCATCATTCATAAAATTCATCATGTAATTCTTGGACTATTCGATGTGATTGTCTGGGTCTTGTATCCCATCGAACTTCTCTACTTTCGAAATATCAAAACGCTTCAGAAGCGTGATAGATCTTATCTCATTTGTCAATGGAGAATTCCTCCAATCAAAACCTTGAACATACGGATCCTTGGTTCCCATCATTGCATACAAATTTCAATCATCCCCATTGTACTGGTTTGATGTATTTCCTTCACACCAATTCGACTCCTTCAAATATCGAGGTACACTTTCTATTCTAGATTTATGTTATTTCTTAGATTTGCAAGGTTGAGCCTCCTCTTCTTTCGAATAACCTCGATATCTTTTAAAATCATATCCAAAACTTTCAATTTCTTCATCACTAGATGTGGCATACCTCTGTTAATGTTTCTTTTCCTTTCGAGAATAATGACACTCTTTTGGCGGTTCGAACTGTACTTTTTTCTACTCATTTCTGATTTGATGATCAGTGCAAGATCGATCAGATTGACCACTAACATCATTTTGGTCATTCATTTGTCTCACCTTGGATTTCAGCCTAGCCGACTGAATCTCCTGCTCTCTCTGGTCGTATTTCTCGTTCATAGCATTTATTTTATCCATAAGCTGATTCATTCGCAACTCTATCTCAGATAGAGTTTGATGAATCAGAGTAAATCCTTCTTGTCTGTCATCCGTCCTCTGTAAATTCTAGATTTATTGTAAAATTTTAAGATTGTTTTTCAAGATATGGAAAATTTAAACTAGTGAACTAGGCACCAATCGTTGATCAGGTCCACAGTCGAGTCACTAATTTTGTGAGTTTGATTACTTGGATTGCCTAAGTAGATTGAGAGAAGTGACAATGTAGAGAGAGAAATATGTTTTAGAGAGAGAAAATCAAATCGCTAAAGTGATCTATCTCAAAATTCAACCCTTTTATTAGATCTGCCTTGGCCTTTATATAGAGGCGCACAGACTTAGGTATTAACTAAAACAGTTACATAAAAATGATAATTGCATGTTCGTCATTGACTTAAATACAAATTTCTAATTTCCTCCTCTAACTTTACAACCTGTCATAAGAAGTTTTACTCTTTCAATTTCAGTCCTTGAAGTTCCATTTCCTTATCACTTTTAATATTTTATGATTAAATATATAAGAAAATTAAGTCATTTAATATAAACAAGGTTAAATATCCATAAATATCCAAAATCAAAACATATTCTTTATTTACTATTGATAAGGAAATACCCTTCGGGCAAGCCACGACTACACTAAATGGCAACGTAACATCATACTATCCAGGGAAACTAATGATTAATCAGTGCAATGTTAACCGTGAAGGATCCCTCGCGGCATGATAAATATAATACACATGATATGAATAATAAACTAAATTAAGAACAATATTAACTATATCTAAGTAATGATTATAAATAAGTATGAAAGAAGCATAATTAATAAGTATAATTTCACAATTACGTGGATAATAAATCAATAAATATCAAAGATTTTACAATTTACTACTTTGCTTTTTTTATGGGTACGGCTAAATTTGGGCCCAAAAAATGTTAACCAGCCCCAAAAAAATGGCGTTTTTAAACTTTTACAATTTTATCCTTACCCCGGCGGTTGAACCCATCTCAACCGCCGGTTGAGACCCTCTCACCCGGCGGAAAAGCTGTTTCACCCGCCGGAGTAAGCTTCCCCGCCGGTTGAGAGGGTCTCAACCGGCGGGATAAAAGACGGCTGAAATTTTTTGGGTATGGTTATCATCAAGGGCCCTAATTTAGCCAAACCCTTTTTTTATAGCTAACAATTGTCATGTGTTTTCCAACTTGTAATCCACTATTAAGGCATGTTTCATAATTTTCTACTGATGCATATTTGGTAACTGGCATGTTAAAAATCATAAATATGCATGTTTTACATTTCATAATTCAAATATAATTGTTGTTATGCAGTTAAAAATCAAAAGTAAATATGTTTACAATTCGTTCACATATAAGGCATGTTTCACAATTCACAAATCACATATAAGACATGTTTCACAATTCACAAATCCAATATAAAACATGTTTAGCAACTCACATATTACATATAAATTATATTTTATGGTTTGCAAATAAAAAGAATAAAACTTTGGATTGTTACCGTATTGAGCTATAGTATATAGAAATACTCCTTTATGTTTCTCCATATAAAATACCGCATCTATAAACAACATTGGAAGTCAAGCATGTAAATGTTGGAGACAATACCCAAATGATACAAAACATTATATAAAGAAATTATTTTCGGAACTATATTCAAGGGAGTAGTCATTTGTAATATAAAAAATCTTCAATTATTTGAAGTAAGATTTAATTAGTTTAAAGGAACTATCTCCGTAAACTACCATTCTAAATTTATCTAAAGTAATCCGTGAAAGTTGATATGAGATATCTAAATTATAATTATATTTGACCAATGACCATACGTTTTTGGTTGTCACATCAGTTTTGGTTCTAATACAATTCAATATCATTTCAGCAATCAATTTGATACCAAATACTTCTAGCTTTGTTTAAAAAACCAGTACAAAAAATATTTTATCCCACATACATCTTAATGACCATAAAGTCAGTGGACGTATCAATTGATGTATAAATTCTTCATCACTTAAGATTTTATTCTTAATGAGGATTGTGTGTATCACTTGTTCAATCAGAGTCATTTCATATTTCTTATATAATATGTGGATGACATATTGTTTGCCTCGACAATAAATAATTATTACACACTACAAACATATTTCTATCAGACAAGTTTGGTATGAAGGATCTCGTTGATGTCAGTTCTTTGTTAGGGATCCAGATACATCGGGATCACTCTCATGGTATTCTTGGATTATCAAAATAAGTATGTATTCAAAGTGAGTTATAATGTTATGGATTTGTAATGTAAACCCCTTGATACCTCTATAGTAAATGATGACAAACTTAGTCTGGGTCAATACCCAAATAAATAACTTGATATTGAGGAAATGAAAACGGTGCATTATGTTTTAGCAGTTGGGAGTTTAATGTATGATCAATTGTGTATTAGGACTTACATTATCTTTGTTATAAATATTTTGGGAATATATGTGGTAACCCAGACATGGCTCACTGGAACAAAGTTAAAAGGGTACTATGATATCTACAAGGGACAATGAGACACATGCTGACATATATGAGGTCGGAAGGCTGGAGATGATTGAGTATTCCGACTCGAATTTTGGTCAATGCATATACACACTGAAAATCACTTTGCACAATATATTCCTATTGGCTGGAGATGCAATATCCTGGAAAAGTGTACAACAAACTACATCATGCACCATGACAACATAATTTGTTGCGGCTCATGTATTATGGCTGCAAAATATTACCACCGAGTTGCGTATTGTACAAGAGATCAAAGGTCTCATGAGGTTTTGTACAAAAATAATTCCACGGTGAAGTACTCTAACAACATCATAAGCTTGTCTAAATCCAAACACATAGACATAAAGTTCATGTTTGTTAAAGAAAAAATTCATATGGGTCAGATAAATATAGAGCGCATCAGCTTAAAATCCATGATAGCAGATCATCTAACAAAAACTATTTTGCCTAAGGTTTTTTTTAGAGACACACCATTAGTATGGGTGCAGTTGATTTAGAGAATTGTTAATTTTAGTTGGAGCATTTGTAATAGGATCTGATGGTATTATGCAGTATTGTGCACATGAAGGCTTATTGGAATATATAAGCTTATATATTTATTAATATTTTTTCTTTATTGGATCTCCAACGGTATGAACCATTTAAGAGTATATATGTACGATTAAAATCCATATTACTCTTAAGTTACACCCCATAATTGGCCTAAGTAATCGACTGATATCAATAATTTGATTACTGTTGCATGCTATTCACATTACGAGAAATAGGTCTTCAGTATTTTATTATTATCGATCATGTACGAGGTTTATTGCCAGCAAAAAGAAGTTACATCTATTTAGGTTGTCTCCCTTATTTATATATTTTTCTCCTGTTCTTGGGCCGTTACAATGAACTTTATATCCACTAATTACATTTGTAACTCCATTTACATCATGAAGCCTACATTTATGACTAAGTTGCTTAGTGGTTTGACTAAGTCTGTTATAGTGGCATTAAATCATGATTTGGACAGTATCTCGTTTGGAATGCGCTCGATCTACTCTGACCACTTACTTGATCGAGCCTAGCTCAATAGTATCCTAGCTCGGTCTCCTCGCTCATTGTCGTTCGCTCGGTCCTTTAGTCATTCCTACTCTTTTTGCTCGGGTCATTAACTTGCTCGTCCGTTTTGACCATTGTTGACTTTATCAATTTAGCATCGCGTTCCATTTCTCCTCTTTATCGAGCTCGACTGCTTCTTTGTTGGGAGTTGGGATTATTGTCTTGCTCTGGTTCGTTCTTTTACTCTTTCAATATATTTATCTGCTTGGTTCTTTCTTTCTTCTATTCGAGGAATACCCCCTTATCAGGGACCTCCCCTTAGTTTATGGATTTTGAATTTATTTAAACATGAATTCGATAAAATAAAATCATAATTACTAGCAGATGAATCATTTCCGTGTGAAAATCAAACTCTACTCCAAATGAACCAAACGATAGTTATCTTTTCATCATTGTTTTTTCCATTTGAACGACACGTGGGTGGATTGGATTTACGTTGGCGAGTGACGGTTCTAATACAATCGTTTTTAGGAAATGGCTCATGACGTTTGGGTTTTGAAGAATAGCGCTTTCAATTGCTGGCGATTTGCACATCTAACCACAAGTGGCGATTGGATAAATTACTATCTTGCCTAAAACATTAACGATAGTTTCCTTTAATCGTTTTTTTACCAGTTGCTAATATTTTATGTCATAGTCTCAGAGAAAGTCGTGTGCATCTTCAAACTGCAGCACAGATATGTGAATATCCTCCTTTGTTTTTCTATATACTTAGCATTTAGTATTTTAGGAAACCCTATGTCTTGGATAAGTTATGTTCTGCTTACGGCGAGACCCAATCAAAATTCATATACACTGGATGTGATACTAATCCCTCACCTTCTGCTATAATTTTTCTTATTCGTGGTATTGACCCATCGCAGTCCAAGTAGGAATAATGGTAACAAAAAGGACGTTAAACAAAAAAGTGGAGAAAACTCCAGTATCCGAATTTGAAGACCCAATTTTTCTAGAAAATTACTTTTCTCGAATATCTCATAAGTATGGGTATTTGGATGATGTCGGGCTCCTTAGTTTTAGGGCGAGGTATAAGATACCTGAGGATGTTATAGTAAGGGTTCTCTCGGTCGGTGAGCATCTATATCAGGCTCGGGAAACTGAAACTTTCCTGTTTACAACAGTTTTTTATTGGGGGCTCCGCCTCCACCTATGGTAATTCATGACTTTTTAGCCTAATAAGTATCTGTCCCACCCCATTGGCCGATAACGGGTGCATAATGCTTCTTAGTATAGTGTTGAGCTCACGTCTGTTAGGGATTAAGATTTTCCTGGCCGATCTGTTGTTAGCCATCGATGTGACTAAGCTTGTGAAATTCCCTTACTTCTATGCCCAACTGACGGAATGAAAAATATTGTTGAACTCCCCTCATCAGATAAAAATTAGAAGCATTCTTTTGTGTTTGTGTTAAGCAATTGGGAACACGAGAAACCTAATAAGGTCGGATAATTTTGACACTACCCCTTACATATATCCGAAGGGCAGTTCAAACCTAACTAGTACCATGTCCAACCGAATAGAATAATTTAGTGGAACATGACTGAAGTAGGTGCTGGTCATTTCATCTCTTAGGCTAATGGGTCTTTAAACTTAACCCAAGCCCATAATCCGACATGAAAGGACCATGGATCATTAATTAAGTATAAATACCCCAACTACTTTCATTAATGAGGGTAATCAGAATTTACTTCTAGCACACACCTTAATTATCTCTCTACAATCTACCTTAAAAATTAAATTCCTAAAATACTTCACAAAATTACCCTCAATCAGAAATAACCCTCACTAAATTAGCGACCACCGTGGGAGGCAGCGGTGCCTGAATTTCATATTCAAAACCAGTAAACAAAGTAGTTCGAATGGATCTGAATGCACAAAATGTTCCACCTCCTGAGGTGGAAGTAGCAAAAGAAAACAATTAGTACACGGTTGAGGAGCGTGATCAATTGAGGGATGAGATTGAGGCATTGGGAGCGCTAAAACAAGCAGAGAAAGGGGTTAAAGAAAAATCTGGTGCGTTGGTGCTTCAACATACTGACAATCCTGGAGAGAATGCGCAGTCCCTAAAAACTCATCTCAGCTCCAAGAAAATGCATCGATCTAAACATATGGAGAGCTCCACTTTGGAATCCTCCAGCAGGTGCTCTGATAATGCAGAGCTTGAAGAGTCAGTCTCATCCAGCAGTCATGAAAAACGATCAAAAAATAAAATGAGGCATACTAAAAAGCATTTAAGAAAAAGGGATAGACATGTCAGGCTCAAGAAACATCATGGGAAGATAAAGGGTTCAATTGATCAGCATATTGACCGTTTGTTGATTGATCATTTTGCTATCCAGTCCGAACCATGTATTTTTGCTACTCTCATTGAAGACACTGTGTTTAGTTTTGGAAAAACTAGAGGCAATCACCTTTCTCTGCAAAAATACTCTTCGGACATCTTCCTAATAAGTTTGATAGTTTTAAGATGAAAAAATACGACGGGAGCAAAGATTTGGACAACCATCTTGAGCAGTTTAAGAACTTTATGATGAACTTTGACGATGACGACAGATTGTTGTGTAGGTCTTTCTCCCAAACCTTCACGGGAAGTGCCCTGAAGTGGTATAATAGTCTCCTTCAAGGATCTATAATTTTTTTTTATATATTTTAGGCTACCTTCCGGAGGTAGTTTGTTGGAAGTAAGGAGCTTAATGAGTCTCTAAAAGAGTACATCAGCAAGTTTGTGAATACAAAGAATGGGTTAGCAGACTGCTTTGAACAAGTTGCAATTGCATCCCTCAGACAGGGTTTGAATCTAGGAAACTTAGCTGATTCAATGACTGGAAAGAAGGCTATAGCCTGGGGTGGTTATTAAATCAAGTTAGAAAACAAATTAATGTTGAGGAAACAAAGAAATCCAGAGTGCCTCGCCAGATTAGGTCCACCACTACAACATCAACACCTGAAGCTGCTAATCATTCCAGTTACAGATTAAATGAAACTGGGCAGGGATCTAATCGATCAAGGCAGAATCAGTCTAACCATAACCAAAACCAATAGGTTATAAATAAAAGTAGACCTTGGGTTCAACCTGAGTGGTATCCTGAATTGGGAGCATGACCACAATATATGGCAAAATTTAAAATGAAGTACACTTTAGAAAGCCAGCAGCGTTACAATCTCCCTGAGAAAACCGAAGTAACCGGTTCTATAAGTACCATAATGACATTGGGCATGATACCCATGATTGCATAGCTTTGAAGCAAGAGGTGCAGAACTTCATTGAAATGGGTAAGTTGGGGGGCCTATGTTAAAAAAAAGGGGGGAGCAGGCCGGAAAATACATAATCCAATGCCAACACTCCCTAAACTACTCCTTCAAGCCTTCCCGGAACATCTAGGCAGGAGGATACTATGGTAATTACTGAAATATTTGATGTGGACTCTAAGTACCTTGATCCAGATCCAAGTCGGAATCGGGTGGGGGTAATAACGGACAAGACCACTACTGTCTCTGGTTTGATTAAGTATTTTGAGTCTTTAACCACTTTGGGGGGGGGGGGCATTGTGACTGCATCTTCTAGTTCTTCAAGGAAGAGGCATGTCAACAGTTTGACCGCCCTATTGGATGGAAAGATGTCCACATACCTGTACCAAACTCCAGGTCCTTTTATCATTTTTAATGAGGATGACCTAAGAAATATTGTAGGACCTCATCACCACGCCGTGGTAATAGGGGCATCGATTGGAGGAAATGATAATGATATACGTCGAATCCTGATTGACACGGGTAGTTCGGCAAACATCTTTCTCTTAAGCTCCTACAAACAAATGAGAAACTGTTCAGTTATTCAATGTTCGAACATAACCATTGTGGGCTTCACAGGGAGTTTGGCAGATGTGATTGGAGAATTCGAAGAAAAAGTATTTTGGGAAAATGATTTTGTACTAAAATAGTGAGGGTATTGTTTGTTGTGGTGGATTTCCCAATATCTTATAATGCAAAATTTGGGAGGTATTGGCTCTTCAGAATATATGATGTGGCCTCTACTGTCCATCAATGCTTAAAATACGTTGTCCATGGACAAGTAGGTGTGGTCCGAAACAGTCAGAAGATATCCAGGGAACGTTATGCAACAGCTCTTGCCACTAAATCTATGGCGGCAGTCAAGATTAACAAAGATTAGAAGCTATTGGAGCCTCCCACCGATGAGAATAAAATTGATGATCCTAGGGAGGCTTCTAGTGTCATAATACCTATAGAGGAAATTGAAATTCATTCCCTAGTTGAGAGCAAAAGTGTTAAAATTGGTACCAAGATGACACAAGGTTTGAAACAGAGGTTGTTATCTTTTTTGATAAGATAATCTACATGTTTTTGCATAGTGCAATGATGATGTTACCGGAGTGCCTGTTGATGTGATTTGTCATAAGTTATCCGTACGAGCTGATGTTGGACCAGTTGTACAAAGAAGAAGGTCATTCTCTAAAGAAAAAGCAGATGCAATTGTTCAAGAAGTTGACCGCTTGACCAAAATGGGCCATATCAAAGAAACTCACTACCATTATGGACTGCCAATCGTGTCTTGGTCAAGAAAAATAATGGCAAGTGGCGCATGTGTATTGACTTCACTGATCTTAATAGAGCATGTCCCAAAGATCTTTATCCTGTTCCTCGGATAGATCAGTTGGTGGACTCCACCTTAGGGAACAAGCTATTGTCCTTTATGGATGTTTTTTCAAGGTACAACAAAATACAAATAGATCCGAAGGATCAAGATCACACCACTTTTATTACCGATAAAGGTATTCATTGTTATAAAGTGATGCCGTTCGGATTGAAAAATGTTGAGGCCACCTATCAAAGGTTAGTAAATAAAGTTTTTGCTAGCCAGATTGGCAGAAATATGGATGTTTATATAGATGACATTATGGTGAAGATCCTTGAAGAAGATGCGCATATATCCAATCTTCAAGAAATATTTTCCAATTTAGAGGCTTTGAATATAAAGTTTAACCCTGAAAAGTGTGTTTTTGGGGTATGGTCTGGAAATTTCTTGGGTTATGTAATAAGTGAAAAAGGAATTCAACCTGATCTGGATCAACTCAATACTCTATTAGCTATGGATCCTCCTCGAAGCACTAAAGAAGTTTAAATATTAACCGGACGATTGGCTGCATTGAACATATTTATTTCAAGATTATCAGACAAATGTGCTCCATTCATCCAAGTGTTAAGGAATGCTTAAAAATTTAATTGGTCTCCACAATGTGATCAAGCCTTTCTCGAAATCAATAAGCATTTATCTTCACCCAAGACTCTCTTTAAACATGTTCAGGGGGAAAAGCTCTACATATATTTAGATGTATCAGAATATGCAGTAAGTGTTGTGCTAGTAAGAGAAGTGGATAATTACTCTCGTCTAGTTTATTATATTAGCAAAAGTCTGTTGGATGTTGAAAAAATATATTTGAAGTTAGAAAAATTGACCTTGGCATTGGTAATTGCAGCAAGAAAAATGAGACCATTCTTCAATGATTATTCCATTATCGTCCGAACATCTTTTCCCTTGAAGAATGTTCTCCAGAAAGCTGATGTATTAAGCAGAATGACCATGCGGTCAATTGAGCTGGGTGATTATGATATTTATTTTGCAGCCCCGAACGACGATTAAAGCCCAATCAGTGGCCGATTTCTTGGTAGAATTACATGTTGATAGGTCTTCCGGGTAAATGCAAGAAAACTAGTCTAAGAAAGAATGAGTAGTCCAAACTGATGGTGGATCTAGTACTATGGGGTGTGGGATTGGAGATTGTTTAATTTCTCCCTGTAGGGATACTATGTAGCAGGCTATATGTTTTGGTTTCAGAGCCTTCAACAATGAATCTTAATATAAAACAACTATAGATGGTCTCAAGCGAGCCCTTATTTGTGGGGCAAAAAAGTCCGATTAATGAGTGACTCCCAACTACTTATTCACCATGCTCAGGGGAAATCTGAGGCAAAGAATGAAAAATTAATAAAATATTTGCTCATGTTGAGAGAAGTTGCTACAAACTTCAAGATTATCCAGTATGAACATATCATTAGGTCGGAGAATAATATGGCAGACTCTTTAGCAACCATAACTTATTCTGAATCTTACCCTTGGATTCTGATGCTAGAGTGTCCATCAATACAAACATGCCAAGAAAAAGGTAAAGAGAATGAAGAAAATATGAGAATATTTGTCATTCACCCCAAGGACTGGAGGTATGATATCTTTCAGTTTATTTCCTATGGGATTCTGCCTCCGGATAAAGCCTTGGCTAAGAAAATTTAATATAAGGCTCGTGGTTTCTTAGTATTAAGAGAAATTCTTTACAAGAAATCTTTAGCAGACCCCTCTTGCGTTGCTTAAGATTTGAAGAATCCCAAAACGTTTTTTATCCGAACTATATGACGAAGAAGGTTTAGCACAATGTGGCTATGAGGCCTTAACCAGAAGTGTCTTATTAGCAGGATACTATTGGCCAACAATAATGGAAGATGCCAGAGATATGGTAAAGAAGTACAATCCTTTCCATAAATATGGGAATGAAATCCATGTCCCAGCAGTTCTTATGGAGTCCATATCTGAACCAATACATTTTGATAGATGAGGGTAGGATCTGGTTGGGCCTCTTTCCATGGCATCCGGTGGATGTCGAACGGTCATAGTTGCTATAGGCTATTTCTCAAAGTGGAAGAGGCGGCTCCCCTAGATGGAACCACTTCTAAGGTAATTATAAAATTCATTTTATCCAACATATGTTGCAGATTTGGGGTTCCCCAGAAAATCACCACAGATAATGGGCCACAATTTGATGATAAAGACATGGAAATGTTTTGCACCTCCAAAGGAATTCAATACTGTTTTTCTTCTCCATTCCACCCTCAAGCTAATGGGAAAGTTGAAGTTGCTAATCGAACAATCTTTTCTAGGTTGAAGAAAAATATGGAGGGAGCTGCAGGAAAATGACCAAGTTATTTGCAAGAAGTACTGTAGGCTTACCGAACTACTCCTCAGATTGCTACACAAGAGTCCCTCTTTTCTCTCGTTTATGGGATGAATGCAATCACACCCATAGAAGCTACTTTACCCTCTTACAGGATCCAAAACTATTCTGAACATGCAAATGATATGGCAGTTAGGAATCAGTTGGATTTGATTGAAGAGAAAAGAGTTAAAGTGCATTTAAGAACAACACAGTATCAGGGTCTGATGAGGAGCAGATTTGCCTCCATAGTTAAAAGAAGAGATTTTCAATTAGGGGACAAAGTATTAAGAAATGTCTTTTTGCACACTAAGGAGAAGCAGTTTGGAAAGCTGGCTCTAAACTAGGAAGGTCCTTATGTAGTATGTGAAAAAGTCAAACCAGGGACATACAGACTTTAGGACAAAGAGGGTAGAACACTAAAACATCCATGGAACGTTGAACATCTCAGGTGATACTTAGAATAAAACTCTCTTGTAAATATTTACTTTCTTGTACGTCAATGTAAATAATAGGGGGTATACTCTTTCCTACCCCGGTGGCGCGAGGATGTTTTAACGAGGTGTCCGAGTTTTTCAATAATATCTTATGCCTTCTTCAAAAGTCTGGTGTAAAATTCTTACCGATTTAACCTTAGTATGAGTGATTGGATATTAAATACTCATTAAACTCTCTGGCTCTCAAATGAAGTATCTTTGAGTTGATCGGATTTGTTAAACACTTGGTCATAATCATTAGACACGAGCAGTATGATAGTTTGAGACTACTTTCTATTTATAATTAAAATACAATCATTTATAAAAAAAAAATTAAAAAAAAATTAAATAAAAATATATACAACAAAAGGATAATACAATAATAATATTAATACAAAAATAAACAAATTAACAAATTCTTTTTTTATCTTATTCATCCAGCTAATGACCAAATCATAAAAAATAACCGATATAATCATAACATAAAGTTGTATTTCATAGTAATATTATAAATTAAATTTAAATGCTATCTTAGACCCTGCATATTTATTGTGTGTTTTATCGTAACATGTCAATATGATAATTTTAAATTAGGATTATTAGAGATTTTATTTAAGGCTTTGGCTAAATTGGGTATAAAGAAAATGACTAGCCCCAATTATAACTAGTGTTGTCTATTTTTATAAGCAACCTCATATATTAATCAAAATACTCGTGTCTAATGTCTAATTTACTAAGTTCTGATCTAATACTCTAACCAGCCCCAAAAATAAATTGCCCAAATTTTCAAACCTATCATCTTCTCTCTCCTTTACAAAACCTAAAATCACTAAACTACTAAAACTCCAAAATAAAAAACTCTCATTTCGGCTTACAAAAATTTGTTTTTCATCAACATAGGAGTAATATAATCCAATAAATAACATCAAATGGGTAAGAGAAAATATAAAGTTTTTTTATTTTCTTATTTTTTGGTTATATTTAGGTTTTAATGGTTTTGGTAGATTTAAGCTATTTAGAGTGTTATGAAAGGTAAATCTATGTTTATTTAAGTTTTTTGAGTGATATGTTGAGGCTAAGAACCTTCGTTAGTCACCAGAGTTAGTCACTTGTTTCAAAATTTCCTCTTAAGTTATATTTGTATCAAAATTGTCACTTTTGTTGGTTTTCTTTACATTTATGGTCACTAGCGGTGACTAAAAATGCAAAAACAAAAACCAACACCAGTGACCACTGTTGAAACAAAGTAATTGTTTTGATACAAAAATTAAATAAGTGGATGTTTTAAAACAAGTGACCATCTCCAGTGACTAACCATGATTTTTAGCCTACAAATGTTGGATGCTTGGATTTGTGTTTAAGTATAGAGTTTTTAGGTTGGATTTGTCAAAGGATTTGAGGTTTTTCTCTATGTGTTATTGGTCCCTTCCAGGTGAGAAATTGTTAAGTGCGGAGGCGTTTATTTTTTTCTAGATTTTTCTTAGTCCCCTCCGAGTGAAAGATTTTCAACCGGCGGGGAGGCTTATTATTTTTGCAGGTTGTTCATCTACCCCGCTGGGTGGGCCTGGGCAGCCCCAACGGAGGAAAAGTATTTTATTTACAGGTTGTGCATAATTTCTTTCAAGGTTGTCCAGATTCACCCGGTGGGGACCTAATTATTTCTACTTTTAGCAAATACTGATAGTTTATTTGAACCGAAGGAGGACGAAGTGAACGGGAAGAACTCCCACCAACGTCGAAAAAGGTTCGCCACGCCGGTAGTGGTAGTAGAAGTATCCCCCGAGCATTTGAACTGAAGGGAGATCAGGCAAAGCTCAAAGAGCATTCAGAGTATTCCAAGCAATTTGTACGCCAGAAAAACTTTAATAGCGTCAAGGAGCATAATTTACAGTGATCACCTCAACGAGAGAAGCCTACCCTTAGGGACTCCACGGGCGAGGAGGAGGAAGAAAAAGATATACCCGAGCTATGTGTGCATAGCCAAGTACATCCTACAAATCCGGAGAGCTTGAGGAACCTCTTCCGTTCGCAAAATAGTGTTATTCTGTTTCCAGCCTACATACATCACGAGGCTTACAACACTTTCATTGGCGACGTAAGTTATTTAATTTACGACTTAAATAATTTTTTGGTTACTTTAACTAATTTATTTCATTGTATATTGATATGTTTTTATTTATTTCAGTCTCGTTCCGCCATTACAATCCAATCAAAATACGACCTACTAGGTCAATGGTACTTGATCAACCAACAAGGAATAAATGATCTCTTGGAAGGTACTCCGTTTTTTCCGGTTATGCGCCACTTGCCGAGATAAAATTCCAACTTGCAGTTGGACTAAGGTCTTCATCGAAAGGTGGCATCAGAAGACTAACACCTTCCAGTCATCCTTTGGCGAAATGACTATCATGTTGGACGACGTGTTTGTTCTTATCGGCCTTCCAGTTGAGGGGAGAATTATCAAGCCATTCGGGACCCACACCATATCAGATATACGGTCGATATGCTGAGATTTTAGGAGCTTCGCTCGAACATCTGCAAGATCAGATAAAGTCACACTGTGGGAGTGGTTTCGGACTTTGATGGCTAATGTCATCATTTTCGAGAGACGAGTATCTGGATTTAAATATCGCGCTTACTGATGAGACGAAGAAACATGTAACTCGTGCGTTTAATCGGCCGGATGAAAATCGCCACCCCAACAGGTGAAGATTTTAAACAAAATTTGAAGAATTTTTCCGCCTAATTAGGGTGGCCCGTCAAATATTATTTGGTTCACGCTAAAGTTTTAGGGAATTCCCGCCAAATACCCATCTATAGAGCCATGCTCAAATATTATACATAAAAAAGGAAATTAGTGATTCAAATTGGAATGTGCATTCCCGCCAAATACCCATCTACAAATAATGGAGCCATGCTCGAATATTATACATAATAAAGGAAATTAGTGATTCAAATTGGAATGTGCACGAAGATACAAACCTCCTCAAAGCTTGTGAGATTGTGAAAGACACGATATCACAAGAGACTCATGGCTTCATCGATGCTGTTTTACGCATGATGTATAATGCCCCGACTACGCGAACACGAAGAAATTAACAAAAAGTTAGCTTATAGGAACATCGTGCCGACTATATCGATGGATTCACCACCTTAGAAAGTCCAATGCAAAACCTACGATGTATTTAATATGTCATTTCAAATTACTATTACAAAATATGCTAGAACATGGGATGCATGAACTGCATGAGAAAGCGGAAGCGATAACCACCAACGTTAGAACCAACCCAACTCCTGATGGAAGTAGCGATGATGAGAAATATTCTTTCGAGAAACACTCCGAGCATGTAAGGAACTATCAGTCACAATGAACTGTGTCTACTATGTCAACTTTGTCTATTATCTATCTATTTCATAGTTTATATTTGTATTTCTAATTATGTAATGTCTTCAATTAATGTGTAATGTCTTAAGTTAATGTGAACCAATTAAGAAGTTAATGTTAATGTTTTAAAATTAACGTCATCATAAATTCTAAAACGTACAAGTTTCAAGCGTGACAAATTGTAAATATATTACAATGACTGAGGGTTTAAACAAAAACGGCTAAATTGGTTACTTCGAGGCTACGATTTTTTTATTTCTTCGTATCTCTTACAAAGATAAAGAATTGGTAATGCCCAACCTTCTGCTTCTGGTGAACAAAAATTTAGGCAACAAAGATGTATCCTCGCACATGGGGTATCTGCCAAAATCCTAAGCTACAAAACAAAAACATAATAAAAGGGATGTTTAAAGTTTTAAACTAACCAACAATGTAAAGATAAACTTACATTTACAGAAGTGGTTGGAGTTGACCCAACCCAATCTGATTTCCAACTGGTTTGATATCGTAAGAGGTGCCCCTTTTAACAGAAGAAAAGTGAAGCCAACATACATGGTATTATACTGTCCTGCGGAGTAGAGTATGCAGTTAAACGTAAATGTGATCGTGACTCTCATCTCGGGCATTGACATCCATAATATCTATCAAATCCTCCATACTTCTAAATATCTTCATTTACACAGATGTGTAATCCATAAGCTCATTGTATAAGGAATTCCTAATCAACCTCTACCCATCTTGTTGCCCGTTCAAGGAAAATATAATCGAGCGGTACCCGCAGTGGCTGCTGGATTTAGCATTGGTGATAGACATTATAGAAGACCTAACAAAGATGGGGAATTGGTTTAGGTACCCTTTGGGCTCAACCAAACTTTCCTTAGTCGGCACTGTAGAATTTGACCTACATCCGACTTTTCGACTAGAAATCATCCTCCCACTTGTTTGCGTTAGAATAACGCTCCTTTTTTTGGAGTGGCACTTTCCCTATCAAGTTTGGGACCCGAAGTATCTTTCCCTTTACGCGAGTTTGCGTTTGGAGGTTTGAACAATTTTGCAAACAATAACGAACTATCTTTTTCGAAATCTAGCGAATGCTCGTGATACGATTTGTCATGTTTAGTGGATGATTCAGATGCAATAATAGATAACGTACATTTGGAAGATGGACGACCGCACACTTTTAGCTTGACCAAATGCTCCAATAAGGAAGTTGTTTTTGAATGGACGATGTCAATCCATTTCTTATAAATATACTCTATGCGTGCTTCGTCCTTGGAGTCCATGATATCGAAAACTAGTTTATCAATTTTTGCTTTCAATTGCTCGATCGTCGTGAGATTGGTACAGACAAAAATATCTAACCTCTTCCAATGATAGTGAAATAAATTTAGAGGAACCTCTAAGCCGTTGGCAACAAGTTTGTAGATATTGTGTGTGGGAGGTATATTGTGTCTAGTTCGTATCGCACAACTGCAAGGCATATCTTCCGCTATTGTCATGTTGCGGGGACATTCTACTTATTCAAAAAAAAATTCCAAAGCATGGTAAGAGATATTTGTTTAGCTTATGTACACAATGTAAAGAAAACAAGCGTATCTTCTCATATGACCCATTGATGTCCTCGTGTTGCAATTTATTAAAAATATGCATCTTCAACCAAAAGACTAAAATTTACCTTTGCTCGTACCAATGAAACGCTTGAGGGTGGAATGAGCACTCTCCACGAGGTTGTTTGTTTGGTTACCTAAATACAACGACTTGCTAGTTCTCCACGTGATAAACTTATCACCGTACAGTCCTAACCAACCTTTGGTATATTCAATTTCTTTCAGATATACTTTGAAGTCACGGTGCAATTCCGACCGATATTGAAGGATAACTCCGTTTCGGCCAACATCATTTGATTCAAAAAAATTTAAAAATTCTTTGGACACTTTCTTATCATTGGTGATGTTTTTTTGTTTTTCTTAGCATGTAAATGTTAATGTGCCATTAACACAACATGTGTGTTGCATTGGGGAACACTTCCTCCATCGTTTTCACCAAATGCTAAGTCTCTATCCGTCAAAATAGTTAAGGGTAGTTCAATGAAGTGAGTGACCATCAACAAATGTAAGCATTCTAACACCCATTTGTAGCTCTTGAATTTTTCTCCGGACATAAAAGTAAATCCGATGTATAAAGTTTACATGGTATACCTTGTCACTCCTTTAGTTTGTGGCTTGGTATCTTGGGAAAACTTTCCACCATAGATAAGCTTCTTAGTTGGGGTATCAATACTGGTGTGGATTATTTTCAACTAAGGGTAATTTTGTCTAGAGTTTTGTGATGTTTTAAGGGTATTTAATGTTTGGATAGATTGTAGTGAGAGACTTGAGATGCCTGGTTGTATTAAATATTCATTACCCTCATTAATGAAAGTGGTTGGGTATTTATACCCTTAATTGTGGGCCACATGGGCTTTCGGATCAACTTATAAATCGGGTCGAGTTCAATGACCCATTAATCTCTAAGTAAGTAAGTAATTAGCTTATTCATGAAGTGATTTAGGTTTTAATATATTTAGTCCTGTTCGGATGGTTCAGTGGGTGGCTTTTGTCCGAATTGCCCCTGTCCGGCTCCCTCAGTGAGTGGTGGGAAAATCCAGACTCATCAGTAGCCCCTTTTTTAGGTTATGTTCGAATGCCTTTGACAAGACCTAAAATATAGTTCAAGTGTACACATAACTATGTCCGGACATTTCGAAATGTGTAACGACTTTATCCGGACTGATTGAAACCCTTAGAAGCTGAGTGGTTTTGCCAGAGATAGTGGCAAACATGTCCTTCTCTGATTCGCCTCACCGACCGTTTTCCTCCTAGAATGGCGCTTCCACTTGGTTCGAAAAGTAACCTCTAAATTAATGTTGGTGACATCAGCGCCGTCTTTAATCATTACACCTATCTTTTCGTATTCTCCTAGGTATCAAAGCATCATTTGTTCTTTTAGTATAAATTAGTCCACTTTTCACTGTTTTATCATCTTCATTATCTCTAATCTGTTAATCTTCAAAGCTTTTACCTCTAAAAAAAACCCTTCTTTTGTTGTGAGTTTATGTTCACATCAAGAAACGCCCTAGTAAAAGGTGGGTGGCTCAACTTGTCGGAGTTAGAAAAAGCTTAAAAAGTCGAACGAGAAAAGCGCATTGTTGCGGGCCTCCCTGTTTCTCCTGTTGACAAGCCTGATACACCAAGCTCGGAGCCTGATCGGAGTTCATCTCCTGCCAAAAGTTCTAAACCCAGAAGGTTATTCCAGCCCATCCTTTCTCCAATCGCTTCAGGCTCATCGGTTCAAGAATCAGAGCCCGTTGTTGAACCAGAACAGGCGGTTATAAGCCTTAGGAAACCTTCCCAATTCATTTCTATGGGATCAGACGCTGATATTTCCCCATGGAAACTAGTAGATCGACAAAGGGGTCGTTTGGTAAAAGGGCAGGCTGCTACTGCACAACCTAAACCTCCAAAATCCACGACTTCTAAATCTGGGGCTAAGAGTAAGACTATAGGGTCAGAAGCACTCATTAAAATTCCCAAGGACAAGTTGTCCGGTCCATAGGCAACCAGTTCAAGCCTTCGGAAATAGACCTCCGGATCTGAGCCCCAGCCGGACTCTAGACCACAAGAGGAAAAGAATTCTCAAAAGTCCGAAGGGCCTACTGAGCCAACCACTAGCTCTTCTCTCCCAAAAACAGCTGACAATCCCTCCATGGTAATGGAAAATGTAATGGAGGACAGCATCGAAGAAGCCCCTTTTGAGACTGACGTCTCCGGGCAAACCAGTGAGACTGCCATCACCAAGAAGAGCAAAGGCAAAGAGAAAGTATGTTTAAAGCATCCGGACCTGCCGGAGTGCCTTGTAGGAAAAGTGGGGCCTTGTTTCCACAAAGTAAGTGTAAAATATCTGCTAGCCATGCAGAAGATCAATTACGCTTTCATTCATACAGCTGAACTTGGCCGGATGAGGACGAAGTGAGGGATTCCAGAAAATGTTAAAGTGAGGATACCAGTTGATCCGGAGACGCCCATAGATTGCAAACTCAATGAGATAATTTTCTACACTGAGTTATTTAAATAGGGGCTTAGGTTTCCCTTGGACCCAGAAATAGTCAGATATTTTCATCTGATAAAGCTTTGCCCAATTCAACTAAGCCCTAATTCCTGGTTCACCCTTATGGCATGTATCATGGCTTCCAGGCTCTCCGGAATTCCTCTTCCGATGGAGTAATTTGCTGCTGTAGCAAGCCTCTGCAGAAACCATGTCATCCCTTTCTATCACTTTAACATGAGCGACGATTACAAGGCGGTGGATGACTTACTCGAGTCGGAGAAAAGCTGGAAGACCCAATTTATGTTCATCAACGGTGCCTGGGAGAATGGGAAGAAAATTAAAGTTGGTGTCAACCCAAGCATGCTTACCAGCAGATGGCGAAGTGATGGTAAAAATCTCATTACATACTTCTACTTTTACTTATAACAATTTTTTTAATCTAATTCCTCTTCTTTTGTTTTTTGGTAGTGCTGCCCAAGGATTTCAATGATTACTTAGAGGCTGTGCAGACTATTTGTGCCAAGCTAAATGCTTGGGCTGCTGAGAAATGGGGAAACCGCTTCCACAACTGTTTTACCTGAGGAAATCTAACCAGATCCAATCTTTGGAACACAACTGACCCGAGGAACTTGTCTTGGGAGGAATTAACCACTCCACCCCTCCGGGAGTGATTCTCCGGAAGACGGAGGGAAAAGATGGGAAATTGGTCTTGCCGGGCTGAGCTAAAGCCCCAAGCAAGATGAAGGGCAAGAAAATTAAAGCCAAGAAAGGTGTGGTTGAGGCCAATCCTACTGAGGTGGAGGAAGCTGTCCCAACAAACCCAGAGGGACAAGATCAAGGGCAGATTGATGTTGCCTTATTGCAAGTGGTGGAGCACGAAACCACCAAGGAAGTAGCTGGGTCTCTAAAACCCCAAAAGGCTCCCAAAAAGGACAAAAAACGGGGAGCATAAGGTGGAGACAGGGATGCCAAGAAAAAAAAAACCTCCAAGGGAGATGAAGTTTCTCTCCGGGCTCCGGAGTCTCTAACTCCAGTTGACCCAGCTGACCCCACTCAAGCAGAAGAAATTCCAAGTGACTTTCACACTGGAGAGGGTGCCGGAGGGGATATCAACATTGATGGTGTCGACATCATAGGGCTTCAAGGGATTGGTCTTTACTTTGAAGACTTTGCCAATTATGATTTTGGTAGACCCTACCTCCCTCCAAGCTCTTCGAACATCGTCACTTTCAATGGTAAGTTGTTTTCTGTTTCGAGTGAGAGAGACATCATCACCCACTCCTTATTAAGCAATATCCAACCAGTGCTTATCTTAGAGAAGCAAGTGCGCAATCAGTCAGCCATCATCAATACCCTCAACTCTGACAAAGATGAGCTATCTAGTGACCTCCTTAGTGCCAACCAAAATGCCGAGGCATTGAAGAAAGAGAATGAGGAGTTGAAGAAACGTTAGGAGGACTTGGCCACCAGGCTGGCCACTTCGGAGGGAGTTGTCAAAGAACTCCAATTGAAGCAATCCGATGTGGAAAGAAACCTCTTTTCTTCAAAAGAGGAGGTGAATGCCAAAGATAGCACCATTCAGACCCTAACCAATGACAAGATCTCACTTGAAAACATTGTTTCCAAGGTTGAACAAGAAAAAGCTAACTTGTTAAGGGAGCAGGAGAAAACAATCCAGGCTAGGATTGATGCTTATACCAATGAGGTGATTGATTCTTAGGAGGAAAGGTATGTCGAGGTCAAGTCAGATATGGTCCTGCTCTTCCATGAAAAATTTCCAAAGAGGACACTGGGAGATTTATGGAGATTCGTGGAATATGAAGACCTTCCCCACCATACCATGGCTGATGGCGATAAATATAACTACTCCAGTGGCTGGGATGACACAACCGATGAAGAGGAAAAGACTGGGGATAGTCCGGATGATGACCCAAAGAAGAAGAAGCCAAATGAGGCTGAACCATCTAAGAAAGCTCAGTCTTAAAGTATCAACTATCTTTTTAATTTTCTGTGATTGAACCAAAGTCCTTGGATGGCCAAGGCATGTTTTGTAATCATGTCCGGCCCTTGCCGGATAAACCTTTCTATTTTGAGAATTCAAAGTCCTTGGATGGCCAAGGCATTTCGTGCATTTTAATGGGTAGTTTCATTTTACACAACTCTTGCATTGTTTCATAGTTTTTCAACTTTGGTGGCTAATGTTTAAACAATCCTTAGTTATTTTACAAGTATTTTAAAGTGAGAGTGTTAAAATTCTCCGATGACAAATGTTTAAGTAGTCATCACTCCACCAATTCAATCCGGTCTATCATAAAAAAATTCAAAGAAAACTATTAACTGAAACACTCCGAATCTTTTAAGAAGGCATCATATTTTATAAAAAAGACCGGACACCTCATTAAAACTTCCCGAGCCACCAGAGAGGAAAGAGTATGCCCCCAAATATTTACATGAACTTTTAAACAAGTAAATATTTATATAGTTTTTATTCCAAGTACAACCGGAGGTGCTCAATGTTCCAGGGGTGATTCAAAATCCTTCCATCTTTATTTTGGAGCCGGTATGTCCCAGGCTTAAGCTTTTCACTGACCATATAGGATCCTTCCCAAGTTGGAGCTAACTTACCGAACTGCTTCTCCTTAGTATGTATGAAGACTTTTCTCAATACCTTATCCCCTGGTTGAAAATCCCTTCTCTTAATTTTAGAAGAAAACCTGCTTCTCATCAAACCTTGATAGTGTGTGGCTCTGAGGTGAGCCTTAACTCTTCTTTCTTCCATCAAGTCAAGCTCGCCTCTAACTGCCACTTTGTTAGCGTGTTCGGAAAAATTATAAACTCGAAATGAAGGAAGAGTAGCTTCTATGGGAGTTATGGCATCCACCCGATATACTAAGGCAAATGGAGACTCTTGTGTTGCAGCCCCGGGAGTGGTCCGGTAAGCCCACAAGACTTCTTGTAAATAACTTGGCCATTTTCCAGCAGCTCCCTCTAACTTTTTTTCAGACCGGACAGTATTGTCCTGTTAGCCATTTCAACTTGACCGTTTGCGTGTGGGTGGAAAGGAGAAGAGAAACAGTGTTGAATGACTCTAGAGGCACAGAAAGTCTCCATTTTCTTGCTGTCGAATTGTGGCCCATTGTTTGTAGTTATCTTTAGTGGAACTCCAAATCTGCAACAAATGTTAGACAAGATGAATTTGATAACAGCTTTCGAGGTAGTTCCTGCCAATGGGGCTGCTTTGATCCACTTCGAAAAGTAATCAATGGCAACAATTATAGTTCTGCAACCCCCGGACGCAATGGGTAGAGGTTCCACTAAATCCAGCCCCCATCGAGCAAACGGTTTTGGCTCAGAAATTGATTCCAAAGGGATAACTGGGGTATGAATTTCATTACTATATTGTTGGCATGGATCACACTTTTTTACTAACTCCTTGGCTTCTTGCTTTATGGAGGACCAATAGTACCCAGCTAACAAAACTCTTCTAGTTAGAGCCCTAAATTCAGAGTGTGTTGATCCTTCACCATCATGTAATTCAGAGAGCACTATTTGAGACTCATCGACCCCCAAACATCGCAAGAGGGGTTTACTATAAGTTTTTTTTATAAAGAACATCTCTTAGGATGAAAAAACCACGAGCCTTGTACTTTACTTTCCTTGCTACTGCTTTTTCCGGAGGCAAGATGTCATCTGAAAGATATTGAAGGAGAGGAAATCTCCAATCTTGGGGCTGTTTTATCTGTATATTCAAACTTTCTTCTTCCTTATCCGGATTAATTTGAATGGATGGGCATTCTTGCACATGTATCCAAGGGTAGGACTCAGAGTAGGCTATGATTGCCAAGGAGTCTGCTAGCGTATTTTCCGTTCGGGGTATGTGCTCATAAGTGACACTTTTGAAATTGATGGCCACTTCTTTGAGGATGAATAAATATTTAATCAACTGCTCTTTTTTGGCTTCGGATTGGCCTTGTGCATGATGGATAAGAAGTGAGAGTCATTCATTAACCTGACCTTTTTGGATCCACAGATGAGAGCTAACTTCAAACCAGCTATAGTAGCCTCATATTCAGACTCATTATTGGAAGCCCTGAAAACAAAGCATATAGCCTGGTACATTCTGTCACCGTACGGAGAGGTTAAACATATCCTAACACCACAACCCATGGTACTTGATCCACCATCAGTCTGGATAACCCATACTTTTTTATCTTTTACCCTGGTTGCTTGTTTAGTATCCCTATCTAAATGAAATTCAACTAAGAAATCAGCCACAGTTTGGGCTTTGACTGCTGTTTGAGGGGCAAAATCAATATCGTAGTCTCCCAGTTCTACTGACCACTTGGTCATTCTACTTGAAATGTCGGCCTTTTGGAGAACGTTTTTTAAGGGAAAAGACGTCCGGACAATGATAAAATGAGCCTGAAAATAGGGCCTCATCTTCCTCGCAGCAATTACCAGGGCTAGTGCTAATTTTTCAAGTTTTAAATACATTTTTATGCATCTATCACGCTTTTGCTGATATAATACACCGGACAAGGATAATTATCTACTTCCCTTACCAACACTTCACTTATAGCACAATCAGAGACTTCCAAGTATACGAAGAGGGTCTCTCCATCAATGGGTTTAAACAAAGTCTTGGGGGAAGACAAGTGTTTTTTAATCTCATCAAAGGCCTCATCAGACTGTGGGAACCAATTGAAATCTTTTGCACCTTTTAGAGTTTGAAAAACCGGAGCGCACCTATCCGAATACCTTAAAATAAAACGGTTTAGTGCAGCTAGCCTCCCGGTCAATCGTTGTACCTCTTTAATATTTCGAGGAGGCTCCATTTGTAGTAAAGCATTAAGTTGGTCCGGATCAGGCTGTATCCCTTTCTCACTTATCACATACCCCAAAACTTTCCTCGACTGCACTCCAAAGACACACTTTTCTGGGTTCAATTTTAAATTTACTTTCACCAAGTTAGCAAACGTTTCTTGGAGATCTTCCAAGTGTAGCTCTTCGTCCATACTTTTGAACATCATGTCATCGATGTAAACTTCCATGTTTCTTCCAATTTAATCAGCAAAAGCCTTGTTCACCAACCTCTGATAAGTAGCCCCAACATTTTTAACCCAAACGGCATTACCTTGTAACAATGGAGGCCCATATCAGTAACAAATGTGGTATGTTCTTGATCCTTTGGATCTACTTGAATTTGATTAAACCCGGAGAATGCATCTATAAAGGACAACATCTTGTTTCCAGATGTGGAGTCTACCAACTGATCAATTCGAGGGACCGGATATAAATATTTTGGCCAAGCTCTGTTGAGATCTGTGAAATCAATGCACATACGCCACTTACCATTTTTCTTTTTTACCAATACCGGGTTGGCTGTCCATAAAGGGTATTGAGATTCCTTTATGTGCCCCATTTTAGTAAGCCGATCAAACTCTTGAACTATGACATCAGCCTTTTCCTTAGAAAAGGCTCTCCTCTTTTGTACAACATGTGCTATGTCCCTTCGGATGGATAATTGGTGTGATATAATATCTGCTGGTACTCCGGTAACATCAGCATTGCACCAAGAAAAGACATGTTGATGGTCTTTTAAGAAATCTAACATTTTAGCCTTTAATTCCGATATCATCTTGGATCATATCTTGACACTTTTTCCTTCAGCCAGAGAGTGAGTTTCAACTTCTTCAATTGGTATTAAAATACTAGGGGTCTCTCCGGGGTCATCAATTTCACCATCTCCCCCAGAGGGCCCCTCAAAACTGTTATTCCTCACTGATCCAAACTTCCGCCAACGTCCGAGGAGCCAGTGTTGTTGCATAACACTCTCTTGCTACCTTTTGGCTGCTTTGAACAACTCCCACTTGTCCTTGCACAGCATACTTCAAGCATTGGTGGAATGTTGAAGCCACAATATGCATCCTGGAGAGCCAAGATCTCCCCAGAATAGCATTATAACAAGTGGGACAATCCACCACAACAAATAGTATTCTAACCATCTTTTTAAAAGGGCCTTTGCCTAATAAAACCTCCTCCTCGAACTCCCCGATCACATCTGTTGAGCTTCCAGTGAAACCTACAATTGACCTATTCGAATGTTGAATTACTACCGGATTTTTTATTTTTTTATAGGAAGTTAAAAGTAGAATATTGGCAGAACTTCCTGTGTCCACCAAAATTCGTCTTATGTCATTGCCCTCAATGGATGCTCATATGACAACAACATCTTCATGAGGACCAACAATATCCCTCAAGTCATCCTCATCAAAAACAATAAAGGGAAATGAAATCTGTGATTGGTAGGAAGTCATGCCTCCTTCCAGTTGGGTAGCTAAAGTATGAACGTGCCTCTTTCTCGAAGAAGTAGTTGGTGCAGTCATGGTTTCTCCTCCGAATATTGTAAGTGACTCAAAAATGTTAATAAGTCCGGACACCGTCTTGCAATGCTCCGTGATAACACCCACTTTATTCCGGGTTGGATCAGGATCTAAATATTCTGACTCTACATCAAACCTTTCGATTATAACCATAGCCCCATCCGGAGCCGACGTGCCTGGATTGTTTGGACCAGCCCGATGAGCATTATCAGGCCTATTTCCACCTCTTCTTTTAACATACGCCCCCAATTTTCCTCTTTCAATCAAATTCTGCACTTCTTCTTTCAACGCAATACAATCCCCAGTGGTATGGCCAGTATCATTGTAATACTGGCAGAAACAATTATTACGGCTCTCCCTAGGAGATTGTAATGCAGTCGGCCTTCTGTAGTGTACTTCATCTTTTGTTTTATCAGAAATAGTGGCTACGCTTTCTTTTAACTCAGCAAACCACTCCGGTTGAACCCAAGGCCCTCGCTTATTCCTAGATTGCTGGCTCTGGGCTGGTGCAGCTGGATGAGACTGAGCTTTGGCTCTGTTATGACCATGTCCAGCTTCATTGCCCTTGTTCCCGGACTGGTTTTGGTTTTGATTTTGTGCAGCTGGAGAAAATCTCACATGCCTATGCACCCTAGTTTTCTTTGTTTCATCTACATTAATCTGTTTACCGACCTGATTCAGCAGACCTCCTCATGTCATGGCCTTCTTCCTAGATACCGAATCAGCCAAGTTTCCAGGTTTCAAGCCCTGCCTCAGAGAAGCTATTGCTACTTGTTCAAAGCTATCAGCCAATCCATTCTTGGTATTTACAAAACGACTTATGTATTCTTTTAAAGATTCGTTTGGTTCTTGGGCACAATGGATAATTATGTCTCCATTGCCCTTTACTTCCTTACTTCCAACGGACTGTCTCCGAAAGGCCACCCAAAAAGTGTCAAAATTTCTGATGCAGCCCTGTGGCAAACTATTGTACCACTTCAGAGCACTCCCCGTCAAAAATTGGGAGAATTCTCTACAAAGTAACTTATCGTCATCATCAAAATTCATCATAAATTTTTTGAATTGTTCCAAGTGGTTATCTGGGTCTTTACTACCATCATATTTTCCCATTTTCGAACTGTCAAACCTCTAAGGAAGGTTTCCGGGCAGTATCTTGGAGGACAATGGAGATTGTCTCCAATTTCAGCCACAACTGAATACAGTATATTCGTTAGGAGTTGCAAAGATACCTGGCTCATCATGGAAGCCAAAAGGATCCATTAACAATCGATCTACGTGTCTCCGGCCATGACTGTGAGACGATCATTTGCTCAGATGCCTGTTCAACCTTCGATGCCTATCCCTTTTTCTTGAGTACTTTTTGACCAACTTTTGTTTCTTTTTATAACGGCCTTCATCACTGCTGGATGACAAGGATTCTTCAACTCCATCTTTATTTGAGGATCTACTAAAAGACTCTGAGTCTAAGTCAGAGCTCTCCACTAGTTTAGACTGGTGAGATTTTTTTGAGCTAGCATGAGTCTTTTTTGCACTCACATGGGTTTTTGATGGCTCATGCTCTCTTGGGTTGTCAGTATGATGAGCTACTGATTCCTTAGACTTTTCTTTTGTGCCCATCTCAGACCTCTTGACAGCCCTTAGAGCTTCTATTTCAACTTTTAACCTATCTCGCTCCTCAATCGTATATTCATCATTTTCCCCCACCACTTCTGCCAAAGCTGGTGGTACTTCTTGCACGTACGGATTCATCCGAACTGATCTTTCTTGATGGTTTTGAATGCTAGATTCAGGCACTTTCGTGCTCCCACTGTGGTCGCCAATTTGGTGTGGATTATTTTCAACTGAGGGTAATTTTGTCTAGAGTTTTGTGATGTTTCAAGGGTATTTAATGTTTGGATAGATTGTAGTGAGAGACTTGAGCTGTCTGGTCGTATTAAATGTTCATTACCCTCATTAATGAAAGGGGTTGGGTATTTATACTCTTAACTGTGGCCCACATGGGCTTTCGGGTCAACTTATAAATTCGGTTCGAGTTCAATGACCCATTAATCTTTAAGCAAGTAAGTAATTAGCTTAGTCGTGAAGTGATTTAGGTTTTAATACATTTAGTCATGTTCGGATGGTTTAGTGGGTGGATTTTGTCTGAATTTCCCCTGTCCGGTTCCCTCAGTGAGTGGTGAGAAAATCTGGACTCATCAAATACCACACCTGATTGTGCCTTATGCACCTTTGCATCTGAAACTATAGTTCATCTCCTTTTTGAATGTAGTTTCACTCAAAATATTTGGACCTATGCTAGTTCAAAACTAGTTTTCACTTTTTCTGCTTCGTGCTGACAGTCTTAGGTCTGTGAGGCATCAAATTGGTCTCACTCTTGAAACCTTCACATTTGACGCTCTTGCTTTGGCACAGTTATTTATCACGTCTGGAAGGAGAGGAACTCAAGAATTTTTAGTTCTCCTCCGGCCACTACTTCTATGGTTTCTCACCAAATCTTCTCGGATCTTCGGTTCAGATTCCCCAACACCAAGATTTTTTAGTCTATGTAACTATTTTTAATTTATTTATTTATACTCCTACTTTATTTGCAGGTTTTCTCCTCATCAGTCTCGTTCGTTGTCTTCCATTACTGTGGACTTCCCTGGAGTTTCTATGTGTCGGCTTGATTGTCCCTTGTTGAGATGTTTTAGTTATTCTAGTTTTTCTTTGTTATTCTATTACTCTTATTATGTTTGATTCAGAAATCCTATTTATCGACCTCCTTATGTCGATTGTATCTCCTTGGGGTGTGTCCTAGGTACTTGTATGAACATATTTTATTTTATGTTTTTTTACAGAAAAAAAAGTATATAATCTCTTAGGTATGTATCCCACTATAAAAATGGTTAAAACCGGAAGGGAAAGGGTCGTGTGTCCGTTTTAATGTTTCAATGACAAACAAGACAACTTTTTTTGGTATGTATCCCACTACAAAAGTGGTTAAAACCGGAAGGGGTGGGACTGGGAGCTTCTATCGTTTAACTTCCTATTTTTGCTATAATGCTTGACTAATGGTTGGCTGTAACTAGACAATCAACTATTGGTTAATTAATATTTTTTTTAAATTTTTAAATTTTGTTTCAAAAGAAATTTTGACTAACTTTTGAGCATTATTATTTCACAGAATTACGGTATTAAAAGGATACTTTACTCTGAAGCCCATTAAAATAAACCAGTCCTAGAAAAGTACTAGAGTAGTCACTACAAACATATATTTGAGAGAAACTGTCAAAACTAAAGAACATGATTTAAAAATTCGAGACCAAAACCTTTCCAAAAGTTCAATCAGCATTAAAAGATCATTAAATAGAGTTGGGAATTGGAAATACTTGCCACGAAGAGCTTGAGATCGGATTTCAGAAGCCAAGAATTGACTGAACATATAAAATTCCATGCAGGTAAGAGGGCTATTTGATTAAAATCATTTAGATCCCAAAACAAGGTTTCTTTATCGATTGGGATCCCTTCTCAAGTAGCCAGTTCCCAATTCTTCAAGAAATGTGATGGCTCAGAGAAAATTTAGAGCCTGAACCTTATTAAAATCCAGATTTTGTTTAGATTTAAGAGCTTCTTTAGCAATCCAATCGACCGCCTCATTTTTCTCCTGAGAAATGTGAATCAAGGTCATATTAGATGAGAATAGTTTCCTGCAGCAGTATATAATAGGCTTAAGTAACCAAGGAGTTCTCCCATAGAGAATCATTTCAGTGAGGATGCTTGAATTTGTTTCAATATCCAGTTGGTTAATCTCTTTAGACTGACAAAGAGTCAATTTGTCCAATAAGGCTCTACACTCAACCAAAATCGTTAGACTCTTGCCATAGAGACGCCCATAGCCAAATATGATAATGTCATGACTATCATGAACTAAACCACCTCCAATAGATTCATCATAGAGGTTACAAACTCCATTGAAGTTTAGTTTATACCTGTTTGATTTAGGATCTACCCATGAAATATATAAGGATATTATGGGCTTGTTTAGGTGATTTAAGGAACCTAAATAACGACCAACCTTACTGTCGAAACCCCAGTAGCTTCTCTTGAGGAGATTAACCATATCAAGACTAGTTAGGATGTGAGTAACATGGCCAATCATTTCTTTAATACTGATAGTTTGATCGTTATGTTTCGTTTATTTCTTGGGAACCATATAACCCATGCAAGAGTTGGAGGGAGAATAGACCTAATGTGAATAACCTTATTTGTAGACCAATACCAGGACCTTCCTAGGTGAGTAAAGGTCATGTTCATAGTAATATAGATGTTGAAATAGGTAGCAAAGTAGCTCCGGACACTCTGACAGCTTACAAAAACATGATTAAAGTTTTATGTGTTATCACAATGATGACATTTTAAAGCTAATTGAAAGCTTTTCTTTTATACGACAATATCAGTGGGCAACCATCTATACATGACTCTCCATAGAATGAAGGAGAATTTACGGGGGTGATTGAATTCCAGGTTTTCTTGAAGAAGTTAAAACAGTTTCCTTTGCTTTTGATATAATATGTTTTCACTAGTATTCTTTTAAGGGTAAAAATAAAAGTTATCTTAATATATTTCACATTTGTTTTAAATTTTTAAAATAAAAATTCTATTTTTATATTTTAATTATATTTTGTTAGTTATAATTTAAAAAATAATCTACAATCACTAACAATATTTTTAACGATGAAGATAAATTTTGAATGTATCTATAATTTATTTTCATAACAATAAATTTGTAAAATCTACTTAAGACTCGTATTTTCATGTAATTCTAAGAAAGACTTATTTCACTAAAATATTTATCATTTAAGACACAATAATATCATAAATACTCTTAGATGAGTGGTACTAGTTTTGTTCGTCTTAAAAAAATAAAACTGATGATATTTTCGGATTTTTTTTCGAGTTACGGTTTAAATGATACGGAGTTTTAAATTTTTTAATTTTATAATGTAAACGAAGAAGATACGAAACCTTCTTTATTTTTCTAGATGCGAAACCTATTTAAATTTTGTATTGCTAGATGTGAATTCAGACCCACTATGAGAAATGCTAGATGCGAAACCAACCCACTATGATGGATGTGAAACCATATAATGTGAAACCTATTTAAATTTTATACTGCTAGATGCGAAACCATCCCACTATGATAGATGAGAAACCTATATAAAATATATTTTTTAAAAAATCAAAACATATCATGAGTGACACTAGTTTTATTCGTCTTAAAAAAACAAAACCAATGTTATTTTCGGATTTGTTTTTGAGTTGCAGTTTAAAAATACAGAATTTTAAAATTTTAAATTATGGTGTAAACGAAGTAGATGCAAAAACCTTCTTAGTTTTTCTACATGTGAAACATGTTTAAATTTTATAGTGCTAGATGTGAATTCAGGCCCACTGTGATAGATGCTAGATGCGAAACTACTCCACTATGATAGATGCGGAACCTATTTAAATTTTATACTGCTAGATGGAGAACCAACCCACTATGATATATGAGATACTTGTGTAAAATATATTTGTTTTTTAGAAAAAAATCAAAACATATCATGAGTGGTACTAGTTTTGTTTGTCTTAAAAAACAAAACCGATGGTATTTTTGGATTTTTTTAGTTACTGTTTAAAAAATATAGACTTCAATTTTATTTTTAAAAAATTATAGTGTAAACGAAGAAGATACTAAACCTTCTTTGTTTTTCTAGATACGAAACCTGTTTAAATTTTGTAATGCGAGATGCGAATTCATGCCCACTATGATATATGTGCTAAGTGCGAAACCAACCCACTATGATATATGTGAAACCACATAATGCAAAACTTGTTTAAATTTTATACAACTAGATGCAAAACCATCCCACTATGACAGATGAGACACCCGTGTACAATATATTTTAAAAAAATTCAAAACATATCATGAGTGGTACTAGTTTTGTTCGTCTTAAAAAAACAAAACCAATGGTATTTTTGGATTTGTTTTTCGAGTTACGATTTATAAGATACAGATTTTTAAAATTTTAAATTATGGTGTAAACGAAAAAGATGTGAAACCTTCTTTGTTTTGCTAGATGCGAAAGCTATTTAAATTTTGTGCTGCTAGATGTGAATTTAGGCCCACTATGATAGATGCTATATGCGAAACTAGTTCACTATGATAGATGCGAAACCATATAATGTGAAACCTGTTTAAATTTTATACCGCTAGATGCTAAACCAACTCACTATGATAGATGAGAAACCTGTGTAAAATATATTTGTTTTTAAAAAAAATCAAAACATATCATGAGTGGTACTAGGTTTGTTCGTCTTAAAAAAACAAAACCAATGGTATTTTTGAATTTTTTCCGAGTTACGGTTTAAAATATACAGACTTTAATTTTTTTAAAATTTATACTGTAAACGAAGAAGATACGAAACCTTCTTTGTTTGGATAGATACAAACCCCGTTTAAATTTTGTACTGCTAGATGCGAATTCAGGCCCACTATGATAGATGCTAGATGCGAGACTAGTTACTATAATAGATGCGAAATCATGTAATGTGAATCCTATTTAAATTTTGTACAACTAGATACGAAACTAGATAGATGAGAAACGTGTGTAAAATATATATTTTTTAAAAGAATTTAAAACCTATCATGAATTGTACTAGCTTTGTTCGTCTTTTTTTTAAAGTTACTGTTTAAAAAATATGAACTTTTAAAATTTTAAATTAATAAAAATTAAAAGAAAAAAAATGGGTTAGTTGGATTTTATGTAAAATGATATTTTATGTTAAATTTGTTTGGGTTTTACAGGTAATATGTTTGATGGATGAGTATCGGTAAGCTTTCCTCTCTCTTTTTTCTCTTTTTTTTAATTATTTTTAATTTAATTTAATTTATTATTATTATTATTATTATTTTAGTTAAATATATGCCGTCCAAATATAAACATTACCCTACTCATCATTATAATTATTTACGATACACACAAACTTTATAACTTTCCATATACCATTTAATATTTTCAATAACCCAAATAACCTTATTGATTATATGAGAGTTCTTTTCACCAAACAATTTGTAAGAATTAATTTAAGTTTATTTATATATATTCAGGTCAAAGTACCTAAAATCTCATTTAGTGCTCACAATAAAAGCCTCTATTTAGTGCTCACAATAAAAGCCTCTAAAAATAAAATAAAACAAAACACTTAAATTTACAAGACTTTTATGTCGCCCAATTTGTTCCTGAACAAAAATTAGGTATAAACATGTTTCACATATTTCGTTTGGTATTTGGAACCAAACAATTTGTTTTAAATCTAAAAAACTAGGTGGTACATGCTTCGACGCGTACAGAGTATTTAGTTTGGTATTAGGATGCATGTTTTATTTGGTTTTTTTAACCTCTATTTAGTTTTTTTATTCGGGGCGGATTAGTTTTTTCGGTTTTTATAAGAAGATAACTATTTACAAACGGAATAAAAGTTGGGTTGCTTTAATTTGGTTTAGATTTTTTCAATTTTCGATTTTTTTTGTTTTTAAAATCTGATAACTACTTATGAATAAAATAAAATTCAGTTTGGTACGATTTTTTTTCCTTCAGTTCGATACGAATATTTTAAAATATATTTTTTGTTTTTTTATCGTATTTTACCAATTAATAAAAATTGTGATATCTACCGTGTATCTGACGAGGTCCTATTTTTTAGTGATTTTTTATTTTCTTGTATAATTTAAATCAAATTTATAAATGATTTGGCATAAATTTACCAATTAATAAAAAATGTTTGACATAATTTTAACATTCTCCTTAGTTCATTCATCTTTTGGCTTGTTATCCATGACAAAATTTTCATCCGAAATAAGCCTCTGAGTTGAGGTTTAAACACACCCCCGAATTATGATTTATGCAATTCTGCCTCATAAACCACTAATCATTCGTATATGACTCTAGTTACACTTAGAGCATACGTTGATTCACAAACTCTAAGTTCGTTTTTTATTTAAGTCACAATAGCAATTGGGTCTCTTAAATCCTATAGGCGTCCAACAAGCCTCCATCTAGTTTCGACACTTTTTGTGTGCCTGTTTTGACAAAGTTGTTTATCAAGTCTAGTGTGAAAAGAATGTTAGAACTTGTAGATCCTCTCCGGCCCTCGTCTCTGCGATTTTTTACCGTGTGTTGTCTGTCCTCCGGTTCAGATTCCTTGGCCCCAAGGTTGTCTGGCCTATCCAACCTCTTAAAATTTCTAACTTAATTTTATTTTGTGTTCGTTTGAAGCAACCATCTTCTCCTTCTAGATTGTTGCTCTTGTTGTCTAGTCTATCTATCATATAAGTCTTAGTATCTTCATTTGCATTATTGTACTCATTTGACCAAGTTTTGATCGATCATTTCGGGATTGACACTTTCGCTTTACTTTTAGTTGTTTTGTCAAATATTGGGCAACTTATTCGATTATTGTCTTCCTCGGATGTTAATGCTATTCTTCGGGGTATGCCCTGTGTACCTTTTGTATTTTTTTCAAATGTAAGATATCACGGATACTGATCAGAAATCCGTGAATGCTAATTTTCTCTTGGGATTAGAGTACATGTAAAGTGGACTAGCGAATATAGCTTGGAAGGCAAGTGTGTTGGCTTTCCTTTATCGTATTTTGGTGTATGTTTCAAAATCTACAAAATATAACCTGTATGATTTCGTGGCTATGCTAGATTACTAGATGTATGGCAATTTTCAAGATTTTAAAGTTCCGTCCAACACATCTTACAACCGTGCAGACCGAAGATTTTGAATTGGTTGCTAAAAAGGTTGGTGTGTCCAAATGTACTACTAAAAACTAGCCACCGTTTAGCATTTGTGTGCCCAAAAACAAGCTACCCGTTAATAGACCGAGGATTCTAATTTCTCCATGTTGCATTTCGACCAGTTAAAGCATCATATCCCAAAACAACTCGAAATTAAAATTGTTCGTATCTATAAATATTTTAGGTTATAATGAACGCTCCTCATTTCGTTACCTTTTTAACTCTTTATTTAATTAGAGAATGCTGTAAAAAAATATCCATTAATATTTTGTTACAGTATTCTGTACTTAAATCGTGCAGTGTTTGCTTTGCGTAATTTTAAGACAGTAATATAATAAACATGATTTTTTATACTAGTTGGTGTTAAAATTAAAAACATGTTTAGTTGGTTAAGTCACAATAGCAATTGGGTCTCTTGAATCCTATAGGCGTCCAACAGGCCTCCATCTAGTTTCGACAATTTTTGTGTAACTGTTTTGACAAAGTTTTCTATCAAGTCTAGTTTGAAAAGAATATTAGAATTTGTAGATCCTCTCCGGCCCTCGTCTCTGCGATTTTTTACCGTGTGTTGTCTGTCCTCCGGTTCAGATTCCTTGGCACCAAGGTTGTCTGGCCTATCCAACCTCTTAAAATTTCTAACTTAATTTTATTTTGTGTTCGTTTGAAGAAACCATCTTCTCCTTCTAGATTGTTGCTCTTGTTGTCTAGTCTATCTATCATATCAGTCTTAGTATCTTCGTTTGCATTATTGTACTCATTTGGCCAAGTTTTGATCGATCATTTCGGGCTTAACACTTTTGCTTTACTTGTAGTTGTTTGGTCAAATATTGGGCAACTTATTCGATTATTATCTTCCTCGGATGTTAATGCTATTCTTTGGGGTATGCCCTGTGTATTTGTATTTATAAGAATTTTTATTTTTTTAATGTATTTTTACCAAAAAAATATATTATAAATCGTTTAACTGATATTGTTTTACTATTTATCAGGTTAGATAGTAATAATTTCAACCAATAAATATATTGAATAAATGAAACACTAATCTAATTTAATTTTAGAATAAAAGAATATAATTTAGCTAAGATAACCGAATAACTTGAAGTTGTTTATATAATACAATTTTATTCTAATTATTAAAAAAAATCAAAGGGTTCATATTATAGTTAAATTTATACATATGGTATTCATATTTATAAAATGATAAAACTTTTATAATACCTAATCGGTTCATTATCGGTCTTTGATTTAGTTTGATTAGGAACCGAGAATTATAGATAATTAAAATCAGAAATGTTCGGATACTAGTTAGAAATTTAAATCGAACGAAATTTTTTATTTGAGTTTGGTTCGTGGATTCCAAAACAAAATGTCCATGTCTAAAAAGTAGGCATGAATAAATGTCGATCTATACATAAAATTAGTTACGTTCGAATACCATCAGATATTTTGATAACATATATAATAGTTTTAAACAAGTTAACGATAATGATTGACAAACTAGACAACAAACTTTGAATTATCCACTAAAACTAATTTTGTTATTAGTTATGTCTATTTAAGCTTTTCTTATTCTAATTTAATTTGTTAGCTAAAATTGTTTAAAATGTGTTTGTTATGTATTTATTATATATTATTGTTAGTATTTATTTTATTATTTGACTTAAATTATCTGAAATAGGGAGATATCATTGAAAACCAAATAGTTCACACCAAGTTATCTTACGACCCAAGTGACTAGAGGGGAAGTAATTTGACAAGACTATTGGCAAACCGTGAGAAAAAACAAATAAATATTCGAGAAAAATCCTCAATCTAGAAATGGCATAGTATTAGCTTAGTTTGAGTGAATTTTGAAAGATGTGCAAAAAAGTCATATTGAAAGATATTTACACCGAAATCATAAGGGTTTGAAGCCAATTGATTCTGAAATTGTCAAGAAAGAAATCGATGCGATGAATGGAGCCTCTAGTCAGCTTGCACAAGAGTCAGACAAGCGTGCACCACAATCTGAAGTGCCTATGGCAGTGGTGGCAGTGGTGATATAGATCACAATTTAGTCCAGGAGACAAACATTCCTTCAACCGAAAGAGAAGAACACACGAAAATGTTTGTTTTCTTGGATGCCAACCACATTCCACTATTTTCAGAATTAAAAAAATACAAGGCATACAATATTTTTATTGGGAGGATAAGTTTATAATTATTGAATGTTTTACTTATATCTATATTTCATATTTTATAACTTTGTTCTTATTAAATATCTTATTGTACAGTTTTGTATTTCTGTCAACATCTAGGCTCATTACGTGGTATTATGCATATGGGCCCTGACATCTCAACTTACAGAGGTTTATGTATAATACTCCATTTGATTATCTGATTGGTTTTCTTACTAAATATTAAACTAGTCCATTGCTGAATGAGGTATTCTTTTAATGATGGCACTAAGAGTCAATGCTTTTCAATTTCACTTTGGAGAGACATATATCATGTTAGATGACTTATACGTTATCACAAGCTTCCTGGTGGTTGGTAGAGTCTTAAATTTGGACAAACATTATACGAGAGATGAGATACATGTTGAGCATACCCGCTTGTTCAGGTTCCCGATTCATGGAGTCTGTGAGCGGTTAGCAAGAAAGAAGTAGGTTTTGGTCTGAAATAGATGGTGGATAATTTACAGAAGATCTGTATCTTTAGTTGACCGATGTAGAGATGGAAAATTAAATATCATGTGCATACCTTTTGTATTTTTTTTTTCAGATGCAAGATATCACGGATACTGATCAGAAATCCGTAAATGCTAATTTTCTCTTGGGATTAGAGTACATGCAAAGTGGACTAGCGGATATAGCTTGGAAGGCAAATGTGTTGGCTTTCCTTTATCGTATTTTGGTGTATGTTTCAAAATCTACAAAATATAACCTGTATGATTTCGTGGCTATGCTAGATTACTAGATGTATGGAAATTTTCAAAATTTTAAAGTTCCGTCCAACACATCTTACAACCATGCAGAGCGAAGATTTTGTATTGGTTGCTAAAAAGGTTGGTGTGTCTAAATGTACCACTAAAAACTAACCACCGTTTAGCGGTTGTGTGCCTAAAAACCAGCTACCCGTTAATAGACCGAGGATTCTAATTGCTCCATGTTGCAAAAAATATCCATTAATATTCTTTTACAGTATTTTGTACTTAAATCGTGTAGTGTTTGTTTTGCGTTAAAACACTAATATAATAAACATGATTTTTTTATACTTGGTGTAAAAATTAAAAATCTGTTTAGTTGGTTAAGCGCATAATTGCCATTTTTTTTGGATAGTTTAATATTATATTTAAACTCAACTAGTTCAAGTTTGGCAATTAGTTTGGTTTATAAACTCTACTACTTCGAAAGAATTTATAGCTGTATTCTAGTGTAGTACACAAAAGAGAATGGACGTTTAGAGATTCTATTATTGTTAATGAGTTTGACACTAAGGTAAATTACGTGACACCTATTTTTTCTATATTTATTACCATTAACACGACATCTTTATTTCTTGCGAAATACAATGAGTTCTACGGGGATGCGGTACGCCCATCTTCTAGAGAAGAGAATTAATGCTTAACACAGATTTAAAATATTTAAAAGTTCGGTAAAATATAATATATGATAAGTTTATTATGACTCTTTTTTATGAATAAGTGGAAACAATATAAGCATCTTTTTTTGCTCTAAAAACATTTTGAGAAACTACATTTATCTCATCCTATATACTAATTCTTAATTTTCTTTCTTGTTTTTTTTAATCTAATGCATATATCAGCTCCAATCAAAGTTGTCACCTAAACAATCCAGCATTTTATTCTGAAGATTTTTTTTGATTTGCAGCCTGCAAAATGCACCCAAAATTCAACTCAAGCATAAAATTAGAATGTCGCAAAAAAGAACACATTCGCAACAACGGCTGTAAGAGTTCAACACCAAACTCGGTCATTTGCTAAAACATTAAAAGAAAACAAGCATTTAGATGATTTCAAACCGATTATAGTGGATCGGAAACTGGATCATATATTTATTCAATTCTCTTAAAAAGATAAAGACAGATTATCTCTTGATACTAAATGCACTATAATATGTAAATTTATCCAAGGTATACCAAAAAAGAATGTTCTTAACAAGTTCTTGAATTCTATGAAACTTACTGGAAATTACAGTATTTCTATATGGGACTCTAAACATATATACTGCTCGAGTTTGATCTTCAAGAGGATATCTTCAATATATAGTCAAAATACATTTGAACAGTTGGGGACAAATCTATGAGACTGATAAAGTGGAATGTCGACATCAATCCCAAATGTGAAAGTCCTAATACCCCGGTTTAGATTAGGATTGAAAAAAATACCAGAGTATATCTAGAACGATAACAAAATCCATACCATAGTTACTTTTATTGGAAATCCTCTCAAAATCAGAGTCCCTGACAAAAATAGACCCTACTATAATGCATGTTATGCATGGGTGGAAATATATATTTTCAGTAAGGTTCAAAACAACACTTGGGTAGGTTTTGGTGACAATCAAGGATGTTGGCTAAGTACTAGTTACAAAGATACTCTTAAATACTGCTAGCAATATTTTCATATTGGTCACAGTTCTAATTCTTGTAAGAAGAACTATGAAAATGATCAGAAAAACAAAGAACAAGACTGCTAATGAAGTCAATTCGGAGGTCTTCCTTGGAAAAAGAACTTCAAAAGCAATGTCAACAATCACTATAAAGTCAAATCTAGAGTTGTTGTTCCAGATCAAAATGCATAAACAAGTATGTTTACCAAACAACACAAAGAGAACAAATCACATGAAGATATTCTTACACTGAGCAGCGTTGATGCAAAAGCCAAATCCCTTGTTACTGGTATCCTTCAACATTGTCTTCAACTTCAAGAATCTAAATCTTCCAATATTGAGGAAATCATCGAGGCTATACAAACACTTAGTTATGGATATAACCAACCAAATTCTCAAGATTATGAAAACTTGATGTCTGGTAATGTAACCCCAACACGAGACAACATTGGAAGCTTACTATCTTCTCCAAATCCTGGAAAGAAAAGAAATTGATAAATGATTCCACGATGTTCTCAATAGAAAACTTAAATCTGCTAAAAGGAAGAGAAAAACAAATAGTCTCATCATCATATCCTTGAAATTTTCAGGGACAAACAACACTACCACCTATGCTCCCAAATATGATCAAAATGCTTAGCTGGAATATCAGAGGAATAAGGAATAAACCTTCTCTCAGAAGGGTCAAGTCTATAATTTAAAAAGAAAAACTCCGGATGTTGACCATTCAAGATCCTTTCATCAATTCAAGTAACTTTGAAAATATTGCTGTAAAAATTGGTTTTACTAATGTTATTACTAATTCTATTAACAAGATTTGGTTTTTTTGGAAAGATGAATTTACTATTAATATCCTCTTTTATCATCCCCAATGTTTAGATCTTAACATATATTATGTTGGTGTCAACAAAAAATTTGTACTAACAATTGTCTACGCTAAATGTCAAAGAATAAACAGAATCAATATTTGAAATGCTCTAAGTAATATTTCTAATCCAGCTAAGGAATAGATAATCCTAAGTAACTTTAATGTGGTCACATCTACCGAGGAGCAGATTGGTTGCTTAACATTTTACCACAACATTTCCTGAAGACTTTAATGACTTATTAAAAGACTGTCAACTAGAAGATGTCGACTATGCTGGATCAAAACTTACTTGGTCTAATAACTCTAAATGGAAGCATTTCAATAGAGCATCTTCAACCGTCCTTGGTTTAGTTATTTTAAAGTGACTAAAGTTACTCACATGGCTAGAACATGTTCTGTCCATGCCCCTTTATGTGTTGTTATAATTAAAGACAGTTACAACACTAAAAACAGCTTTAAATTCTTAAATATGTGGACTATAGATACTGATTTCTCAAACTTTTTAGAAAGTAACTGGAAGAAAAGTATTGAATGATATCCTCTATACACTTTCTGGCGCAGGCTCAGAAGATTGAAGGATGGTCTCAAGGTATGGAATAAATCTTATTTTGGTAACATATTTGACAAAGTACAAGTATCTGAAGAGGTTGTTAAGAAAGTAGAGATGGATCGCCAAGAAACTAGTACTATAGACACTAAAATGAAACTTGCAAAAGCTAAGTCCATCTACTTTCAAGATCTAAGGATGGAAAAGAGCTATTGGAAGCAAAAGTGTTATTCTAATTGGTGAAGAAATGGGACATAAACACTAAGACTTATCATGCATATGGTTATAATAAAAGAAGAAGTAATACTATAAACAGTATTAAAATGGGTGATGACTGGATATTTGACAACAAAATGATTGGTAAAACTGCAGAAAACTACTTCAAAGAGATCCTTACCACTCGACCCTACCTAAATGAAGAAGATGATAATAATCAAATTCAAAACAGTAATCTCAACAATATTCTTAATTGATAACCCATGAAGGAAATGACTTACTATTAAAGCCTCCAACTGAAAGAGATATACAATATCATCAACAATCTTAATCCTTTAGTGCAGCTGGCATGGATGGTTTCAATAGCTGTTTCTTCAAGACTTGCTGAACAATCATAAAAAAGAACCTCTGCCTTGCAATGCCCTCCTTCATGCTGGGTCATCCCTCAAAGAAATATGGCCACAGTTTTGTGTCTAATTCCTAAAACCATCAACCTTATAAATTAGGAAGACTTTATACCCATTAAATTATGTTCACATTACTTAACAGAATCATGTATAAGATCATAAACAATAGACTTATTGATATTTTTCCCAAAATAATTTCTGAAGTTCAAGGAGGTTTTGTAAAAAAAATCTATTCAAGATAACATTTTAATAGCTAAAGAACTTGTTTAAGATCTTAACAGAAAGACCAAAGCTCGTAATATCATCATTCAAATAGATTTGTCTAAAGCATTTGACAAAATGTCTCATGCTTTCATCCTTAAAGTCATGATATTATTTGGTTTTTACTCCTCAGTTTGTTAACATAATAAGCAAGATTATTAAATATGTACACATTTAAATGCTAATCACTGGAAATTCCATAGGTTACCTTAACACCGGGAGAGGCTTGAGACATGGAGAACCTCTCTCTCCAAGCCTCTTTATAATTGTTGAAGACGTTCTTTTGAAAGGTCTTTGTAAGTTATTTAACTCTAACAAATCTATGAAATATACTTTTGGATATGACTTTATAATTCCCTGCCTAGCTTTCGCAAATAATTTACTCATTTTTGCTAATGAACTCAATACATCTATACACAATCTTAGCAGGTTCCTCCAATTTTATCAAGATGTTTATGCATAAGTTATCAACAAACACAAGACCAATATTCTAACCTCCACCATATTTCTTAACTCTAGCCTAGCTATTATCATAAATAAAATTGGCTTCAGTTTAGACCATCTCCTTACTGAATACTTGGGCATTACTCTTAGTACCAACAACAAATCCAACAATTACAATTCTCTTTTAAAGAAAATCAACAACAAAATTAAAGACTGAGAGAATAAGCATTTATCCTATGGTGTCACACTCATTCTCATTAACTCATTTCTTATGTTAATGCCTATATAGTGGATTTAGAGTTGTTGTTTACCTAATAGCATCATCAACAAGATTGAAAAATCTTTCAACAAGTTTTTATGGAGAACTACCACTAATGAGCAGAAGATCCACCGATCTATCAGGTCTGTTATTTGCAAGCCCTTTGTTGAAGGAGGTCTCAACATCAGAAAGCTTTCAGATTACCAGGATTCATTTTCCTGCAAGATGTGGGTTAATTTAGGGATACGAGTTATTGGGCTATGTTAATGCATAAGATTTCCAGTAAGAATTCTCATCCTCTTACATGGAACAAATTAACTGGTATTAAAGCTTTTACTGAGACTAATATAAGATGGAGTTTAGGAAAATGAGAATTGGAGGTATGGATTGAAAATTGGCATGATCATTCACATTTTATCATCCTTGATGACAAACAAGATAAAAACTAGTTTAAAAATGAAAAAACTCAGTTCTTTTTTTGTATGACAACTCTTGGAATACTAACAGGTTTAATGGTTTCATATCTGAAGCTAGAATCAATCTTATTAAGGCTACTAAGATGAACTAAAACAAGGAGGACACTATCCTTTGGAAGTTATCTGAGGAACCTAAATTCAACATTAAAGACACATGGGACAATATCAGGTAGTATCACAATCAATCCAATTTGTTTGATAAGCTTTGGAATCCTATTACTCCATGGAAGTTTTCTTTTCTTGTATGGAAAATTATACATAATTATTTACCTATTGAATCCATTATGAAAAAGAGACATTTCATTACTGTCTTTAAATGTCAATTCTGCGTTTCATATGAAACTCCTAGTCATACCTTTGTTTCCCGTAGTTTTTTTTGGCCAATATGGTCATATTCTGTTGATTTGTTCAACATTAAGATTTATATGTATATGACTATTTCTAAAATGACCAAACATTGGTTATGGTCATCTGACGATAAGGTCCATATAAGATATATCATTCCCATAACAATAAATTGGATCATTTGGCTAAACAAAAACAAAGCCAAAATGAAAAGAAAGTACTATAATATTCTGTTTTCTATAAACTATATTAAACATGTGTTATTTTGTCTTGATAATGCTAACCTTTTCAACCCTTAACATTGGGACAATGACACTAAAGAAGCTGAGGGTTTTGGATGTATAAATTACCTAAAGTTCAAAAAACAAATATTCCATACTTACAATGGACTACTCCTAATCAAGGTAGACTCACAATGAATTTTGATGTCTCGTGTTTTCATAGTAGAGACTTTGGTGGATGTATTATCATTTGAAATTTCTCTGGAGAAATTTCCATGGGATCTGAAACGTATATGGTAAGATGACTCCATTAATGGCTGAAACCAGAGCTCTGCTTGATGTTCTCATCATTTATAAAAAAAAGTTGGTCAGATGTTGACATAGAACTGGATTCATAATTTTGGTTAATCTTCTGGCTAAAGGTAATTATCCATGGTCCATAGCTCTTATTTTAAAGTTCTGTTGAGACCTTATCGCTCCCTCCATGGTAATTCCTCACATTTTCATATGGGAAATGGACTCTGGAATGTATGATGGAACTTGACTTTTCTTATAATCGAATCCCAGCTCAACTTAATGCAATTACATTATTAGAAATCTTGGGAGTTGGTTACATATTAAGTATTTCATGATTTTAGCTCAATCCATATCAGTTCTAATCTATCAACTTAACTTGGTTAGTAGGAATTTCGTGAATATCATCTTTAGATTGCATGAATTTAGGTGTATTAGTACTCGACCCAGATCACTCAAAACCAAAGAAATCATCATTCTTACCTAGATATGTTATTATAGATATGATTTTCGGATATGTCTTCTTCCATCTAACGATCCCTGATTCAGAAGCATTTCATAATTCAGTTGGCGGTTCTCCTAAATAGTTCTCTATATTCCTTTGGTTCCAATCACTTTATCTCCTGGATTTAGATTAATCTTGTTTAAAGAATATCAGGGTCTTTTTCAACGTTGTTTCAAGACCTATGCTTCTTCTTCAATAATTAATGAAGAAAGGTGATAGATTGGTCCCGATTTAGGATTGGAAGTCAAAGAATTGAAAATTGTTTAGTTTATATTTTTAGTTCTCTTCAGTCTTATGTTTTTAGCGATGGCGCCTGTTCTCATCCCAATTATGTATAATATCATATCATATTAATAAAATCATTTTTATCTAAAAAAAGTATGACTCATTTCGATTATTTATGTATCGTTTCAGAATCATAGAGGATGGTAATTTGTAGATAATATATATATAGTTGAATAAGATATAAAGTTAGATTTATATATCTATTTTTGTATTTAAAAGTATATAACAAATGATTAATGGTTGTTTATTAGTATTTCGAAGTATTATTCGAATAATATAAAAGAAACAATGTTACTCGTAGGGTTTGAACCACTACATTACATGAAAGATTAAGAAACAACAATACTCTTAGTGATTTAATCTAGTACGTCATTAGTAAGTCTAAAACTCTTCACAATCTACCAAACGAGTCAGGATATCTTGGTACCATAAATTCTGTAAAGAATATCAGACAATATATAACGATAAACAACTGAGGCCATAAATTGGTTGTCTATAAAGATCTCAGCATTTATTTCCTTCCATATGTGATATATGATTGTACAGAATGTGATAAGCCATAGGGTGGCCTTGGCCATTTTTATCATAGGACTCCAAGTGTTAGCAGAACTAAGCAGTGTGTCCAGTCCGTATTTTTGGGGCATGTTCAATTTTCTTGACATGACCTCCCAGATTTGCTTTGAGAAGGAATAATCCACCAGGATGTGGTTGATAATCTCAGGCGCGATACACCAGAGTACGCAATCATGCATGGTGGAGTAGCCCTAGAAAATGAATTTTTCATGTATGGACAACTTTTTATAAATTTCTAACGACGAGATAAAAGAATGTTATATGCTATTAAATTTATTCGAGACTAAGGAAACCCATAGAACTTTCATGTTCGACGGTCTAATAAACTTTTATGTGCTGCATATTGTGAAATAATTGAGATTATGGTTTGGGATCTAGAGAAAGACATCATCTCGAGTAGACGGACGAGGAGGAGATTGATTGCTTTAACAATATCAAGTAAATTGTGTTGGTGAGACCTTCTACCTGAACACATCTGAGAAGGCCAGTTCCACGAGCCATTATTGATTATATCAGAGACATTAGTTTTGCCATGCAATGGATTATTTTTATAATACTGGCGCCATAACGATCAACTAGAGATGTGGAAAAGAGCCACTAGTCATACCATAAAGAGGTGGAGGTTCCGTTTCCATTATCAACTTTGTAGAGATTTTTAGCCAGTGATCTGAGATTGAGTATTTTCCTTCATCCCTAAGTCGGGGATATGTCTACAGATAGGCTCCAAATATTTTTAAATTTTATCTTTTCAGTGATAATCCACTTTGTTCAGACTAAAAAAGGATTGTTTCTCAAAATGAGCCATATATATTTTAGGGCGAGCTCCTAGTTCTATATCTGAAGATTTAAAATCCTAAGGCCGTCCTGCTTCGATGGCAAGGTAAATTTATCACATGCAACATTTGCAATAGAATTTTTCATTTCAGTGCAATACCAATGAAATCTACGAAATACTTGCGAGAGTTAATTGAGAACTCGTACTTGTAGAATGAACAATGACGACCAGTAGATTTGGCTGGAATGCTTTAAGCAACTGAAGTCTCTCTACATCTGAGAGATGTTTGGAGGTCCAGGAGTTGATGCGACTGGTCACTCTGTGAAATAGGGGATAAAAAATTATTGTAAGACAATCAGGAAGTGATAAGTGGAACTCCCAAGTACCTGACAAGTAGACTGCCCTCTTCAAAACCAAAAATTGAGATTATAGCATCATAGGCGCTCTTTTGGAAACCTGAAAAATATACATTACTTTTTACGGGATTGAGGCAAAGACTATATATCTTAGCAAATTCATCAAGTCATTTTTTGACAAACGAGATTGATGAGATGCTGGGTTGGCTCAACAAATATCATCAGATCATCCGCAAAGCAGAGGTTAATGATATTCAACTTGTAGCATTTGTAGTGGTACCTGAAGTTGGGGTGTTTTTCATTTTCATAAAGAATATCGGAAAATACCTACATAACTATAACAAAAAGGTACGAAGAAAGAGGGTCCTCTTGTCTAAAACCTTTTTTACCTTTGAAGGATATATGGTTGTTACCATTGATACTTCTAGAGTAAGAGGGCGTAGCTATGCATTGAAGGATCCAACCAATCATATTTATTTAATATATTTATTGACCCACAATAATTTGGACCGACATGCTAAATAAACATATTCGATAATTGTTTTAAGGAGGTCTAAATTAAAATTAATTGAGTTAATTATTTAATTAACTAAATTGGAGTTATGGGTGAAAATGCGTTATGGGTTCAAGTATGGTAACCGGGTTGAATTTGGTCACTGTGATGAAGAGGACCCAAATCTCAACACTTAAGCATATACTAATAAACGAGAGAATAAATTAAATTATATATATAACATTGTAAAGGCTATAAATAAGGGGCTAGGTTTAGAAATTTCATCATCCTAAACCCTACACACAAACCTATCGCTTTCTATAATGTCTGGAAAACCAAACCCTTGTTTTTTTAACTTGGTATCGCAGGTTTCTCAAGTTCATCTACAAAATCGCTAAGGAACAAAACACCAGATGGATAACTGCAGGAAAAATCGTGAGTAATCTCATTTTCGTTTATTCATCAGACAAATCTCAAATAAGGGTTTAATTATTTTCTATGTTTTGTTATATTCACTTGATGCGATTTCAAATAAAGTATAACAATTTGTATCAGGGCCTCAAAAACCTTTTTTAGGGTTATGTGTTGATTGAGCTGGTTAGGGCATGAATTTATGAACTGTATGAAAAACATAAGTTTTGATTTATTCGATTGAAAAGCATGATATGTGATTATATGTTTTTTGTTTAAAATAAATCATTGTTTGATAGTTTGGCATTTTTTATATCAAATTAGGGTTCTTTGATGGATGTAATTTCTTCTCCTGAGATCAACATCAACTTAAACTTAATCTAACGAGTAAATTTAAACTATTAGGGAAGCGTCTCATCGGCGGTTTAATTTCATAAAGCTGCATATTCGTACGATTTTCCCTCTGATATCTATCATCATAGAATTTTATATATTACATGTATGTGATGTGTTCATGCATATGTTTTCAATTATATCTCTGATGTTAAATATGCTTTGTGTATTGTTTGTTCTTATTATAGTGTCCACTCGTTACAATCAATTAGAGAATCGTCCACCCATGTTGGATGATTCAGACTTCCAACTGGGAAGAAAGATATGATGATGTTTATATCTGTACACGATTATGACTATACACTGACAACTCCTGAACCATACCTCTTTAGTGCGGAAAGTACACCGGAAGAAACTAAGACAGATGAAAGGTGAGAGAAGTCAAATGAGTTGTGCATGACACTTTTGTGACAAGGGATTCCAATAGCATTGTATGAGGTTGTCTCTAACGGTGTTAAAACTATCTCGGACTTTCTCGCAGAGGTCGAGAAAGCCTTTGCTAAAAATGAGAAGGTAAAGATGCAACGTTTGCTCATCGAACTAGCTACTAAAACGTATACTAGCAAAGTTAAAATCCCTGAGTATATTCGGGGAATGTCTATGATTGGGAAAAAGTTAAAGGCAATCGGTTTAGAACTTCTTGATGAATGAATAGTGGGGTAGACATTGTCAGTCGCTACCATACCAATTTAAGTATTTTCAGTCCACCTATAATTGCATGCGGGGAAAGTGGAATATAATGAATTGATTTCACATGCTGCACATGAGGAGGGTAGACTTAAAGATACATCACTAAGGTTAATATGATTACATCTACAAAAGATGCAGGGCCTATGCGGAAGGAAAATAACAGAATACCATGTCAAGGTTTGGTCAAGAAGAAACGTATGAGGCCCTATACTAGTTCAAAGTTTTTAGGACCGAAGTTGAAAAACAACTCTGTAAGAGAATTAAGACCGTTAGATCTAAACGTGTTAGAAAGTACTATTGCAGATATGATAGATCGGATGAAAGATGTCCATGACCCTTTGCACAGTGCCTAGAGAAGTGTGGAATAGTCCTTAAATATATAATGTTTAGTTCACCTTTCATGGAGAGTGTAACTAAGAGACAGAACCGAATAATCAAAGATATGGTTAGAAGCATGATAAGTCACTCATCTCAACCATTATCTCTCTGGGGGGGATAGTCATCAAATGTGTCGCTTATATACTCAACTGAGAGACCCCATATGGGATGTGGAACGGGCGCAGACCCAATTTAAAGTATCTGCATATGTGGGGTTATCGAGCTGAAACGAGACCTTACAAACCTCAAGAAACAAAACTGGACCAAAAATCAGTTAACAGTTTCTTCATAGGTTATTCCAAACATTTCATGGGTTTAAGTTTTATGATTCTCTCACAGCTACAATATTTGAGACATGAACGACCAAGTTTTTAAAGGATGTTGAGTTTGTCGGGAAGAATAATATAATAAAAATTTTGATTTATGAGGAAGAATCCATAGAGATTCATGAAGGTTTTAATGGGAATATTGATTGGGCTGTAATGCCAATCATTTCGGTCCCATTAGAACAATATAATCCTCAAATTAACATTGATGTTCCACTTGAGGGTAGTAACCATGATATGGATATGGTCCAGGTAGAACAGTAGGAACCTTAACGAAATCTTCCACAAGAAGATCAAAATGACATCATTCATAATTATCAAACTTTACCTCCTCAAGAAATGCAACAAGAGGAAATAGTGCCTTTAAGAAGGTCCACGAGAGAAAAGAATAGTATTATAGGTCCAAAATTCATAGTATGGAGGAAGAATATAAATTGATGCAGGACAATGCAGTATGGAGGAAGGTCCATGACAAGCTCTTACTCTCGACAGTGGATTGATGCTATGGAGGAAGAATATAAATTGATGCAGGACAATGCAGTATGGGATCTTGTCTCGTTACCTAAAGGGAAAAAGGAAATTGGTTGTAAGTGGGTTTATAAAACCAAACGCAATTCCCGAGGTAATGTGGAAAGACATAAAACACGTTATATAACGAAAGGTTATACTTAACATGAAGATGTATATTTTAAAGAAACCTTCGCTCCAATATCGACGAATGATTCGTTTAGAACAATCATGACATTAGTTGCACATTTTGACCTTGAGCTCCATCAGATGGATGTTAAGATCACTTTTCTCAATGATGATATTGAGGAAACTATCTATACAGTGCAACTAGAATATTTTGTAGAAAGTAGCTCAAATGATCTGGTTTGCAGACTTAGGAAATCCATTTATAGGCTCAAACAGGCCTCTCGTCAATGGTACCACAACTTTGTTGAGGTGATAATCAGTCATGATTTTGAGATTAACTTGGTTGATGATTGTGTGTAACATAAATTCAATGCGAGTACTTTCATATTTCTTATATAGTAGGTGGATGACATATTGCTTGCCTCGGACAATAAGGAATTGTTACATAGTACAAAAAGATTTCTATTAGACAAGTTCTATATGAAGGATCTTGGTGATGCCAGTTTTCTGTTAGGAATCTAGATACATTGGGATCAATCTCGTGATATTCTTGGATTATCACAAAAGACATACATTGGAAAGTGTGTTACAATGTTACGTTGACAGATTGCAAACCTCTAAGTACCCCTATAGCAAAGGATGACATAATTATGAGCAACTGTGCGAGCTTCCATGTGAACATTAAGAATACGACATATATTATGCATCAAACCATGATCATGAAAAAAAATTATTTGATCAATTCCTAATTCAAATATTAGAAAATAGAAAAACTATGTAAAAAACAAGTAAAAAAGAATAAACTTTACTTCATAATCAAGGATGACGGATGTAAATAACTTGAATACAAAAAATATTAAAAACTCTAACAAACAAATTTGTTTTACGATCTAAGTGGAAAATAAAAATACACAAATCACTCCGGAAAGAAGGAGTGAGGAATTTACGAACATGTCTATAAAACCAAAAACATTAATTGTGATAAGTTTTTTGGAAAAAATAACAAAAAACCAAACAACCATATATAAGGAAATAATTCAAATCAATAAATTATATTGACATAAAAAAATCTAAAATGAATAAAAATAAGAGGGCATCAAATAGAAAGGAGGCCTTGGTGTATACTTGTTAAATAAATAAATAATTTTTTGAAGTCTCAAATTTATGAAGATATACCATGTAGAAAAAATTATATTCGAATCTATTTATTTCATTAACAAAAGAAGCTCATCGAATCCATTTATTAATTTGGTTGACAGATACATTTAATATACGCCAACAGTTCACCAATACAATATATCTACCATTTTCTTCCTTAGGCTCTCGAATCGCACTTTACCCATTTCATCGTGGAGGGATATATTTTGCAGGCCCGCAACGAATGACAAAATTGAAGAAACAATTCTAAAAAATGTTGATATAGTACTCTACGAAGTGGTTAGAGGTTGATCTTGTCCTAATTAAGATCATATAAAATTTATGATTTCCTAAAATTAAGTCTTGTTTGAAGTATGAAATAACCAAATTAATGACTTTAGACACTTGTTTTCAAGTACAAAACAAATAAGTTATATGTTTTTGCCGAAGGTATAACGTGAAACACAAATTCTCAGTTTCATATCAGGTGTCCACATATGAGTTATGACCAAGTTGAGCTGGTAAATGAATTATGAACATATATTGAAGTCACAACATACCTTTCATGGTACAAGACAGTTATCCTGTCCGAGGGAATAATCTCAAATCAATAAATGAAGTTTTATGTTGAAGAAGAAATAAAATATAAATTCTATAAATTGCACTAATAGAAAAAAGATGTTTTCGTTTGTCCGAGAGTCGTGCACGACTTGATCACTCAAAGTAAATAGGGTTAAAAAAATCATAATTTTATTCTACCCGATTTTTTTATAATGATTTTTTTTATCACTTTTTTTTATTATCTAAAAAAGTGTCTCAACAACGTATTTCTAATATATGTTAATATACTAATTATCATATATAAAATAATATTTAATAATAAATCTTAATATTTTTTAACATATTATTTTAAAGTATATTTAAAAAATAAAATATAACAAAATCAAATTTATTATGTGAAAGATATTTTGGAAAATAAATGAAATAAAATTAAATTTGTTAAGTAACAAATATTTATTAAAAATATATGGAAATAAAATTATTATTTTTATATAAATAATACATGAATATAAAATCAAATTTGCATCAAACATTCTTCTTCATTGTATAATGATATGAGTTATCAGCTCATAAACTACTTCTGTAACACATTTCTTCAACATTAATAAAAAGTTCTTTTCTTGGGAAAAAAAAAATTGCATCAAACATAATTTATAATATAAATAAATTATGTTACTTAAACCATTAAAAAATATTTCGATATATATTGTTTAACAAACATGTAAGCATATTAAAAATAAAATTAATTTTTTTATAAATACAAATGATGATATATTGCTAATTAAAAAATATTTTAATAAATATAAAATAATAAAATGAGAATTGTAATTTAAAATATATTTTGAAAATAATACTATAATATGTAAAATGGAAATATAAATTTGATAACTAAACAAATAAGTAAATATACTTATGTATTCACCTAGTATGTAAGTTTTTTATTTATGTAAATTTGAATTTGGTTATCAATGTTATTTATTTATTTAATGTTGTGTTCTTCCTTTATCTAATTAAAATCTCTCCATTCTATAATTTATTTTATTAAAATCTCTACCTTCTTCATTTTCTCCATATTGTTTAGTTTATTTAATTAAAATCTCAATCTTCTTTAATTTATTTAATTTAATTTATTTAGTTAAAATCTTCATTTTATATCATGTTTTTCATTTTCTCCCTATTTTTTAATTTATTTAATTACAATCTCTTAACAATCATCCATTAAGTTTTTAATAAAATCATGAATGTAGAACAATAAAAGAAGACAAAGATAAAGATAAATTCAATCTTGGGAGATAAAGATTAAACCAACTAACATCGAAAGAATCTTTTTTTCAAAAAAAAACATTTTGAATAAAAAAATAAAAATATTTAAAATCTTCCGATTGATAAATATTTTCACTTCAAATTTGCCTTAAAAACCTCTATTATCTAAGATTTTAATTTAGAATTTCCTTAAAAATAACAATTATTTCATATTTCTAAATTAATTTTTTTTATTAAAAATAATCATTATTTTAGATTTTAAATTAAGAATTTTCTTAAAAATACATATTATTCAAATATAAACTATATAAATTAACTTATATTTTAGGTAAGCAAGGGGCAGCGCCCCTCTGGGCCCTATGTACTAGGGCACATCCAGCACTACTCGTGAGTAAGGTGTTCCAAAATATAAAAAATGAACACATTAACAATAAAACCCCGGTTGAGAATAAAGTTTTGGCAATAAGCAAGCGATGAACATACATATTAAGAGTTATGGAAGAAAATAAGCTGTTACATTCTTAGAATATAGAGCACTTCAAATCGTACTATCCAAAAATATAATATTTTTGTAGATCCCTAAAAAATAATTAGCAGAAAACAAAACAACGTGCAAGATTTATACGTGGAAAAACCCCTTCGATATGAAGAGTAAAAAAACCATGGGACGGATTAAGAGTCCAGCCTAAACACTTTTATTATTATAATTGAGGCTACAAGTAGTATGAATCAGTCTCACACAGATCTACAAACCCACCAACGATTACACAGAATAATAGATAACAAAAGAGAAGTAGAAAAGAGAAAAATATCACCAAAACTACAGGTCTGTTCCAGGAGTGATTTCTTTCGATACGTAGCACAAATTCACAATCCAATCGGTCAGATTGAAGCCCATGATGTCCTAAAGAAAAATTTCAGCACAAACAGAGGTCGTTTTCCCCTCGATCCAACCTCTCTACAGTGACTACGCTGAACGAAACCGAAAACCAAAAATCGAAAGAAACTCTTTATGTTTGTATTCTCGAAAATCTTTATCTCTATTTGTTTTTGTGTATTTTTTTTGTTGTGTCCTAATCTTATCTCTAGCACCATATATGCAACCCTAAGAAGATGAAAACCCTAGGTTATAAATTGGGCTTAATTGGGTTGAACCCTAACAATCTCCCCCTTCAGCCCATCACGGGGAAGATGCACAACCTCATTCCGGTGAGCTTACTACAAAGATCAATCTTGCTTCCGGGAACAACCTTAGTCAACATATCTGCACTATTCTTGTCGGTGTGGACTTTCTTCAATTTTATTTCTTTTTTTTCAATCATATCTCGCAGCCAATGGTATCTCACATCAATATACTTGGCGCGTGTGTGATACATTGGATTCTTGCTTAAATCCACAACACTCTGACTATCAAAAAATACCATATACTCTTCTTGCTTCAACCCCAATTCTTGAAGGAATCTCTTAAGCCAAAACATCAATTTGCTTGCTTCTAGTGCTGCAATATATTATGCCTCAGTTGTTGAAAGTGCTACACATTTTTGTAGTTTGGATTGCCATGAAATGGCTCCCCTAAAAATGTAAACACATAACTTGAGGTAGACTTCCAGTTATCAAGATCACCAGCCATGTCAGCATCTGTATGAGCTTCAACTATAGGTTTTCCACCTCAATAACACAAACTTAAAGTAGAGGTACCTCGCAAGTATCTGAAAATCCACTTCACTGCTTCCCAATGAATTTTACCCGGATTCGATAAATACATACTCACTGAATCGACAGCATATGCAATATCTAGTCTTGTACATGTCATACCATACATCAAAGAACCAACAACAGAAGAATAAGGAATAAATGACATACATTCTTTCTCTTTCCCTGTTGTAGGACACACTTCCTTGCTTAACTTGAAGTGTGTAGCTAATGGTGTATTAACCGACTTAGCATTCTTCATATTGAACCGTTCAAGTACACGCTCAATATATTTCTCTTGTGATAACCATAACTTTATTGCTTTCCTATCACGAGTAATCTCCATGCCCAAGTCTTTTTCAAACTGATAATCATCTCAGTATCTTTCCCAACTATCAACATATCATCTGCATATAAAATAAGTATGATGAACTTACCTCAAGGGAACTCTCTGAAATAAACACAAGGATCAGTATGAGTTCATTTATACCCATTATTTATCATAAACGAGTCAAATTTCCAATATCACTCCCTTGGTGCTTGTTTAAGCCCATAAAGACTCTTATTCAGCTTACAAACTAGTTTTTCTTTCCCTCTTTCTTCAAAACCTTCAGATTGTTCCATGTAGATTTCTTCATGAAAGTCACCATGTAAAAATGCCGTTTTTACATCAAGTTGTTCCCACTCAAGATTTAGACTTGCAGTTAAACCCAATACTGTTCTGATAGAAGTCATCTTGACAATAAGAGAAAATATTTCATCAAAATCAATTCCCTTTTTCTGGTTACGTCCTTTTACTACACGTCTAGCTTTACACTTGATAATTTTCTCACCATCTTTTTTGTTCTTGAAAACCCATCTATTCTTCAAGACTTTCTTTCTATTAGGAGTTTTTACTAGCTCATATGCTTCATTCTTTTCCAAGGAATTCATCTCTTCCTTCGTTGCCTCAAGCCAAAGATATTTATCTTCATAAGATAACACTTCTTGATAATTTTCTGGCTTGTCGTCCTTAGTGACTAGAATAAACTCTGAGCTTGAAGACTTTGTTGAAGGTTTTCTCTCTCTAGTTGATCTTCAAACTTGTATATCCTCTATATGAGAGATAGGTTGCTCCCTCTGCTCATGAATTTCTTCATCAAGTATGGTCTTATCAGAAATCATCGATAACAACATGATCTTGTAAATAACCACCGGATGGAACATCCTCAATATCATTAGGAACCATCTCTAGCATTATCATTTGCTGTCTGATTTACATAAGGAAAAATAGAAGAAGGAATATCATTAGTAGTATTAAAAGATACATCAAAAGTATAAGTTAACCTTTTACTCAAAAGATCTGCACCCTTCTCCTACTCAAAGAATACCACATCTATACTTCTCACTACTTTCTTCTTCTCAGGATCATATAGTCTGAAGCCATACTCTTCATCACCATATCCAACAAAAACGCAAAGATTAGTTTTTGAATCAAGTTTGGATATTTGTTCTTTTGGAACATGTATGCCTTGCATAAAAAAACTCTGAAATGTGAATATATATGATCCTTTCATTTCCATACTCTTTCTGGAATATCAAAATCAAGAGCTATTGATAGAGCTCTATTAATTAAGTATACATCACAATTAACTGCTTCATCCCAACATGTCTTAGGAAAATTAGACATTTCTTGCATACATCTCACATTCTCTACAATGGTTCGGTTCATTCTCTCTACAACTCCATTGTGTTGTGGTGCACTTGGTGTTGTCCGTTCATGTCTAATACCATAGCGTGAGATATAATTTTTAAAATCATTCGAAATATACTCACCACCATTATACGATCGAAGACATTTCAGCTTTCTTCCTGTCTCCCTTTCTATTATGACATGAAATTTCTAAAAAATATCGAATACTTGATTTTTTCTCTGCAACATGCATACCCAAGTTTTTCGAATAGCATCATCAATAAATGTAACAAAATACTTGTTACCTTTAATAGAATCCACTTCAATTGGACCACAAACATCAAAGTATACTAACTCCAGCTTTTCTTGTTTTTTATGGACCTGCGGGTTATGGACCTACCGCGCTTCCGCTGCCTACAAGTTTGGTGGTGTCTTATTTTCCTTACTCCAACTACGCATATAAGCTTTAATAAAACACATATCTTTATCAAATTTATCATTATCATTTCCAATTTTCTAAATCTTTTGTTTTTATCCCATACGCATAAAGATTACATTCAACATATCGAAACAAACCAACGAAATCAAATCAATTTGTAACCATTAAAAACCATTTAAAAATAAAAAAATAAAACTAAAAAAATAGATTGAAAAAACATAGACATATTTTAAAAACATAAATATAAAAGACACACAAAAATATTTTAAAAAAACATATAAAGTCAAACTACATTAGATAATAAAACATTTGAACGAGTAAAGAGACAAACAAAAGAGAAGTTTTGGAAATACAATCAACCATAAAAGAACATTTATACACAGCAACATTAGGTTTGGTAATGCCCGCAAAAGTAGTCGGATTTCCATTGCATTAAAAAAAAGTGCCGCCTCAAGCTTCAACACCCATGTATGGATCATCCTATGCAACTTATTAATAATTCTAAAGGCTCTATAGTCTGGAATAGGTTAATGAGGATTAGGCCTGTTGCTGAGCAATACATCTGCTGGTCTCTTGGGGAGGGTAATGTCAGCTTTTGGCTGAACAGATGGTCTAGCTCTGATCCCTTGTTGGTTCTGGATAATTCTATTGACAACTCTTGGTTTCACAATGATAAGGTCAATATATACTGGTCTGGTAATCAATGGAATCTGGCAAATATTATTAATCTTATTAGTCATAAGGATTTTGATCGTATTAGCAACTGTAGATTTAATCCTAACAGTAATGATAGAATTATATGGAGTTTGACAACTAATGGATACTTCAATCTTAAAAGCACATGGGATAACATGAGGACTCACTACTGTAAATCTAAAGTGTACTCTAAGATATGGAACAATTTAACTCCTAAAAAATATGCATTCATTCATTGGAAAATCATCAAAAATTACATCTCTACTGATTCTGTTCTTAGAAGTAGACATATGGTTGTAGTCTCTAAATGTCAGTTTTGTCCTAATTTTGAAACTACTGAGCATCTATTTATTGCTTGCAATACTATATGGGGTGTATGGCTTCATTTTGCTCACATTTTTAATGTCATTATCTTTAGATATATGACTCCTATGCATATGACAAAAACCTGGTATAGACTCTCTAACAAATCTAATCATATTAGAAATGTAATGCCTTCTATCATTATTAGCCTAACATGGAAATACAGAAACTTTGCTAAGTTTAATAATGCTTCTATCACTACTGATTTTATTATCAAGAGGGTCTATGACTCTATTTTTTATATGAATTCTGTTGGCATTTTCAAATCTGTCCACTGGGCAAATGATTCATCTATTGCTGCTAGTTTTGGTCTGTTTAATCTTGTTCACAGGAATTCAAATAGGCCATTAATAACTAAATGGATGGCTCCTAATCCTGGTCGTCTTAAACTCAATAGTGATGCTTCTGTAGCATACAATGGGGAGGCTTCAGGTGGGGTGATACTTAGGGATCATGAAGGCTTTCTTATTCAGGCATGTGGCAACCTATATGGTAAACTCTATCCTCTTTGGGCTGAAGCTAGGGCTCTTCTTGATGGTTTGATTCTTTGCAACTCTAAAAACTTAATCAACATTGACATAGAATCTGATTCATCTATTCTAGTGGACTACATTAAATCTGGGAATGGTAATACAATTCCCTGGTCTCTTTTATCTATAATTAACTATTGCAGAAACCTAATAAATTCTAACATGACTATTGTTCATGTTTATAGAGGTTCTAATCGAGCAGCTGACTGGCTAGCTCGTTGGACTGTTAAATGTAAAATGAAACAGGAGTATGAATTTATCTCATCTCCTGCTGAATTAAAATCTATCCTAATCTTAGAAAGTTTAGGCATACCTTATGTAAATCCAGGGTAGTTGCTCTTTTATCTTCTGTTTCAGGCTCTTTGCTCTGTGGATTGCTTGAATCTGCTCAATGCTGTGCTGGGTCTCCGGTTGCTGCTCTCCATTGTTTTGTTTCATCATCGTATCTGGTTCTCATGGTCGATTTCTGTCCTCATAAGCTCCATCTATTTCCTCCATTTCTGGCGAAATGCGTGTTAGGAAAAAGCTTCTCTTTGGAGTTGAATCTTTCCATTGCTCGATTCTCCATCTTTGTCTGAGTCTGGATCTCATGGATGATTTCTGACCTCAGGAGCACCATCTCCTTTCCTTCATTTCTGGCGAAATATGTACTTGGAGAGAGCTGCACTAAGGAGTCGAAGCTTTCCATTTACCAGATCCAGATCTCGAAGAGGTTTCTTCATGGCTGAATCATTGGAATTAAGATTTTGAGATGAAGATTGGAGTTGGTATTAAGGGTTCTGAAAGAGTGGATTGAACAGAAGGGTTGAAAATCATGGTTTAGGGTTTGAGTTGTTGCTGATTTAGGGTTTCGATCTGAGGCTGATGGTTAGTGAGAAGTTGTTTGGAAAGGTTTAGATCTAGGGTTTTCTTTGTTTGGGGCTTTTTCTGATGGGCTTGAAATATGGTCCTTCAGTTATTGAGCCTTTATAAATATTCTCCTTTTGTAATTTTTTCTATTTGTTATTAATAAAGATCGGCTTTGATTAAAAAAAACACCCATGGATTTTTCTATTCAACCTTATCTTTTGTACGATGAATTGGCCAATGATTATGTATTTTATAGGTATGATATTAATTTTAGATCATTGGACTAAAATCCAATAGTACATATCAAGTTAACTAAAGTTATGACACGATAGATTTCTCCATTTGCCACAGTTATCGGTATAAATATAAATTTTAAATTTTAATTTAGTCTTTGAGATGATGTCTCATAATAAGAGGCTAAAAACCAAATATAATCCTCCATATAGTTTTACATAAAAAATTTATGGATTACACTAAAACAAATTATTAATTGGATAGTCACTAAAATTACTTCAGACCTAAAATTACTTCAGACATAAAATCGGGTATATGTCTCCACAAATATAAAATACTAGTAAAACATTGCGTAAGAAAACATTTTGATTTACGCCTATTAGATTTGATCCTGTATCCAAAAATATTAAATGCACAATATTTGGGGTTATCTACTATTGACTAAACCATAACAATAAAGTTCGTTATGAGGGATAGCCGAATTGTTTGAGTAAGTCGTGTTTGTAATTAAAGGTTATGAGTTCGAATCTCTTTTACATACGTTTTATCGACTGAGCCTGTCACCTTGTGTGATTTACTTTCTCTCTTGTACATTATTTTTTTAATAGTATATAATAATACCTAGATATAGAATGAAATAAACGATAACTCAATTCAATTTTTGATATATTTACGCTCTAAAATAATGGACAAATAAACTTTAAGAATAAAGATTATAATACACCAAATCAAGACCTAAAGAAGCTTTCGGTCCGATCGTAATTCAAATGTTAAAAAAAACAAATAAAAAAACTATGTCAAGATCGACTACAAATAAAATAAATATTTCAATGTAAAAGATGGGTGATGCATCTAAATAACTTTGAATATAAAAATAATAATAACGGTTTCCATAAACAAATTAATTTTATGATTTAAATCTAAAATTGTAAAAGTATGCAAAAAAATACTACAGCAATGCATGATAAATTCGGGAACACATCTATAAAACAAAAACAAAAAAACTAATCGATGATAAATTATTTGAAAAAAAGTAAGAAATTCGAAAAAAAGAGAGAGGAGGTTACGGTGTATACTTGCATAAATAAGTACTTAATATCGACTTTTAATTTTATAAAATCAAATATCTTTTAAAAGCTATTATTTTCTCAGATAAAATAAACATAATCCATATTTTTCAAATTTATCCATCTTAAATATGAAAGTAAAAGGTTATAAAATAATATCTTATAAAATAAAATACATTTGAATCAATTTATTTCATTTACAAAATGAACTTAAAAAATATATAGTTATTTAGTAAAAAAAATCAATATATTCCCCTGGGATCCGCTATAAATAAAAAATGATTTAAGAAAAAGAGAGTAAGAGGTTGAGTTTTTAAAAACAAAATATTTACCATTCATAAATAAGATTTGATTTATTATTTAATAGACTATGGGTCTAAAAAGTTGAATAGTTTTTGTTAGGGAAAGTATTTTAATGGGTTTTCACGGACTAACTAAATTTTCAATTTAACCTTTCCTTATTAGTAGCCTTACTGGTCTATAAGAAGGCAACAAGGTATAAACAAGTTAGCCACATAAGTTTAGGGATCATGCTAGTGTTTTAAAATCAAGTAGATTGAGTATGCACCGCTTATCGTTGGAATGACGTGTGGTGTTGTAAGGAAATGAGGTGTACAAAAAATATATATTCAGGCCGAAACCAATGAAAGTGTATTGAGTACCAACTGCGTTGTGAGTTTGTTGCTAAGGTATGTTGTGAGTTTGTTGCTAAGGTATGTTATGAATTTTATCTCAGCCTCATGTAGCGTTGAAATTCAAGTACGTTCGGCTAGAAATACAGTAAAATTAAGAAAGTAAAGTTAAAACATCATGTTTTATCATATACTTCCGTATTTTAAAATATTATTTAAAACATAAACAGTGCATCCTCCCTCCAAAGATTTTGGTGCAGAAAAAGGATAAAAACAAGTAAATATAACAAGTAAACATAAAAGACACGTTTGATCTTGGTGCCATCTTTTTTATTATCGGCCTTGATATATTTCTTCTCCTTCCTAACTTTGGCCACATAATTATTATGTCCAACGTTATTTATAACATATTTCATAGTGTTAGTGTTGTTTCAGGTCCCCATGAACTCGCTATTGGCAGTTATATGGTCAAATTAATCATCGAGACCAAAAAATATAATAAATTGTTAATACCATCCTGATGGTTAATCAAGGAAGTCGATTACTATCTTAGATCGGATGTTGTGACTTTGTTCAATAGTCAATCCCACTTTCCACAACCTAGTTTCTTCAACATTCATCTTCTTAATATCCTTATTAGATCTCCATTGTTATCTTCAAGATTTTTTTATTCTTTTTTTCATTTAAGCTCAACATATTTATGTAACTTCTTTAGCCTCTCAGTCTCTCTCTCTTGGGTCAGTTTCATTTTATCTCAATAGTAATTAAACATAACGTTATTAGTCCTTGTATCTGTAATCTCAGCCTCGACCTCAACTAAATTATTAGCCGTCTTTAGAAGATTTTTAGAAAGCTTTTGAATTCAAGCAAGACCAAGTTGTTCCACTTGGCTAGACCTCAGATAGTTTTAAACATATTACTCATCATCTAAGATAATAAGGAAAGTAAGTATAAACACTTATAGTGTTTATTAACACTTACCTTCACGTTGGGGGCACCTATAATGGACATGCATCAGACAAACCTCTATAATGTGTAGCAATAGGTAGCCTCTTAGCCTTAGCTCATATTTAGCCACCACATGCCTTAACTCTTGCACCATCAAAGGTCTGGAGTGGAAAGGCCCATTTGCAGCATGACCGGCAGTGCCTTGACCATTAGTTCAGCATGTCTAGGCTCTAGCATGTGATAATCATCCAATCCATATCGAATTCCTGGGTCATGAAAGTTTACCGAGTGAGTCAAGTTTCCTTGAGAGGATTTTTTAGCAAGCTTGAAAATATGCAATGTTAAGTTATTGTGTTTGCTAGACTTCAAATGGATCCAAACATATTACTCTCATTTACAATAATTATGAAGTAAGGATGATCACTTATGTTTTTTATTAAAAACATAATACTTACCTCCATGTTGGGGTTCACCGACCATTCACTGACATCGATCAAATCTCTATCAATTGGACTAATAAGAAGTCTTTTAGCCGTCAACCTATATATGGCCATCATATGCCCTAGATCTTGAACCTTCAAAATCTTGGATTTAGAATACTCATTTACATCATCACTGATGAGTCCAGATTTTGTCACCACTCATTATGAGGACCGGACAGGGGCAATTCGGACAAGATCCACCCACTAAAACATCTGAACTGAACTAATGTATTAAAACCTTAATCACTTCATGACTAAGCTAATTTCCTACCTACTTAAAAACTAATGGGTCTTTGAACTCGACGCGAATTCATAATCATGACCCGAAAGCCCATGTGGCCCAAGGTTAAGGGTATAAATACCCAACCACTTTCATTTAATGAGGGTAATAAAAATTAAATACAACCAGGCAGCTCAAATCTCTCACTACAATCTAATAAACATTAAATACCCTTGAGATACCTCAAACTTCAGAAAAAATTACCCTCAGTTGAAATTAATCCACACCAATTTGGCGACCACATTGGGAGGAAAAGGTGCCTCAATCTAGCATTCAAAACCATCAGAAAAAACCAGTTCGGATGAATCCGTACGTGCAAGAAGTACCACCAGCTTTGGCCGAAGTGGTGGGTGAGAATAATGAATATACTATCGAGGAACGAGATAGGTTAAAAGTTGAAATAGAAGCTCTGAGGGCTGCCAATAGGGCAAAGATGGGCACAAAAGAGAAGTCTAAGGCGTTAGTAGCTCATCATACTGACAATCCAAGAGAGCATGAGCCATCAAAAACCCATGTGAGTGCAAAAAAGACTCATGCTAGCTCAAAAAAGTCTCACCGGTCTAAACCGGTGGAGAGCTCTGATTCAGACTCAGAGTCTTCCAGTAGCTCCTCAAATGAAGATGAAGTCTAAGAGTCCTTATCATCCAGCAGTGATTAAGGTCGTTCTAAAAAGACACAAAAGTTGGTCAAGAAGTACTCAAAAAAAAGGGATAGGCATGGAAGGTTAAAGAGGCATCTGGGCAAATGATCATCTCATAGTCATAGCCGGAGACATGTAGATCGATTGTTAATGGATCCTTTTGCCTTCCATGATGAACCAGGTATCTTTGCAACTCCTAACGAAGATACGGTTTTCAGTCGTGCCGAAATTGGAGACAATCTCCATTGTCCTCCAAAATACTGTCCGAAAACCTTCCTAAGAGGTTTGACAGTACGAAAATGGAAAAATATGATGGTAGTAAAGACCCGGATAACCACTTAGAACAATTCAAAAAAATTATGATAAATTTTGATGATGACGACAAGTTACTTTGTGGGGCATTCTCCCAATCTTTTACGGGGAGTGCTCTGAAGTGGTATAATAGCTTACCACAGGGCTGTATCAGGAATTTTGACACTTTTTGGGTGGCCTTTCGGAGGCAGTTTGTTGGAAGTAAGGAAGTAAAGGGAAATTGAGACACGATTATCCATTGTGCCCAAGAACCAAACGAATCTTTAAAAGAATACATAAGTCGTTTTGTAAATACCAAAAATGGATTGGCTGATTGCTTCGAACAAGTAGCAATAACTTCTCTGAGGAAGGGCTTAAACCCTGGAAACTTGGCTGATTCAGTAACCAGAAAAAAGGCCATGACATGGGGAGGTCTGCTGAATCAGGTCGGAAAACAGATTAATGTAGATAAAACAAAGAAAGCTAGGGTGCACAAGTAGGTGATGTATGCTCCGGCTGCACCAAATCCAAACCAAAACCAGTCCGGGAACAAGGCTAAGGAAACCGGGCAGGGTCAGCAATCTAGAAATAAACGAGGGCCTTGGGTTCAACCGGAGTGGTTTGCTGAGTTGAAAGAAAATGTAGCCACCATTTATGACAAAACAAAAGACGAAGTGCACTATAGACGGTCGGCTGCATTACAGTCTCCTAGAGAGAGCCGTAATAATTGTTTCTGCCAGTATCACCATGATACTGGTCATACCACTGAGGATTGTATTGCGTTGAAACAAAAAGTGCAGAATTTAATTGAAAGAGGAAAGTTGGGGGCGTATGTTAAAAGAAGAGGTGGAAATAGGCCTGATACCGCTCATCGGGCTGGTCCAAACAATGCGGGCACATCGGCTCCGGATGAGGCTATGGTGATAATCGAAAGGTTCGATGTAGAGTCAGAATACTTGGACCCTGATCCAACCAGGAATAAAGTGGGTGTTATCATGGAGCATTGCAAGACGGTGTCCGGACTTATTAACTGTTTTGAGTCACTTACAATATTCGTAGGGGACACCATGACTGCACCAACTGCTTCTTCAAGAAAGAGGCACATTCATACTTTAGCTACCCAGCTTGACGGAGGCATGACTTCCTATCAATCGCAAATTCCTTTTATTGTTTTTGACGAGGATGACTTGAGGGATATTCCTGGTCCACATGAAGATGCTGTTGTCATAGGAGCATCCATTGGAAGAAATGATATAAGATGAATTTTGGTGGATACCGGAAGTTCAGCCAATATTCTCTTTTTGACTTCCTACAAAAAAAATGAATAATCCAGCAGTAATTCAGCGTTCGAACAGATCAATTGTGGGTTTCACTGGAAGCTCAGCAGCTGTGATCGGATAGTTCGAGGAGGAGGTTTTGTTGGGCAAAGGCCCTTTTAAAGAGATGGTTAGAATAATTTTTATTGTGGTGGATTGTCCCACTTGTTATAATGCTATTCTGGGAAGATCTTGGCTTTCCAGGATGCATGATGTGGCTTCAATAGTCCACCAGTGTTTGAAGTATGTTGTGCAGGGACAAGTGGGAGTTGTTCGAAGTAGACAAAAGGTAGCAAGGGAGTGTTATGCGACAGCACTGGCCCCTCGAACATTGGGGGCAGTCCGGATTAATGAGGAATAGCAGTTTGAGGGGCCCTCTCGGGGAGAGGGTGAAATTGAGGACCCCAGGGAGACCCCTGGTGTTTTAATACCGGTTGAAGAAGTTGAAACTCACTCTCTGGCTGAAGGAAAAAATTTCAAGATAGGATCTAAGATGACTTTAGAATTCAAGGGTAAAATGTTAGATTTCTTGAAAGACCATCAACACGTCTTGGCTTGGTGCAATGCTGATGTAACCGGAGTACCAGCAAGCATTATATCACACCAATTATCCATTCGAAGAAACATAGCACCCGTTGTACAAATGAGGAGAGCCTTTTCTAAGGAGAAGGTTGATGTCATAGTTCAAGAGGTTGACCGACTTACTAAAATAGGACACATAAAGGAATCTCAATACCCTTTATGGACAGCCAATCTGGTGTTGGTAAAAAAGAAAAATGGCAAGTGGCGTATGTGCATCGATTTCACAAATCTCAATAGGGGTTGCCCAAAAGATTTATATCTGGTCCCCCGAATTGATCAATTGGTGGACTCCACTTCTGAAAACAAGCTGTTGTCCTTTATGGACGCCTTCTCCGGGTATAATCAGATTCAAGTAGATCCAAAGGATCAAGAACATACCACATTTGTTACTGATAGGGGCCTCCACTGTTACAAAGTAATGCCATTTGGGTTAAAAAATGTTGGGGCTACTTACCAGAGATTGGTAAACAAGGCCTTTGATGATCAAATTGGAAGAAACATGGAAGTTTATAACGATGACATGATGGTGAAAAGTGTGGACGAAGAGCTACACTTGGCAGATCTCCAAGAAACTTTTGCCAACTTGGTGAAAGTAAATTTAAAGTTAAACCCAGAAAACTGCGTTTTTGTAGTATAATCCGGAAATGTTTGGGGTATGTGATAAGTGAGAAAGGGATACAACCTGATCCAGACCAGCTTAATGCTTTACTACAAATGGAGCCTCCTCGAAATATTAAAGAGGTACAACGATTGACTGGGAGGATGTCTACACTAAACCATTTCATTTCAAGGTCTTCAGACAGGTGTGCCCCGTTTTTTCAAACTTTAAAAAGTGCAAAGGGCTTCAATTGGTCTCCACAGTGTGCTGAGGCCTTCGATGGAATTAAGAAACATTTGTCTTCCTCCAAGACTCTGTTTAAACCTGTTGATGAAGAAATCCTTTATGTGTATTTAGCCGTTTCTGATTTTGCAATAAGTGCAGTATTGGTAAGAGAGATGGACAATTATCCTCGTCTGGTCTACAATATCAGCAAAAGCTTGATAGATGCAGAAAAACGATATTTGAAGCTGGAAAAATTGGCATTGGCCCTGGTGATTGCAGCAAGAAAAATGAGGCCCTATTTTCAGGCTCATTCTATCATCGTCTGGACCTCTTTTCCTTTGAAAAGTGTTCTCCAAAAAAACTGACATTTCAAGTAGAATGACCAAGTGGTCAGTAGAGTTGGGAGACTACGATATTGATTTTGCTCCTCGAACAGCAGTCAAAGCCCAAACTATGGTTGATTTCTTAGTTGAATTCCATTATGATAGGGATACTAAGCAAGCAGCCGGTGTAAAAGATAAAAAAGTCTGGGTCGTCCGGACTGATGGTGGATCAAGTACCATGGGATGTGGTGCTGGGATATGTTTAACCTCTCGGTATGGTGACAGAATGTACCAAGCTATATGTTTTGCCTTCAAGGCTTCCAATAATGAGTCTGAATATGAGGCTGTTATAGCTAGTTTAAAATTAGCTCTCATCTGTGGAGCTAAGAGAGTCAGGTTAATGAGTGATTCTCAACTTCTTATCCATCATGCACAAGGTCAGTCTGAAGCCAAGAAAGAGCAACTGATTAAATACTTGTTCATCCTTAAAGAAGTGGCGCTTAATTTCAAAAGCATCGCCTATGAGCATATACCCCGAACAGAAAATATGCTGGCAGACTCTTTGGCAACCGTAGCCTATTCTGAGTCCTACCCTTGGATATATGTGCAATAGTTCCCATCTATTCAAATCAATCCAAATAAGGAAGAAGAAAGTTTGAATATACAGATCAAACAGCCCCAAGATTGGAGGTTTCTAATCCTTCAATATCTCTCAGATGGCACCGTACCTTCGGAGAAAGCAGTGGCAAGAAAAATAATATATAAGGCTCGTGGTTTTGTCATCCTAAGGGATGTTCTTTATAAAAAATCCTATACTAAACCCCTCTTACAATGTCTGGGAGTCGAGGAGTCCCAGATAGTGCTATCCGAATTACATGATGGTGAGGGATCAGTTCATTGTGGATTCAGGGCTCTAACAAGAAGAGTTTTGTTAGCTGGGTACTACTGGCCCTCCATAATGCAAGATGCCAAGGAGTTGGTAAAAAAGCGTGACCCATGCCAAAGATACAACAATGAAATTCATACTCCAGCTATCCCTTTAGAGTCAATTTTTGAACCAATCCTTTTGCTCGTTGGGGTCTGGATTTAGTGGGACCTCTACCTATGGCGTCCAGAGGATGCAGAACTATAATTGTTGTCATTGATTACTTTTCGAAGTGGATAGAAGCAGCTCCATTGGCAGGTACAACAACGAAAGCTGTTATAAAATTCATCTTATCCAATATTTGTTGCAGATTTGGAATTCCACAAAAGATAACCACAGACAATGGGCCACAGTTTGACAACAAGGAAATGGAGAATTTTTGCGCCTCTAGAGGCATACAACATTGCTTTTCTTCTCATTTCCACCCACGAGCAAATGGTCAGGTCAAAGTGGCTAACAGGACCATCGTGTCCAGACTTAAAAAGAATTTAGAGGGAGTTGCAGGAAAATGGCCAAGTTATCTACAAGAAGTATTATGGGCCTACCGAACCAATCCTGGGGCTACAACACAAGAATCTCCCTTTGCTTTAGTATATGGGATAGACGCCATAGCTCCTATAGAGGCTACTCTTCCTTCTTTTCGAGTTCATAATTTCTCCGAACACGCTAACGAAGTGGCAGTAAGAGGCCAACTTGACTTGATGGAGGAAAGAAGAGTTAAGGCTCACCTCAGAGCCACACACTATCAAGGACTGATGAGAAGCAGGTTTGTTTCCAAAGTTAAAAGAAGGGATTTTCAGCCAGGAGATAAAGTATTGAGGAAAGTCTTCCTACACACTAAAGAAAAGCAGTTCGGCAAGCTAGCTCCAACTTGGGAAGGGCCCTATGTGGTCAGTGAAAAGCTTAAGCCTGAGGCATACCGGCTTCAAGATAAGGATGGAAGGGTTTTGAATCACCCCTGGAACATTGAACACCTCCGGTTGTACTTGGAATGAAGACTATGTAAATATTTACTTGTTTTAAAGTTCATGTAAATATTTAGGGGCATACTCTTTCCTACCCTGGTGGCGCGGGGAGATTTTAATGAGGTGTCCGGGCTTTTCAATAAAATTTGATGCCTTCTTAAAAGATTTGGAGTATTTCAGTTAGTGATTTCTTTGAAATTTTCTATCAATGTCAGATCGGATTGATAAAGTGATGACTACTTAAACATTTGTCATCAGAGAATTTAAACACTCTCACTTTAAAATGCTTGTAAACTAACTAAGGGTGGTTTAAACATTAGCCACCAAAGCTGAAAAACTATGAAACAATGCAAGTTTGTGCAAAGTTAAATTGCCCATTAGGATATACGAAGTGCCTTGGTCACCCAAGTACTTTGAGTTTTCAAACAAAAGGTTTATCCGGACAGGAGCTGGACACGATTACAAAAAATTCCTTGGCCATCCAAGGACTTTGGTCCAATCACAAAAAATATAAAAAGAGATAGTTGATACTTTAAGACTGAGCTTTCTTAGATGGCCCAGCCTCACTTGGTTTCTTCTTCTTGGGGTCATTATCTTCCTCATCCGGACTCTCCCTGGTTTTTTATTCTTCATCGGTTGTGTCATCCCAGCCACTGGAGTAATCATGCTTGTCACCATCAGCCATCGTATGGAAGGGGGGGTCTTCATACTGTACAAAAGTCCATAAATCTCCCAGCGTCCTCTTCGGGAATTTTTCATGAAAGAGCAAGACCATGTCCAACTTCACTTTGGCATATTTTTCCTCCTGAGTTTCTATCACACTGTTAGTATACGCATCAATCCTAGCTTGGATTGTTTTCTCTTGCTCCTTTAGCAAATCAGCTTTTTCTTGTGCAACCTTGGACACAGAGTCCTCGAGTGAGATCTTGTCATTAGCTAAAGTCTGAATGACCTTGTCCTTAGCCTTCACCTCCTCTTTTCAAGAATACAGATTTTTCTCCAAGTCGGATTGCTTTGATTGGAGTTCTTTGATAGTTTCTTCCGAAGTGGCTAGCTTTGTGGCTCAATCCTCCTGGCTTTTCTTCAGCTCCTTATTTTCCCTCTTCAATGCATCAGTATTTTGATTCGCAGTGAGGAGGTCGCTAGACAATTTCTCTTTGTCCGAATTGAGGGTATTAATGATGGATGACTGATTTCGTACTTACTTCTACAAAGTAAGCACTAGCTGGACATTGCTCAGTAAAGAGTAAGCGATGACGTCTCTTTCACTTGAGACAGAAAAACACCTACCATTGAATGTGATAAGGTTCGAAGAACTTGGGGGGACGTAGGGCCCAGAAAAATCGTTTTTGGGAAGGTTTTCGAAGTAAAGACCGATCCCCTCAAGCTCGCTGATATCGACACCATCAATGCTGATATCCCCTCCTGCACCCCCTCCGGTTTGAAAGTCACCGAGGATCTCTTCTGCTTGAGTGGGGTCAGTAGGGTCAACAGGAGGAAGAGGCTCCGGAGGCTGGAGAGAAACTTCATCACCCTTGGAGGTTTTCTTTTTCTTGGCCTCCCTATCTTTGCCTTCTGCTCCCCGTTTCGTGTCTTTCTTAGGAGCCTTTGAGGGTTTTGGAGATCCAACCACATCTCTAGTACTTTCATGCTCCACTACTTGTAGAAGAGCAACATCAATTTGTCCTTGATCTGGCCCCTCTGGGTTTGATGGAACAACTTCCTCCACTTCTGTAGGATTGGCTTCAACCATACCTTGCTTACCTTTACCCTTCTTGCCCTTCATCTTGCTTGGGGCTTTAGCTCTACCTGGGAGATACAACGATCCGTCCTTTGCATCTGTCCTCCTGAGGATTACTTCCGGAGGGGGTGGAGTGGTTAATTCCTCCCAAGATAAGTCCCTCCGGTCAGTTATGTTCCAAAGGTAGGATTTTGTTAGATTGCCACTGGTAAAAGCATTGTGGAAGCGGTTTCCCCACTTCTCAGCAACCCAAGCATTTAGCTTAGAGCAAGTGGTCTGTCCAGCCTTTAAGTAATCACTAAAGTCCTTAGGCCGCACTACAAAAAAACAAAAGAAGACGAGTTAGACAAACAAATTTGTGATAAGTAAAGTTGGAGATATGAGATGAGATTCTTACTATCACTTCGCCATCTGCTGGTAAGCAGGCTTGGGTTGACACCGGTTTTAATCTTCCTCCCACTCTCCCAGGCGCCACTAATAAACAAGAATTGAGTCTTCCAGTTCCTTTCTGACTCAAGCAGGTCGTCCACAGACTTGTAATCATCACCCATGTTGAAATGGTAAAAGGGGATAATGTGGTTTCTGCAGAGGCTGGCCACAGCTGCGAACTTCTCCATTGGAAGAGGGATTCTGGAGAGCTTGTAGGCCATAATACACGCCATGAGGGTATACCAAGCATTGGGGCTCAATTGGCTTGGGCAGAGTTTGATGAGGTGAAAGTATTTGACTATCTCTGGGTCTAGGGGAAACCTTAGTCCCCAGTTGAATAACTCAGTGAAGAAAACTATCTCACTGAGCTTGCAATCCATCAGTGTCTCCGGGTCCACTGGAATCCTCACCTTGATATTCTCTGGGATCCCCCATTTTGTTCGCATCCGACCCAGTTCGGTTGTGTGAATGAAAGCGTAATTAAGTTTTTGCAAAGCTAGCAGGTATTTGACGCTTACCTTGTGGAAGCAAGGTCCCACTTTTCCCACAAGGCTCTCCGGAAGATCCGGATGTTTTAAACATAGCTTCTCCTTGTCTTTGTCCTTCTTGGCAGCAGCAGTGCCCGGAGACGTCGGACTCAAAAGGGGCTTATTTAATAGAGTCCTCCAGCACTTCCTCCATTATTATGGATGGATTATCAGTTGTTTTGGATGAGAGGAACTGGTGGTTGGCTCAGCAGGCCCTCTGGATGGTTAAGCATTACTATCTTCTTGTGGTCTGGACTCTGGCTGGGGCTCAGATCCGGAGGTTTCTTTCCAGAGACTTGAACTGGTTGCCTCCGGACCGGACAGCTTGTCCTTGGGAATCTTAATGGGTGCTTCTGACCCTGTATTTTTATTTTTAGCCCCGGACTTGGAAGGCGTAGTTTTTGGAGCCTGCCCTTTCACCAAACGACCTCTTCGCCGATCTACTAGCTTCTCTGGAGAGGTGTCAGCGTCCGATCCCATGGCAATGAATGGGGAAGGTCTCTTAAAGCTTGTGACTGCCTGCCCTGGTTCAACAACAGGCTCTGATTCCTGGACTGATAAGCCCGAAATGATTGGTGAAAGGTTGGACTGGAACAACCTCCTGGGTTTAGCACTCTTAGCTGAAGAAGAACCCCGATCAGGCTCTGAACTTGGTGTTTCCGATTTGTCAATAGGGGAAACAATGAGGCCTGCATCAATGTGCCTTTCTCGTTCGACCTTTTGAGCTTTTTCTAACTCTGACAAGTTGAGCCACCCACCTTTTACTAAGGCGTTTCTTGTTGTGAATATAAACTCACACCAATAGAAGGGTTTTTTTAGAAGCAAAAGCTTTGAAATTTAACAAGAGTAGAGATAATGAAGATGGTAAAACAGTGAAAAGTGGACTAATTTATAGGAAAGGAACAAAAGATGCTTCGATACCTAGGAGAATATGAAAGGATAGATGTAATGATTAAAGACGACGCTGATGTCACCCACATTAATTGAAGAGGTTACTTTTTGGAGTAAGTGGGAGCGCCGTTCTAGGAGAAAAACGGCCGGTGTGGCGAATCGGAGAATGACACATGTCCCATGATATCTGGCAAAACCGTTTAGTTTCTGAGAGTTTTATCCGTCCGGATAAAGTCGTTACACAATTTAAAATCTGTCCGGACATAGTTATGAGTGCATATGGACTATTTTTTAGGTCTTCTCAAAGGCCTTCGAACGCAACCTAAAAAAGGGGCTACTCATGAGTCTGGATTTTGTCACCACTCATTATGAGGACCGGACAGGGGCAATTCGGACAAGATCCACCCACTAAAACATCTGAACTAAACTAATGTATTAAAAACTTAATCACTTCATGACTAAGCTAATTAGCTACCTACTTAAAAACTAATGGGTCTTTGAACTCGACCCGAATTCATAATCATGACCCGAAATCCCATGTGGCCCAAGGTTAAGGGTATAAATACCCAACCACTTTCATTTAATGAGGGTAATAAAAATTAAATACAACCAGGCAGCTCAAATCTTTCACTACAACCTACTAAACATTAAATACCCTTGAAATACCTCAAACTTCAGACAAAATTACCCTCAGTTGAAATTAATCCACACCAATGACTACCGTTTGTGTCCTGACTAAAAGCTAAACATGTATGGGCTCCAATTTGCGATAACCTTCGAATCTCTACCAAGACTCCAAAAGTATCATCTATGTTGGAATATTGCTCGAACCTTGAAAATAACTTTTTTTTATTTCTCATTCTCTTCACTCTTTTATTATTATTATATATTTCCGTTTTAACAAGCTTCAGCAGAGGGGTGACCTGAGTATTATTTGGTTATATCTGAGATATGTAGCGATATCATTCACCAATATTTTCTCAATCAAATTCACGATATCTTAAAAACTATATATCATTAAAGATGATATATTATTGATGAAAATGTTGATGTAATATGTGGTAGTCAGCTTCTTGCCATAAAAATGCTAAGCTACTTTCCTTGTTCTGCCAAAATAACAATTAATTGGGATGTCTATTGTCTTAAACGCCATAGACGATCAAATGGATATATTCAAGTACATCATGAGTTGTATGGTTGTTTATTATTAACTTAACCTTCTTATTTTTACCCAACACACAATTCTCACAGTAGTGTAGCTTCTAAACTTCACCATCCAACAACTCTTGTTTCCTAAGTTCATTTAGGTCTTTCTCACTCAAACCTCATAATCTTAGGTATCATGACTTGTTAAAATTACTATAAACACCAGACACACATCCAAACAGTACATATCCTGAAAAACTAATACATAATTGATTTTATAGGCTTTAATAACGACCAACAAGCCATGTATAATTTGTTTCATCCATCACTACCTCTATAGTTATACCATTTTTATCTAATTTTCAAATAGGTATAAGTTTTTATATTTTCAGTGACATTTCTCACATTTTTATTAATTTTATAAGTCTTATGGACAACTTGGACCAAATGCTTCTTATTCATTTTACATCACAAGGCTTATCATTCCTTAGTATGACCTTCCATAATCAAACTCCTTCATATCTTCAGACAAGTGTTTGCTACCCTGTCTCAAACTAAAATCCTACAACATATCATTATATTATTCATAATAATATGAAAACTTTGAGGCATCTTCAACTTCAAACTTCTCATGATTATCTTCATTTTTCCTCTCAAGACACTGTTTCCTGATATGACCTTTTTTGTAGAACTAACATTTTAATATAGAATCACTATATGATATTTTATATTCATATTTTAAGTTTCTTTATTTTTGTCTTAAATTTATCTTTTAAGGTCTTATTAACATGGTATCTCATTGAACAATATTATTTTAAATATATTTTAAATTCAAAGCATTCTTCACTTCGGACATTGTAAAATATTTTTTCCATCTATAATAGTGTAAGAAAAGTGTTTATAGACCTCTAGCAAAAATATTGAGAGGATAACTTATTGATTATTTTCTCCAGCCTTGAATACTACTACGTTCATATAAAGTATGATCATGCTGAAATAATCTAAATGATTTTGAATCTCCCACTACCATCCAAATCCAAGTATACAACTGCTACTTGAGGTACAAATGTATTTTTAAAATATTTCTTTAGGTAAATAGTTTCAAGCTTTTTTAAACCCTCGTGATAGTAGACTCTTTTGACACCTCACTTACTTCTTCTTCCCTTATAATTAAAATCACAGAACTATGGGCCTTGGGCAACACTTTAACATCAATTTTATTTATATGTTATTCATTAATGGAAACATGCACCCCTTTATGTTCAAAGATAACGTTAATTTTTTTAATTATTAGAGACTAAAATCGGTATCTATGCCGAATGAATCAAAATTAAATGACATTGAACTCATATTCACATATATTTATCCATCTTCCTTCATTATTGATCACCAACCACGAGTTAATTTCTAGATCCATTATTATTATTATTAAAATAGTCTACAAGATATATTTGTTAAGTCATACTATAACATGTTTTCTAAGGAGATAATTAAGATACTTGTAAATTTTGTCGCTAAAATTCAAAATTTTAGCGTTTTTTTTCCAGATTTATATAAGTTCGTTAATAGAAAAAAAATACAAACTTAAAGATATTGGAAATGGTGAGAGTTATAAGAAACTTTAGTTATATATTTATTTATAGTGTCAAATTTTGGAGTTTAATCTTTTATGTGACTTTTAAGTAAGTTCGTTAATATTAACTACACACTTCGTATTTTTTCCATTTCAACTTAGTTATGCTTCAATGATGGGATTATTAATTTCTTCTCAACGTTGAAGTTGAATAATATTAGAGAAAATAATACATCATTGACCACTAAAAAGGCATGCATATTAGAATTTAGAAAGAAAATGCAAGTAGAAAGGATAATTTAGTTGCATTAAGCTTTAAGTCGTAAGAATGTTAAGTATAATTTAGCAATAAGGTTAAATTTTTTCTAAAAAAAAATATGATAAATTGAGAAGGAATGTGAGAGGTTTTAGACTTGGCTCAGCTAAGAAAGTTGTTTTTTCACCTTTGGTCTTCTCCTTATTTTAATTTATCTTTAGTTTTCATATACGTTTGATGGACCGATGCAAGTGCAATAATCCAAGTTTCTTTTAATCAAGGAGATACATTAAATTACCAAAAGTAAATTATGGTCAAAATTTATATATATAACCAACACTATTTCTTTTCATTATAAAGATATAATAAATTACCAAAACTAAGTGTTGCACAAACATTTATACAAATAATGGTAATTCACGCATTAAGAAGTTAAAAATTGGATAAACATATACTGTATAATTACAATATTTTGCAATGTTGTTATATATATTTATGTATTATACATTTAAAAAATTAAAACCTTTTGACAAAAAAGTAGACATTTGTCACAAACATTCATGTTACAACTCTCACGAGGAGTTTTGCAAGCTAGTTTCTTGAGGTACTACTGGACCTTTTAATAATGATATATATTCTACGTATAATATATATTTCTTATACTGAAAAATTACACTCGTAAAAAAGGAGTAAAAAAAGGATAGATAACCATTACAACGCGATAGTACATCCAAAAAGGGAAAATTTACTCTAGACAAGAATCGTGAATAAAATAAAGGTAATGTTTATTATGAACCGATGGTTATAAGCCTCGTGTAACAAGAACGGGGACAAATCCACAATACAATATTAGATAAGATCCATGATCAAGACAAGAGTAATGAGTAGTACGAGCCAATGGAAACACACCTACACGAACGAGGACCCTAATAAGTGCACGAGGGAAACATACTAATGTATCTGAGTGACCATCGTGAAGTAATACTTGTCAACGTAACGATGAGTCACCTGTTTGAACGCTCATTATGAGACACGACCAGAATAAACAATTTGACCCAATTCAAATATGTAATAAGTATATATATATATATAAAGAGAGAGAAGATCTTGTAAAGAATATAAAAGAAGGGAAAACCCTAACAATGTTTCTTCAAAGAAAAATTAATACACATACACTTATATATTTTACTTAAAAAATAAATATTTTATTTCTTGAATATGTACTTGTTACTTTGGCTTCCTGTTTGAGAAAGAATTCCCTTAAAACAATTGGCATCATCTGTGGGAACAATTCTCTTAGCTTGTTAGTATTAACTAACCAATGATGACAACGAGACCATAAATCGAAAGTGACAACCCATATACTCGTTTGGGTTAAGAAAACCCAACTATTAGTCCAAAAACAGTGGCAAGGTAGCCGACCGATTGGGTTTATTTGGAGGAATATAACCATCAGGTGCTATGTTGAGCCAATAGTAAGCGACCGGATTGACCTGCCGACTAGGGTCACACTTGGATGAGTTCAAACCCTTGATGAGCACATAAATACAATTTCCATCACACACACCAACCCTGCACCGGTTCAAGAAGATAATTTCCCCAAACAAAATATGTTTGTTGCACCATCTAATATCCAGCTATTAGAATTGTAGATAGAGTAAATGAAACGAGAGAAAATCAAAGAATGCTAGCTACATGTCTAGAGAGACCACGAAGCTCGATAAAAAATTGAAGAAATTACCGAAGCTTCAACTTTTGACAGAAAATATCATGTTAGAAGACAAGGATAATAAAGTTTTTTTACCATAATTCAGTAAAGCCAGCCGCACATTTAGAAACTCTATTTGGCAATTTTCCAAGCTTTGAACCTTGGTTGCAGTTCTTGGTTTAAACTTCATATCTTAGTTAGCCTTCTAGACACATCCGAATTTTATAATACACTTCTTAGAGGGAAATAAGTTCTCGTTGTCATTTATATGAGCGTAAAAATAAATCATAGTCTTCTTCGCTGCAACTACCAATGCCAATATAAGATTTTGTAATTGTACGTATTTTTTTTTCATGGTCCATCATGGACTTACTTACATAGTAGATGTATTTAGTTTTTTCTTCATTATTTTCTTATGCTAAAGGGAAATTTTGAGACTTTTAGGTAAATAAACTAATTTTCTATCGTTTTGGTTGTGTTAAAACCTCTAAAGAAGTTTTAATTTTCCTTATATTTTTAAAGGCTTCCTCATAGGTTAGATTCTAGTTAAACCTTTATGTTTTTTAAAAAATTTGGAAGATAGGTTGGCACTTATCTAAAGATCTTAAAATGAATTTATTCATTGCAACCAATATTCTTATTAGTATCTGCACTTAGTTTATGTTTTAGGGAGGATAAATTTCTATTAGGTTTTAGAGGGGAGTATCTTCTAGACCTTACACCAAATGTACACTTCTATAAATTTAACTATAGGTTTAATCTTCTAAGATTGATGAAAGACTTGTCCAATCAATAATATAATATTCATATTGACGGAGAGTACCTAATATGTCATTAATGTAGGCATGTAAGTTCCGGTTGAGTTATGTTGCAAACGTTTTATTTACACGTTTTTAATATGTGGGTCTGAAGTTTTTCAACCTAAACGTCATTAGTTTTTAATAGTGGAGTCATATCTAAGTTATAAAGGTAGTTGGTTCCTGGTCATCTTTATGCATTAGGATCTAGTTATATCCCGAATAAGCATACATGAAAGATAACATTTTATTTGATGAAGTTGTAACTACCAGTTAATCGATTCGTGAAAGGGGAAAAGTATCATTCAAACATACTTCATTTAAGTATGCTGAAGTCCATACATATTTCTTTATCTGTCATTCGTTTTCTTGTATAACACTAGTTTTGTTGTCCATAATGCAGATGGGACTCTCTAATCTTACCCATTGTTGTAACCTTATTTACTTACTCTATAATTGCTTCTATTTTTACTATGAATCTTATCTTCTCTTTTATTTTATCGGCTAAAAGTTGTTGTTCATGGATAACTTATGACACGTGACTTTTGTTGGACTCCAATTTATGGCCAGACCAATAAAACATATCTAAGTTACGTTGTAAAAAGTTGAGAAATTTATACATGAGTCTGGTAGGTATATCTTAGTTTAGTTATAAAACTTTACTTCCTTCCATCTGGATGTCCCTAAATTCTTCTTCGGATCATATACAATGGGGAGCCTTTTTATAGTCAATCATATCATTTATGACAACCAGAATCCTCTCTTATTGTTATTTCTTAACGTTTGTGTAAGCTTTACAATATTATTTTGAAGTTTTATGGTTCCCTCTAAATATTGCCACATTTCTATTGATTGGATACCAATTACATTGGTGTATTGTAAAGAATATATCATGCATGTAATTCAACCATGATCTTCTCAAAATTATATTGTATGAAAAATGTGCATCCCTTATCACGAACAAGAATCAAACATTCTTTATGAACTCTTGTACACCAAGGACCACCTCAAGGTCAGCTAACCCAATATATTATTATATGTTCTGGTAAACCTCGTTGAGAATCCTTTATGATAGAATAAGTACGGTGGTACCTATAATTATATCATAAGTGATCATGTACATGATGTGGGTTGAGCTTCCAAAATATATCATAAATTTTTTACTTCACTCATATCAATTTTATTTTTGTGAGTACAACATCTTGGTGAGGTATTGCAACTCCTCATAGTTCATCATATGTGAATTCTCATACTGGATAAAGATTATGGTATACGTTTGGTGATGTTTGGCCCTGAAGTTGCACCTCTAAGTTGTCAATGTAACTCTTCTTACAGTTCATGGTGATTCTTAATAAGGAATCTATGTCTACAATTATAACAATCGATTTTCTTTAGAAGTTGGGTTTATGTGCTTATTTTCTCTCGTGTCAATAATGAAATTATTGTTTAATGCTCTTGGTTAATCAATCATATCCTCTAATTGACTTTTATTTATTATTGGAGGGTAGTCCTCATTGTATCATGTATTGGCTCATTCTTGTGTCTTTTCCTTACAAACTCCAAAAAAATTCAGTTGTCTATCATATTATGAATATTCATCGTTTAAAGCCTAACAATTTTTCGTGTAGTGCATAATGTGATTGTAAAACTTAAAAAACTTGTTTTTATCTCTATGTTATTTGGAATAATATGTCTTCTCATATCATCTCTACTTGTCACATTCTTTATTTTTTCATAAATAGCCCCCAATTTCTCAGTTAACTCAGTGTAGGGTCCCTTAAAATTGACGTGTATTTGGTTAATGTACTTTTTGTTGTTATAGTTTCCTATAGTCTTCCATATTGAACCTTATCCTTGGTTTTAATGTACCGAGCGAGCTGAAGATTCACCATTATTGTGTTTGGAGGCCAAGATTTCATAGTGTAATTTAAATCTGACTTGCGCCACAGTTAGTGGTTCATTACTACTTGCCAAATGATGGTAATATGGGTAATAATTTGGAGTTATGATGTCAAAAGGTCCACGAAGGTAAGAGCCTTATTTTTTCATAAATGTTCTCGTACAAGTCCAAGCAGAGTCTGTTGCCTATATACTATCACTGCTGCCAAATCATGGCATCTTGAAGCCCCTTTTTTGTTTCCATAAACCTTTGGATGTAATCCTTATTTCTTGTAGCATTTGTTTGCAATTGATGATGTAATATTCATATTTCTTTATGATCTTAAGGTTGATAAATTTATTTTTAAAGGTCTTCTAACGCATCTTGAAGCTCTTGATGCATACGAGAGGGAGGTTATTTTACATGGTCAAATAACTACCTTGAAGGTCATATAGAATTCCATGTACAACACATTTTCATCCCCACCAAAGTGTAGCATGTCATTTTTTAACTAGTCTAATTGGTTTTTGGTTCTTTTTTCGATTGTACTTATCTATTTCGGTATTGTCAAACTTTGGCGGCAAATCACCATATAAGATCTTTAAAGCTAAAATGGACCCATTGTCAAGGAATTCCTTATTATGTGGAAGCATGGTCGTTTTCCTTGGATTTTGTGGCAAATAAGGGATATTTTATTGTTATTATTGGTGTTTATGCCATTGTATACCTAAAAGTTGGAAGCTATTATTTTTGGTTGAACTTGTTGATAACTATTAGAAAAATTTAGTTGTGGTTGTGAAGCGCCATAAAGGTTTATTGTGCTATGAAATCTGATTCGTAAGGGTTCGGTTGCACCATGAGCTCCATGTGGGTTTGACTGATCCATGTGAGGTAGAGGAGGGTAATTTTGTTGGTTTACATCGGTTGTTTCTCGCGCTGAAGCGTAGTTTGGTTTATCATAGAATAACATTAGGAAATTAGTTGTAATCAGGTTGTTCTCCTGGTTGTTTCACATAGATTTCAGGGGTTTGTTGTTGTCTGCTTGGGTCATCAAATGAGCATGGTTTTTGTTGGTTCGACATTGAACACATATTGGTGGAATCAGTTGACTCGCATACTTTCCGTTTTGATGATGTTGTTGTGGATTTTGTTTTGGGACATGTTCCAATTTTTTATTTTTATTGTTGTGTTTTGGAGTAGATTTCCTGCTCATCTTTCTATTACGATGGAGATAGCGGCGTTTCTCACTCTTGATAGATGATCTCTGGCCATATTTGTCTTTGGTGTTAACAACCTTGGTCTGGAACAAAACTTTACATTGATTGGTGATACTTTGGTAATTATCTCTTAGCATAGAGTCAGTCACACCATCTCTTTTCTCTTCAACGTTATCCTCATGATATTTAATCTCGATTCTCTCGCATGCAACAAGAGTTGGTTGGTATGTTCATGTCTCAATTTAGTTACCAATTGTTGAACATCAATGCATGGAGCGGTAGAGAGACACTAAAAGTAGGAGCATGTAGTTGTCTATTGGATGTTTACATATCTATTCTAATGTTCGGATTCCATATACGAGTTTGCTATCAGTTACTTTGGTTATTTGCTATTAGTTTTCTAAAAATTTGGCAGGATACCATATGGTTCCCCCAAACGATACCAATTTGATGAGACAAATCTTGACAAAGTGAATCCAAATGTAGAACTGTAGAGAAAAAAATAACAATAAAATTAATGTTCGGTCATTTATTATTTGGTTTTGATCTAAATTTATAGAATTACAAAAAGTTATCGAGTTACTAATTTTAGACATTTTTAAAAAAATCTTAACCAATTATTATATTATTTTAATTTTTTAATATATAAATAATTTTAAATATCTAATTTACTTCATATTTTGTCTAAACCTTGGATTTGTTCCTAATAATCAAATGACATATAGTATTGTTCTCACATTTTCCGTTATTTTAAATACAACTCTGAAATATTCTATTTCTTAAAATTAAATAGTATGTCTGTATTACTTGTACTAATTTATCATTTAATAATTGACTAAAATGATTCACTTATCTAATCTTGTTTTTTATTATATAGATAAAAGAACATTAGAAATGATATTTATGAAACCTATTGTATCGTATTTAAATATTAAAAATGTGTATACAAAATTGTAATGGATTACACTAAAAATATTCAGAAGATTAATCTCACGCTGTATAACTTTAGTTTATTTTTAATTATGTCATCCAATAAATATCTTAGTATAATTCTTTTTATAAAAATAACTTAAAAATCTAGTCAATTGACCGTTTGATCCAAACTTATTGTATAATAAACGACACTAATATTTTTCAAAAGAAAAAAGTGTATAAGTTATGCAATGCGTCAAAAGATATTTGTTAGTTATGTTTAGAAAACCACTCAAATGAACGTAATAAATCCAATGTTAACTTAAAACCACAGAATATTAACTCAGTTTGTAAAATTTCAAAGTGACTTAATATTATCATGTAATAAAAGAATTATTAATCGAGTTATAATCTGACTTTAAACCAGATCTTTAGATCATTCATTGGTCATGTAAAATAAGTTCAATAATATTTCATTGTACTTATGGTTATATGAGCTCTAAATCATAGAAAATTTACTATGAATATAACTTTTTATACATCTAGAAAGTATTGAACAATTATTATTTTATCCGTGAAGCATTTACTATTCTCTGTTGACATTATTTTTATATGTTTATTGGTGAAGCATATCGAATTTCTATGGACCTTATTATTGATGTCCGCAATGGGAGCACTTCATTTGGTACACACACATAAAATCGACATCAATCTAGATTTAGGCGCCCTAGATGTTATAGAGTTTCTAAAACTATTTGTAGAAAGCCCAAACTTTACTCGAGATTTGAACCGGAGATCACTCCCTCCTTAGATATTGGGACGGTTATGAACGAGGCTATGGGCAGACTTCAACAGTCTCCACCCACAATATCACCAGTTGGGTCCAAGCCTAAGTTTTTAAGCACAATTATATGTCGTTAAGGCTCTGAGCCATGCTACAAGATACGAGACTAAGATGTCTTATTACAAGAATGGACCACTATATAGTGTGGGTATATACCCAACACTCAATGAAAATGCATAGAGACTTCAATACAATTACCGTTATAATCGACAAAATGTTTATTTTGGCTCCTTAGATTTTGGTCGAGGAAGTTCCATAAAAGTTTAGATCTTTTTTACAATGGAAAAGTACGTTGGAATTGTTGATCTGGATCATCACATAAAAAAACTTGAAAACTTTATGTGAAGCTTAAAAAATGATGACAAACTTTTGTCCCGAGATTTATCTATGAATTTTAAGGGTAATGCATTAATGTAGGATCAATAAAATAATTTAAATAGTGTATAATTTTTTAAGCACCAATTTATTAGAAGTAAGGAAATCAAAGGCGATGAAGATTTTATTAATGCATTGTAAACAAGAGCTTGTAGAGAGTCTAAAATATTATATTTGACATTTTGTTCATACCAAGAACAACTTAGATGTATAAGATGAATATGTTTCTCATGTGTATTTTAAACATATGGTCCTTACTGGGACTTTGACTGCGAATATCATGATAAAAAAGCATTGTCTTTCATAGTGTTTTTGGATAAAAATATCCTAAACCGATAACCTCCGCAAAACTACTAACCAACTGCCCTAATCCATGTTACGACTACATCAGTCCAAGCACCATTGGTGTAGGAATAACAATCTTACTACCCACTAACCCTTCTACCAATGACCCTAACACAATCTTGGTTACAACATACTCAAACTTTGAGCGGCCACATGCAATATTAAATCGCTATGGTTTGTGATTCCTTTGGGTATGAGTTGAGATGATCGTAAGAATAAGTATTTACGTATGAAAATTACACAGAGTTGACCAAAATAGTGGCTATACTTTATGATAAAACCATAAATTATATCTCGATATAATAACATGTTTTGCAAGTTCTATAATTATATTGGCCATTGGATTAGAGTCTGTATCGATATAATAAAATAGATATAGAGTCTCATAAACAAGGGGAAGTTAATTAAGTTTGTTAAAAATTATAGTAATGCTGCAAAAATACATCCACAGAAAGAATCAATATATGTTGGGGCAGGAAGCTCATATAACAATCCATAAACAAAAGAATATAATAATCATAATAGATCGAGTAGCTGAAATTCTTGACATAAATAATGAATATTTGGACCTTGAACTATCATCTCGTACGAAGCATTTATAGTCGGTAATGTTTTTCATCATACGAACTCCTAACTATCTTTGAGGGTAACTATTTGGAAGAGATAACAAATTCTTCTACGAAAAGGCATGTTGGAAGCTTAGAGGCACAATTTTATGGGATGACGTCTGTCCATTTTTACTAAGCTCCATATCCACCCATAATATGGATAATCCCATTTCTTATAGTATAATATTTGGTAGGTCTTGGTTAAACATAATGTACGTTATTGTTTCGCCAATACACCAGTGCCTCTGGTATGTGGTAGGTTACAAGGTATGAGTTATTAGAAGTAACCATAAAGTTTCTCGGGACTGCTATACAACATCATGACTTCAAAACAATAACACTTATTGAGGCCTCACATACAGGTCAACATTGTTAAAGATTCTAGAGTCTTACGGTTTGGTTACTCCTATGGAAGATGTTAAAGCCTATTATTTTCAAGAAGGAAAAAACTTAAAGATATGAATTTTTTGCACATATGATCTTAGTAATAAACTAATTTTCTTTTTATCAAATAATTTAGATATATTTTCTTGGTCCATATGAGATGTAAATGAGGTTTCATTTTATATCATTTTTCATAAGTTATCAGTCGATTCTAAGGCGAGGCCCATTAAGTAGAAGATGTGAGTGTTTTAGTTTAAAAATATAAAACAATAGTTTTTGAATTGGATTGACTAGATAGTGGGTCACATTATGGAATATTAGTACCCTATATGGATAACAAACCCGGTTTCCAATAGCAAAGAAGAATGAAAACTGGAGAATATACGTTAATTTCGCAGACTTGATCATGACATCCCCTAAATAACCAGTTCTAGTTCCAAGGGTTAACCAATTAATGGATTTTACTTCGGAGAATAAACTCATACTCTTTATGTATTATGAATTCGACTGTAATGATATTAAAATCCACCTTTAAGATAAAGAGAACACTACCTTCATAGCTGATGAGGTTTATGTTATTATAAGGTAATGTATTTGAGATTGAAAAATACCACGGTTGACTTATCAAATATTGTCTTGTAAGGTTTTTCAATCATAGAGGTAAGAATGATAAAAAATTATATTGATGACATGCTAGTTAAGAGCCTCAATGGCTCCATATACATTGTTGACTTGATTGAGACTTTCAAAACCTGAGGGTTATCTACCTCAAGCTTAATCTAGATAAATGTAATTTAGGATACAATCCGAAAAGTTCTTTATATATTTAGTTAGTAAAAATAAGAAACTTGGCTTAGATTTAACCACCTAGGTCTATTACAGAATTAAAAATCTTGACTAAAAGGTTATCATTGCTCAATAGATTCAATTCGCGATCGTTTATCTAACTGTAGTTTAAATTTATTTTCATAGTCGTAGTATTATTCAAAAGTATGATACTTTAGGGAATTTAACACGATGGTCAGTGAAGTTGGGGGATTTTGATATAACCTTTAAGCCAACTACAGCTATTAAAGGTCATGCCTTAGAGATGATTTATTAACCGTATTTCATAATCAAATAACCCAACCATCATTTGATACCCTGGAACCAGAGTTGTTGGGATGAACTGACAAGAGATCTAGTGTTTCAAAATGTCAATCAACTGCTCAGTTAGTGGCTTTTTCAGGAGAGATAATATATATATATATATATATATGGCCATTCATTTTAATTTTCGAGCATCTAACCATTAGATAGAGTACGAGGCGGGTATTGTGGATCTTCAATTGGCTTATATATAAAGAAAAAAAAGGTGTATTTAGAAAGTTATTAAAAAATTATGGTAAACCAAGCCCTTAGGTAAGATATGGCGTGTAAGGAACACTTGGTGAAATATATTAAAGTCCTTAAAGATCGGGTCAAATTATTCAAAAATGTTCATTGCATACAAGTTATGGGGGAATAAAACTATTTGCTTGTTAGCCTCAATAGCTTGTTATGAGCCTATACTTTGGGTCTCTTTACAAGAACATTTATCAATTGATGTGGAGCATGAACCACTGTTAGAGGAAACATTAGAAATATTTGCTATTAATTTTGATGATTAGATAAGTGAGCATAGAATTCCTAACAAATGACTATCTCTCAAACGACAAATTATTGGTCCGAATGTTAAAATTCAAAGCTTACGGATATGTGTTGATCGAGTGAGGTTATCTAAGCAAGGTTTAAATAGTCATTTATTGTAATACCTCAGTCCTGATGAATACTTTTATATCCTATAGTAACTAAATGATGGGGTCGGTTCAGTCCACCGTGGAGTCAAGACATTAACATGAATATTTGTACTTACATGGTACTATTGGTCGACGCTAAAGAATTTAGAAAACATTAGAAATATTTGCTATTAATTTTGATAATTAGAGAAGTGAGCATAGAATTCCTAACAAATGACTATCTCACAAGCGACAAAGTTTTGGCCCGAATATTAAAATTCAACGCTTGCGAATATGTGTTGATCGGGGGATGTTATCTAAGGAAGGTTTAAATCATCTTTTATTGTAATGACTCAATCCTGATGAATATTTTTTTATCCTATAATAACTCAATGATGGGGCTGATTCAGTTCCTTGTGGGCTCAAGATATTAACATGAAGATTTGTACTTACATGGTACTATTGGCCGACACTAAAGAATTTATGAAAAATATGACATCTATCAATATTTTCCTAACATATTTTATTACATGTATGTGTTTCTTGAGTTAATTTCAAAACCATTACTATTTGATAGGTGGACTCTCGACCTAGTCGTTCTATTACCTAATGTTTCAGGAGGACTCCAACAAATTGTTTTCTCCATTGATAATTTTTCAACATGGATAGAGGTCGAACCACTCATGGGATAAGATCTAAAACTATAATACATTTTACCCAAACTAATATTTGGTGTAGGTTCGGAATGCCAAAGGTAATTACTACTGATACTGATATTCAGTTCCAAATTATGGTGATTGCTTTTTTTATGTCGAACCATATGCATAAAACAAAAAAACAAAATTCTTTCACCCTCAAGCGAATGGACAAGTAGAGGTCACCAACCTAAATAGTCTATATGTCTTTAAAAAGAACTTAAATGAGGCTCTAAATAAATGATACATGTCTATTCAAGATATTTTATGGGCATATAGAATAATGCATAGAACTACTATTAGTGAGACTCATTTTGTTTTAGTATGTGACATATTATCATTCATTTAGGAATAAACCATTTTACCATCTTTTAGGGTGACCTATTAATCTAAAGCTAGAAATGATGAGGGGTGAAAGTCTGATTTGGACTTGATTGAAGAGAAAAGGTCGAAGGCTTATTTAAGAATTCGGCACTACTAAAAACATATGAAAATAAGGTATGCTTCGGGGTTCCAATCATGTGACTTTAAGGTAAAAAAAATGTCCTCAATGTTTCTCCTACATACCAAAGATCACATGCATACAAAGCTTGGTCAGAACTAGAAAGAATCTACATAGTGTCTGAAAAGTTCAAGGTTGAGAAGTATAAGATCATAAATTAGGTAGGAAGACACTTCAACACATATGGAACATTGAGCACCTAATACTTTACTCATCTTAATTTATAACTGTGTTACAAATTATTAACTAATTTTTTTTATAACTTTGACGTAATATTTGGTGGCATAATGTATTCTACCATGGTGGTGCGTGAAGGTTTTAATGAGGTGTCCTATATAGTAGGCTCATTAATACATTGTTTGTCATCTAAATTTTGGCGTTCAATTTATGAACAAATATAGGAACCAAAAATTGTCCAACCTTATTGATTCCCTGACTAAACAAGTAATGCATTCTAACCTTAGTTGGTCAAAGAGTTGTTTGAAGCTCCCAATTTAGTAAGTTTGTTCAGCCTAACCGAGGAAATAAATTTTTATAACCTTAGTTTTATAAGAGATGTGTGTACCTGGCTTGGTTTGATTTAGCTAATAAAAAAAGTAAAATGTTCCAACCGTAGTTGGTCAATAGTTGTATGAAGCTCTAAATTAATAGTTTGGTTTTATCCAGCATGTCTAAATTAAACTGGAAGTATTTCAACCTTAGTTGGTCGAAGAATTGTCCAAAGCTATATGCATTAATAACCTATTTTTATCTAGATATATATATTTGAATTAGTTGAAGCTTTACCTTGGATTATCATCCCACCAGATATTGATGACCTCATCATAATTTATAACTGTGTTACAAATTATTAACTAAAATGTTTTATAACTTTGACGTAATATTTGGTGGCATAATTTATTCTACCATGGTGGTGTGTGAAGGTTTTAATGAGGTGTCCTACATAGTAGGCTCATTAATACATTGTTTGTCATCTAAATTTTGACGTTCAATTTATGAACAAATATAGGAACCAAAAATTGTCCAACGTTATTGATTCCCTGACTATACAAGTAATGCATTCTAACCTTAGTTAGTCAAAGAGTTGTTTGAAGCTCCCAAATTAGTAAGTTTGTTCAGCCTAACCGAGGAAATAAATTTTCATAACCTTATTCTTTTAAGAGATGTGTGAACCTGGCTTGGTTTGATTTAGCTAATAAAAAAAGTAAAATGTTCCAACCGTAGTTGGTCAATAGTGGTATAAAGCTCTAAATTAATAGTTTGGTTTTATCCAGCATGTTTAAATAAAACTGGAAGTATTTCAAACTTAGTTGGTCGAAGAATTGTCCAAAGCTATATGCATTAATAACCTATTTTTATCTAGATAAATATTTGAATTAGTTGAAGCTTTACCTTGGATTATCATCCCACCAGAGATTGATGACCTCTTATGAGAGTGGAACCAAAACTTTAAACATTATTATGAGAATCAAAATAAAAAGAAGAGTGTAATAATAAAAAAAATTATTAAACAAGTAGGAAATCATAAATAATAAAGGTAATCATGGATCTGAAACGTTGTTGTCATCTTCATTTGTGCACTGCTAGTTTTACGCCTCTATAGACGTGGTATGTGCAGCAGCTTTAGCAAAGGTCTCCAAAGAATTGGTTGTGGGAGAAGTTTGATTTTTACTGTCTTTGAACTCTTTATTTTCTTCTCCATCTCTCACATCCTAATCAGATTACCATTCCTCTTGTCCGCTTAGAAACCACTTCCATAAATGGGTCAAGCTCCACATCCGAGAACAACTTGTGGAATCCAATAACCATTCCTAATAGGATGCATTTCACGAGAGCTTTGTTAAATGAATTCTTTATCTAACGAGATGCCAGAGTAACAAGTGTGGATTAAGGAAAGAAAATAGAACGTTAAAGTAAAAGATGTAGCAAATATGGATCCAAACAAGCTAATAAGGGGTAATCTCTGAACGAAGAGAATAATCATGCAAAGCTGAGAAAAGCAGATCATAGGCCGAGCTGGCAAAGAAATCAAAAGGAAACACATATAGAGTTGAACCAGTCGGTTGGACTACTATGTCGAATAAGGGAAAGAGAAGACGAAGCCAGGAGGAAGAAGCCAAATCCTGACTGAAGACAAATGATTGTCAGGCAGAATAGACACCGATCAGAAGAGAAGTGATCAGACATGAGCTCGATCTCTTATGCTCGGTCTCTTCTAGGAAAGAGATCTACAAAGAATATAACCGAGAAGAAGAGGATTAGATGAGCGCCCAATATACCAAATGAGCAGAACCAATTTGGCACCACACATAAAGTTAATAGCCAGAGTAACGACTTAGGGCTACGATATAACAGTCAAATCATTCATGTAACGGCCTTAAAATAAGGTCTCGTGATGTAAATTTAGTCAAAACGTGTAATTAATGTTGTCACGTAGTGGAGTGATGGGGACTAATTGTTGGATTAAGTATAAATAACGAGATAGAACCCTGGATAATGTAATTATTCTATTCTTTGATAATATAATTTACTACTTGGTAGTTCACTTTGTTATTTCCATTAAAACATTTCGCGCCGTCTGTGGGAAACGAAAAATCATTTATCCAAAAAAGTAAAATAAACCATGGTAGTAACTAGGTCGGGAATTGAGAGAGAGAACCCGGAAGCAAGTGAAGCGGCTGTGGATCAGAAGACTGGAGCGAATCGACCAGTAAGGCTAGACGTAACAAACCCTAACGTAAATGCTGGCACAGAGGCGGGGGTTATGGCTCCAACTGCACCAATGGTGCCAATCACCATGGCGGTACAACCAGTGACCATAGCCGAGCCAGGAATCAACCTCGTCGGATTGACAGAAACCCCTGTCCTGCAAGAGGTCCCTAGGGAGAAGTCGGCGACAACGCCAACTCTCCAAAAACTAAAGCAACAACTCCAGAATCTTCATCAGGAACAACTCAGAGTAGCGTGCGAGCGAGACGCGCGGGAGTAGGCAATGCATGCGACCCTAGCAGCGATGAATGATAGACTCAATAACTTGATTGTTAAGTGCAAGGGATCAAGCCGAGCCAATCACCCATCCGGACCTGATGGAATTTGATAATAAAATAGAACTTTAAGGACTAACATGTAATGAATAATATATGAAAGATTTTATTAGAAGAGGGAATTAGAACTTTGTATTTTAATCAGAGACTATCATGTAATTATCACATTTTTTTAACTGTTTCTGTTGGAGCTAAGTTCTTGCGCCTCTATATAAACGTCAACGTTATTCTAATAAAGAGGCTGGTTTTTTGAGATAAATTAATTTCTCCAATTTGACTTTTTCTCTCTAAAACCTATTTATCTCTACATTCGAACTTCTCTCAATTTACATCGACAATCCAAATATTCAATTCATCAAATTGGCGAATCTGCTAGGGACCGATCATCAATTGGTGCATAGTTTACTAGTTCAAATTTTCTCATTTCTCTTTTTCAAATCTTGAAAACAATTTTAATCTTAAAGATGAATCCAGCAAACGACCCGTTAGTTCGATCAGTTGTGTTGAAACACTAAAAAAAGATTTTCAAATGACTGATGATAGACAAGAAGAATCTATCAAGATTCATCAAACTCAATCGGATATAGAGTTACGCATGAAACAACTTTTGGATAAAATAACAACTCTAAACAAAAAATACGATCATAGAGGGCATGATATTCAGTCAGCTAGGTTGAAATCCAAGGTGAGACAGGTGAATGACCAAAATGACCTTGGTAATCATTCTTATCGATCTTGTATTGATCGTCAGATCATAAGTGAACAGAAAAATGTAGGGTTCAAACCGCTTAGAGAGCGACATACTTCACGGATGGACAAAAAAGATAAATAGAGGTATGTCACATTCAGTAATGAAGAGATAGAAAACTATATATCTGATTTCAAAACATATCAAGGATCTTCAAAAAAAAATCAGCCTCAAAAATCTAAGAAAGACTACAAAGCTAGAAGGGAAAGTGTGTCTCGATGCTTGATGGAGGAAAATTGGTGTGAAGGAAATACATCAAACTAGTACAATATTGTGGATGATCGAAAATTGTATGTTGTGATGGGAATAAAGGATCAATATGTTCAAGTTTTTTACTGGAAGAATTCTTCATTCACAACTGAGATATGATCTATCACGCTTCCAAAGAGGTTTTATATTTCAAAGGTTGGGAAATTCGATGGGATGCAAGACCCAGACGATCACATCGAACAGTTTAGGAATTATATGATGAATTTCGAGGATGAAGGCAGGCTGGTATGTCAGGCATGCATTTGGTTCAGCTATTATCTACCCAAAATTATGTATATGGGGGATTGAGCTTCTATTATTATGAACAACCATCGAACCCTCTTGTGTGACTCTGATTTTTCAAAGTCGGCATATAAAATGAGTTCTCATAATACATTGCCATATGACCTAGTGAAGCCAATCAAGACTCATTAAGAGGGAATCAACACTCGTGCATCTATCATTTATCATATGTGCTCTTGTATAGAATATTGGTAAAGCTTCTAGTGTCGATAATGACTTGTCTGACCGTTAATCCAACCAAATCTATTATAATTTAAACAAGTTGTTGTATGGTGTCGCCACTCCTCACAAATCATCATCGACAAAACCCAATATTAGGTAAGGGTTTCACTAAAGGTGCGAAGAGGTATGGCATTGGTGTTGGAAGCCTATATCATTTATATATCGTTTTCTTGAATTGTTAGCAATTGTATAGAATAGATCTCTGCTAGAAATGACTCTAACAATTTTTTATGTTGAAATCCAAGTTGAGATATTGCTCTGCTTCAAGTTCAAATATTACATTGTTATCCAAAGATCTCATTTCGTCTTGTGCTGCTTAAACTTGCCTCTCGTGCCTTGGCGGGGGATCTCGTTCAGCTGATTCATGTCTTAGTTCGTGTATATTCATTTTCCTAACGAACTATGAGATCTTTTCTTCATCAATCATACTTTTTACATGATCCGGCAACGCCGACCATCTCTAGTTAAATGACTGATGCCATTATGGACCTCACATAATTTATGTTTTTATTTGCTCCTTATGGGTTTGGAAGTTCTCTAAATTATGGTCTGAGAGTATGTCTTAAGTGTGGTTGTAGATATCTCCTAGGTTCTCAGTGAGCTTGGTGAATGGTCCATGGTCGAATGTTCTTGACGTCGGAAATTATTGTTGTTTTAGTTCCTCATAGGAGTCCTCTGTCATTCCAGTTGTTCCTCGATCTTGCTAAATGGTCTAAATTATATTAAAGTCCTCAGAGTGCAGTTTAAAGTTAACTTTATTTTCCGTTAGGTGTTTATGGTGATGGTGTTGTGAATTCGAGAATGAATTCTTGTCAACCAGGGGCGGATGATGTAGCCTAGAAGCTTAAACAAAAAACTTTATTTTCCGTTAGGTGTTTATGGTGATGGTGTTGTGAATTCGAGGATGAATTCTTGTCAACCAGGGGCGGATGATGAAGCCTATAAGCTTAAACAAAAAACTTTTTTATTTTATTTTATTTATTCATATATCTTATATTATTCATATCAAATCTATTGTATTAATACTTTATTTTATTTTATTCTAAAAATTAATATTATTTCCTTGTATTTGATTTAGGGTTTTGATCAACTCTTATATAAAGCCTAATATGCCTTAAGTTTTAAATGATTTGTTGGAATAATATATTTTTTATCTCTAGAAATTTCAGTCTTTGTTACTCTTGGATTAAGGTTTCATCTATCATGTTACCCTTGAATTAGGGTTTCATCTATCATGTTACCCTTAAAGGGTTTTATCTATCGGTGTTTCTTTTCTACTAATTCCATTGCATCAGTTGGTCTCAGAGCGATATAGCTCGACATAGCTCCTACGACGTGGGTTAAGGATGTTCTGCCTAAGAGAACCGCTCGTGAGAAGTCCACTCTTCGAATCTTGGAACCATTTGGTATGGAGGAGATAGAAGATCGATTTGGCCAGATGAGTGAACGGATGAATTCACTACGACATCAAATGAAGAAATTGATAGGAGATATTGAGAGGTTGACCACCACCGGATTTCAAACTCCAACCTGAAATTCAAGGTAAAATTCTTTTTCAAAAGTACCAACCACAACCATAGCTAAAATTTGGAAAAACCAGAAGGGAAGGATATCCATCAAGTAGTTGCTGGTGAGATGGAAGGTTCGTTGATACTCGACCATCCACTCTTTGATGGGTGTGAGGCTGATTACCATGGTGAAATTTCTTATGAAACTTGGTCGAAATTGGAAGATCCGATTTATGATGTATACAGTGATGAGGGTGAAATCAGTGTTAAAGATAAAGACGATTGGGTAACACCAAAAAACATCTCTTGCTATTTTAGCAAGGTAAACAATATAAAAAACTATGTTTTCTACTGAAGAAATTGTTAAATATTTGGTTGTAAGAACCCTAAGAACAAAAAAACATCTAGGATTAAGAATAAAAAGAAAAGCAAAAATAAAATAAAAATAGTATTTTAATAGATAAAAATTATGATTTTCGATTAGAACCTCGGGGAGGTCGTGATAAGGTCTTGGCTCATTTTCTCGAGCCAAATTGTAGTGTCTTTGATGATTTTGGTAGGGTTTATAGTGGTAGAATCTAGACGGGACAAACAGTCTGTCTCCTAGGTGAAGGTTATGCGTCGGATGATGAAGAAGACATAACTGACAAAGAAAAGACTAAGTTATGGATTGTAAGCAGCACATCTCATGCTTCTTGGGTTCTAATTGAACACATTGATGCATCAATCAAGCAGCACAGATAAACAACCCAGTTTATACACATCAACTTGAGAAACCATATGTTAAATATTTGGTTGATAATTCTTTCTCTGACCATAAGAACCCTAAAACAAAAGAAGATCTAAGATTAAGAATAAAAAAGGAAAGCTAAAATATATATAAAAAGTAGTATTTTAATAGATAAAAAATATTATTTTCAATTAGAACCTGTGGGAGGTCGTGAGAAGGTCTCGGTTCATTTTCTCGAGCCATATTGTGGTATCTTTGATGCTTTTGGTAGGGTTTATAGTGGTATAATTCAGACTGAACAAACAGTATATGTGCTAGGTGAAGGTTATACGACGGATGATGAAGTAGACATAACTAACAAAGAAGTGACTAAGTTATGGATTTATCAATATCGATATAGGATACTTGTAAGCAGCACATCTCATGGTTCTTGGGTTCTAACTGAAGGCATTGATGCATCAATCAAGCAACGCTGACAAACAATCGAGTATATATACATCAACTTGAGAAGTCATCTGTTATTCAACAAAGAGGAATGGTTTTATTCTTCAAGGGTTTGGATGTGATGAACAAGGTTATAGAGAAACAGGCACATTTGTTTGTTAGAAATAACATCTCCCATGTTTCTCAGATATTTGAACTATGTTTCAAGTACAGAATGGTAGATGCTGAAAAGTCTGTGTGCTCATTGCTGAAGATGGTCTTTGTAGATTTTCCTCTAGATGCAGCTAGTAATCCACTAGATGTGAAGCAGTTGTATCAAAAATAAAGTTTTTACACGCGCAAGGGTGCTGCGGTGCTTTGTAAATGGGTGGGAGAGGTTGAAAGACAACATAAATTTCTTTTTGAGGAGGCATTTGTTTCAATATTTTATCGTTTTGAATTCGAAGTTGAATTCTTCCCAACCGGAGAAGGATGATGTAGCGAAGAATGCAAACAGACTGGTTTCTCGCTCATGTATCAGAATTGGGTAAAAAAGTACTCAAATCAAATATTTCGACGAGCCCTTCAGATTTGAAATATGTAACTTGTCACCAAGTTTGATACCCAAATTTGACCTATAAAGCCTCCAAAACCCAGTTTTTACATTTAGGCGTTATTTTTATTTATTTGTTTATTTTAAAACATTTTCGTTATTTCCTTTATTTGGGATTAAGTTTTCAGGTAGTTGTTATATAAAGCATCTTATACTATATTTTCCTATCAGAATTTGATGAATAAAAACTTAAGATTATTTTCTCTGAGTCTCTTTTCGCTCTAACATAAGGTTAGGGTTTATATCTGCTCTTTTAGTTTCTTTTCTTGATTTCTTGCACACGTCGATTCTATTTCGACCATCCTATATATCGTTTGTTCTTCTTCATATTCCGCCCGCGTTATTAGTTTAGTATCATAGCCTCAGTTTCTGCTATGTGGCAAACATGTCTGAATCTTGATTTTATTTTTTTCAAGGTTTAAATAAGAGAACAACATCTATGGTCATGAAGGTCTCAAATATCGTTTGGTATGCGGAGACACACCAGAAGTTTCGATGACGATCATATTGACCGGTTACTAGATGAGTTTAAATTAGCTACCAATCGTCGGATCAAGAAGAAACTTGCTTATCGAGATGTTGTCTCAGGCTATGGAGAGATTTTCGAAACCAATTTTTTTCATCAAGTGGACATCATGATATTTTTTCAGGCTATGAAAAGACTTTCGAAACTAAAAAAATTTCATCAACTAGATATCTTCAATGTGAATTCGAATAAGGAACACTCGAGCAGAATTCATCTTATTCCGATAAGGTTAACAATTATAATTCCCAATGTAAAAATTAAAAAAAGTAAAATAAAATAATTTTGGTTGTTGTTGGTGATCGTGTTGTGAATTCAAGAACGAATTCTTGTCAACCATGAGAGGATGATGTAGGCAAGAAGCCCAAACAAAAACCTTTTTAATTTTATTTTATTATGTTCAAATATCTTATATTACTCAAATCAAATATAATTACATTAAATTTTTATTTTGTTTTGTTTTAAAACATTTTTTTTATTTCCTTGTATTCTAATTTAGGGTTTTGAACGGCTCTTATATAAAACCTCATATGCCTTAAGTTTTAAATAAGTTTTTGGAATAGTATATTTTATATCTCTAAAAATTCCAGTCTTTGTTACCCTTGATTAATGTTTCATCTATCATTTTACCCTTGAATTAGGGTTTCATCTATCAAAGCTTCTTTTTTGTCATTCAGCTAAATCAGATAGAGGTTTGGAAAATATTCTTTGTTTGTATGTTGTGACCGTCACCAAGTCATGATAGTCCTCTTGCTCGCTTTTTATATCCATAAATCTCATGATCTTGAAAGATTTGATGTATTATGAGGGAGTGAGAGGGAGATGTTAAACCATATTTAGGTTGTACATTATAAAGTCATTGAGAAGGGATTTCAATTTCAGTTGTTGTTATCCCGGTACCGCATCATCTCGCGTTTAAATTGTTTGATATGGTGGTCTAAATCTCATTTGTTATTTTCCATCTTGTGGTGAATGAATTTTGGTAATAGATATCTGTATAGGAGGTGAGGATCCAAAGATGATACCTTATCCTGTAAATCTTCATTCTTCCAATAAAGTGTTGAGTCAGTTATTTTTTTTTTCGGAATAATGGGTAAACCTGTCGATATTTTAGCCCTTCTCACTCCTCTTCTAAATTTGTTGCACCACTTCTCTTTTGGAACGTCGGTGGATATCTCTGAAGATAATTAATTATAATATGGTTACATGTAAGTTGCAAGGTTACCTACTAGGGTTTTGGCTGAACCCTATATGATTGGGATGCGATGTTTTGTTGGCTTCCCTCCTTGAAAATTAGGCCATGTTTGTATATTTGGTTCATGTTCAGCTAGACCATTGCATAGTTGTGATGAGGTTGATACATGGGTGAAGTAGTCTAAGTATTGATCCTACTGAACTCCTAGCGGTGGTGTCAAAAAGTGTTTATATCTAGGTTGGATCTTCGGTGAATCTTACTGGAGGTTTGGATGCATTCCATAGCATTGAAATCTAACAGCTTGGCTCAATTTGAGGAGAAGCCTGCTGGAGGTTTAGCTGTTGTAGGAAATCGGTGAATCTATTATTCGTTGTGTTGGAACGCTTGAGATCTATGTTTTCAAATAAAACACGTATGGATCATTATTCCGGCGGAGCACTCCATGATGTTGTTGGACATTCAGCTGGAATACCAAAGAATTCTGATGAAGTTGATGTGGGTCTCAAATTGCTGAAAATTCAGCTGGATTTAAACATTTGTTGGTAGCCGGACACACCATTATCAAACTCATGACTAGAGAATCTCTCCTCTCAAATTGTATATTTTCTCTTTCATAGACATGAGATAAAATCCGCTTAGACGGATATGAATATCTAAATTTTAAATTAAAAGATAAAACAATAAAATACTTTAAAATAAAGCAACAAACTATATGTGCATTCAAGATGATTGTTACATAAAAGCTTCTCATATTTATACGAAAAATAATCTAAAAATATAATATAAAATATATTAACTTATCATTAATTACACAGTTTTGTATATTACCTTCTCAGTGTGTTTTTATTTATTTATTGTCCTAAACTTAGTCCAATGAGCTTTCCGTTTTAGTAGGTCCGATTGTGTTGAGCCAGCTCTACCATTAGAAATATTAATTTTTATATTTTAAGGTTGAAATTTATTTAGTAAAAGAAAATCTAGTAATATCTAGCATTTAACAGAGGAAGTGTCGATGTGGGTGAAAAAAAAAACATTAAATATTATTTAAATTAAATTTATAATATTTTATTCATTTAAATCAATTTAATCAATAATGCTACATTTTCTAAAAGTAGGAATATATTTATGGGAGATTTACCCATAAAAATCTATTCAACAAATTTATTACGGATATAACAAATTCTCTTTTTTTTGTTTGTTTTAATTTTAATTTTTAAAGGTTCGTATCTTTTAAATTGTAACTCGAAAAAAGAGTCCGAAAATATCACTGGTTTTGTTTTTTTAAGACGAACAAAACTAGTATCATTCATGATATGTTTTGAATTTTTTAAAATATATATATTTTAAACACGTCTCTCAGTTATATGGTTTCGCATCTGGTGATTGGTTCTGCATCTATCAAAACAAATAAGGTTTCGCATCTATCAAAACAAAGAGGTTTCTCATCTAGTAAAATAAAGAAGGTTTCGCATCTATCAAAATAAAGAAGGTTTAGCATCTATAAAACTAAAGAAGGTTTTGCATCTAGGAGAATAAAAAACGTTTCGCATCTAGCAGAACGTAACAAGTTTCGCATCTATCATAACGAAGAAGGTTTCGCATCTTCTTCGCGAAACCCTTATAAATTTTAAAAAGTCTGTATCTTTTAAACCGTAACTCGAAAAAAATCCAAAAATACCGTTCGTTTTGTTTTTTTAAGATGAACAAAACTAATACACTCATGATATGTTTTGAATTAAATTTTTTAAGAGCAAATAGTGTTTGGATCTATTAAAGACGTGTTTTGCATCTACCATTAAAAAAGAATTACACGTTTCGCAACTATCAGTAGGTACAAATACAAACATTTCGCATCTATCACAAAATATGTTTTGTATCTACCAGTGAAGAAACATACATGTTTTGCATTTATACTTACTCACTGAAATTGAACGTTTTGCATCTCCTTCACTGAAAACACAGAAACTGTTACGCGACTAAAAATCCTAAGAACACAAAATAAAACAGTAAAATCAATGAAACACTAATATAATGCTACAAATAAACTACCTTACCATAATTCGAACTCAAAACTAACAAGAAGTTAGACTCGAAACACTACGAAAATGAACGAAAACAGATCTTAAAAAATAGTGATTTCGAGCTCAAATTCGAGTTTAAAACACACAAAACATCGAGTATATTCTCATAATCAAGTAAAAATACAAATCAAAATCATATAAAAACAAAAGAAAAACAAAAAATTGAGTAAAAAATGAAAGAATCACCTAATACAGAGTTGTTCTATTCACAAAAAGAGAGATGGAGAAAAAAATTGGAGAAAAAGGTGAATAATGGGTCTAAAAGTCTTTTATATTATAGAGTATGGGTATTTAGGGTATTAGTGGGTCTCTAATGGTAAATATTTGACTAAAATAGGTCTTTCTTGGAGATTAATGAAAATATAGGTCTTAGATAGATAATATTTTGGATATTGGGTCTTAAATGGTACTTTGCCCATGTATATATCTCTAACAAAATTTAACCAAATTAATTTTTTAAATATAAAAATACTATATTTTATGAATTATAAAGCAAGAAAAAAATAAAAACCACCAAAATGTTTGTCTTAAATAGACAAATCAACAAAGTAATCATTTCAAAGTTTTTTTATGGTTTATAGTTCTCGACTAATTTTTAAAGTTCTCAACTATATTTTTTGAATTTTGAATTTGTCATAGTTATATCAATTCGAGAATTTCAAAGTTTCCACCTGGTTCATAGTGCCATTATGATGTCCAATTAAGTGTTTTAAAGTTCTCACATTATTTATAACTTTCAACTAGTTTGTTTTCATATTTCTCAAATAGTAATTGTTGAATATATTTATGGACCAGCATGCTAAATAAACATATTCGATTACTATCTTAAGAAAATGCAACTTAAAATTAATCAAGTTAATTATTTAATTAACTAAATTCGGCCTATGAGTGAAAAACATTATGGGTCCAAGTGTGTTAATCGGGTTGAATTTGGGCATTGTGATGAAGAGAGCCCAAATCTCAACACTTAAGGCATCGAACCGGTAATTGTTGCTGCAAAATTCGACAGTGCAATATACTAAAAGTAATAAGAACTTGTCGAGTTCCAAACACGTAGATATTAAGTTCTTGTCTGTTAAAAAAATAAATAGTTCAGATGGGTCAGATAAATGTAGAGCAGATCAGCATAAACTCCATGATAGCACATCCTCTAATAAATACGGTTTTGCCTAGAACATTCTGGGAACACACTATGTATAGGTGTAGTTGATTTAGATGATTGTTAGTTTCAGTGGGAGAGTTTGTAATGAGGTATAATGTTATATTTTGCAATATTGTGCACATTAAAGTTTATTGCAATATTTATATGTATATATATACATATATATATATATATGCTTGAAAATATTTACCAATATATGTACTCTATTGGATCTTCAAAGGTATGAACTATTTAAGAGTAGATATTTAGGATTGCAAGTCATATTACTCTTAGGTCACGCTCCATAATTGGCCAAAGTAATTGGTTGTATATTATAATGTGATTACTGTTGCATCATATTGTTCACATTGTGAGAAAGAGGTCTTTAGTCCTTTATTTTTATAAGTCATGTACGGGGTTGTACCGTTTTCCCATTGACAATGAATATTGGGATCCCATTAAAGTTGAATATGTATTCTTGAGTAGCATGTGGTGGTTCATATCGGAGATTGTTGAAATATATTTATGGACCGACAATCATTTGGACCGACACGCTAAATAAACATATTCGGTCATTGTCTTAAAGATGTCCAAATTAAAAATAATTGCGCTAATTATTTATTTAACTAAATTGGACCTATGGGTAAAAAGACGTTACGGGCTCAAATGTGGTAACTGGGTTGAATTTGGGCACTGTGATGAAGAAGACCCAAATATCAGGACTTAAGCCTGAATTAATAAATCGGGGATATAAATTGAATTTTCAATTTATCGGGTTATGGTCCAGTGACACAAGGAAGTATTAAAGGGTGAGTTTTACAATGTTGGGTTTCACATTGTAAAGACTATAAATAGGGGGCTAGGTTTAGGAATTTCATCTCCTAAATCCTAAACACAAATCTGATGCTTCCTACAGTGTCTAGAAAACCAAACTCTTTTCTTTTCTAACTTGGTTTTGCACGTTCTTTTAAGTCCATCTACAAAATCACTAAAGAACGAAAATGAATAAAACACAAGATGGTAGTTGCAGGCAAATGCGTGAGTAATCTCTTTTTGTTTATGATCTCAATTAAAAGTTTGATTATTTTCCGTATTTTCTTATATTTAATTTGACGCGATATCAAAATAAAATATAACAAGTCATATTAATGTCTTATTAAAAATTTCAACTGATATTCTTTAAAGATTACAACCAAATTTTATATTTTTACCCTCTTTTAATTGTGGAGTTGAAAATTCTTAATTGGTGCATTTAACTTGTGACGAATAGATATATTATTGGTGTATTTTGTTTGATTAGATTTGTAATAATTCAGATAAATTTAAAAATTTTATTAAAAAAATGTAAATAAAGAAATAAAGAAACAAACCGTTAATTCAGATTCTTTAATATAATAACACTTCCGAATAATATCTATAAAATCATATAATTTAATGTATCGGATAAAAAGACACATACAAAATATTAATAAAATATTAAAAATATTTTAATTATTAGGAAATTGCACCTAAAATACTCACTCAACTATTATATGGTCATCTAGTACCCAAGTTTGGTTTTATTATCTCTTAATATCCATTTCAACTATTATACTCCCACTTAATACCTAATTTTTTTAATACCCTAACTACCCTAATTTTTCATCAACAATTTTCTTACTTTCTCTTTTTATTTTATTTTTTAAAAGATCCATATCTTTCATACTGGAGCTCGGAAAAAATATATGAAAGTATCATCGCTTTTGTTTTCTTAAGATGGATCTATTGATGATATTTTTTGAATTTGTTTTTAAAATAAAATTTCACAAGTAACATGCGAGTTCTTTGAAAACAACTCTCAGGAAATAGAGAGAGTTGTAGACAACTTCCAGATTATAGAGTTGCAAACAACTCTAGCGAAATCAAGAGAGTTGCAAACAACTCTTAGATAAAAGAGTTTCACAAACTCTCAAGAAATAGAGAGAGTTGTAAACAACTGTCAGATTATAGGGTCATAAACAACTCTCAGGTATGTTTTCCAAACAACTCTCAAGTTAGTATTGATGAAGGTATCAGCGGGTATATATAGTGAGGAGTATTTTAGTCCAAATTTTAGGTGGAAGTACCAGTTGACACTATCCTAATTTCAGATTCTAGTGGGTAATTAGGTAGTTGAGTGAGTCTTTACTAATACTTCTCTCATTATTATTAAACAAAAATTAATATTTTAAAATTTATAAAAAAAATTATAAATCTCATTCCAACAAAATAATTGTTTATTAAAAAAAATATAAATCCACGTTATTTTAAAAGGTCGGCTAAAAAGTGTTGTTAGTCCCCATGTTTATCACTTGTATCAACATAGTCCATTCCGTTCACTTCTGCATAAAAATCATCCTCTTTATTTTAAAAATTTGCACGATTAGTCCCTCCGCATATTCTTGAGGACCAAAAGTGATACAAAACTTAGAATTTAAGTGTCACGCGTCAGTTTTTCAATGGTTTATATGTGCGGGGACTATATTTGAAAATTTTTAAAACGAAGGGGATGCGTTTTATACAGAAGTAAACGAAAAAGAATATGTTGATACAAATGGTAAACATGGAAGACTAACAGTGTTTTATATCCTAAAAATCTTTTAAGGAAATATCGATTGTGGAATGACATATATTAAAAAAATTGGTAGAGACCAAAATAATAATATCAGTAATACTGTATCAAATTCGAATTAAGACAATCAAATTTATCTACTTTTCTACATTTGTTAACCAAAGGCATATTCCATATGATAATTGAAATAAAATCGGCACCAGCTGTTGTTGGCTTGAAGCCAAAAACGACACGAAACGGTGAAGCATCGGCTATCATGCCTATATCCAGTAGGGTTTGACTAAAATGGGGTCCAAAAAATGTTAACCATTCCCAAAATTTGAGCATTTTTGGACTTTTACCATTTTGTCATTGGATCCGTTTGTTCACCCGCCGGTTGAGACCTTCTCAACCGGCGGGGAACTCCCCGACGGGTGAAACCTTTTCATCTGTCGGGTGAGACCCCAAAATTTTGGGGTTGGTTATCCCCTTGGTCCCGATTTAGCCAAAACCTATCCAATAATCTGGGCCAACCCATTTCCCTAGTTGACTATGACTAGTGACTACAAGCCTACCATAAATTACCTACTTAATTTATTAGACCACACAAGTAATGCGTATTTTACTGTGCATTTTATTTATGCAAGGCATTATTCATCCCACGTGACACATTAAAAATGAATCCGGATGCAAAAGATGAATCCGAAAAAAAAGATACGGTACATTATAGATCTTACTTTTCTTTTTATAAAAATCATTTTATAAAAATATTGGTTGGTAAAAAAATAAAAATAAAAAAGAATACCATTATTTTGTAATTTTCGATATCTAAAAACATAGATTTGGTTTGTTTGATTTGGACACCGAAAAACTTGTAATCTTTTACCATGATAAAATATGATTTTGGTTTAAAAAATTGTAATCTTTTACCATGATAAAATATGATTTTGGTTTAAAAAATAATAAATAACACTTGTAATATTTATAACCAAATCACAATAATTATATTCAAAATGTAATATTAAAATTATAACAAATATAACTTGTAATATTTTACCATGATAAGATCTGATTTTGGTTTAAAATAATAACAAACACTTATAATATTTAAAACCAAATCACAATAGTAATCAAAATGTAATATTAAAATTATAACTATAAAATTTGTAATATTTTAACATGATAAGATATAGTTTTGGTTTGTAACATAGTATAACACTACTAATATCGGATCCCAAAACATAATAATAAGATTCAAAATGTAATAATAACATAAAAAAATATTTAAAATTTTGAATTATATAATAATTACAACCAAAACAAATTAATATTAACCAAAATGTAATAATAATTTTATAATCATATATAATATCTCAATATTTTTAAATATAACTTAAGATATAATTTTGATTATAAAATAATTAAAACACTTATAATATTTACAAATAAACCGCGGTTTGCTGTCCTAACGGTTTGCGGTCTCAGTGGTTTACTCTTTATGCGGTTCTGGCGGTTTGCGGTCCTAACGGTTTGCAGTCATGGCGATTTACTCCCTATGTGGTTTGTGGTCCTAACGGTTTGCGGTCTTAATGATTTGCGGTTTGCCGTTTTAATGGACCAGTTAAACAGTTTACTCGCCGGTCTACAAACAGTTGTCCAGCTTTAACCGCAGTTTAAGAACCATTTGACACCTCTTGCCGGTTAAATTAATTAAATTAACCGATCCGACTTTCAAATTGATTAGGATTAATTAAAAGTAAAATAGTAAAAATAAATTTAATAAAATTAAAAATTAAAATAGATGGCAAACATTAAAATAGTTGGCAAAAATTAAAATAGTTATAGGAAAGAAATATTTTGAATTTGAAAATTGCAACTAAAATTGCAACTGAAATATCTACTATTTATATACGACGAGGGATAAAATAATAATGGTATACAAAAATAACATTTTGTTTCTAGCCTAGTGAAAGTACTTAAATATCAAAGAAACCAATAGGTGTTATTTTGTCTTTTGTAACAACTTTTAAAATAAAATAGAGTAGATCCGTAAATAGAAGATGCAGTATGTGTATATGCCATTGAAAATACATTCAATCAAGTTGCATTGGACCGGCACAACCTAGAGGACAGTAATATAAATGACAAGCGAAAAAGGTAAAAGAGAGGAAAATAAGAGGTGTGGTGTGAGATTCTTATATCTTATTCATTATCATCATCATCATCTTCAGTTCATTCTTCTCCATGGAAAGCCAATACAGGGAATGTCCGCGACAGCCCTGAAGAGGAATTAGCGAACGATATTTTGTTGGCATCATTTTGGTTAATAAAAATGTCGGAAATATAAATCCAGATGAATAGCTCTTTGCTTTTGACACCCGTGAGTCTCCTCAGCCTTTTATCACCCATGAAGGCTGTGATCTCTGTGTCATAAGAGACCACACGCCCTATGGCACGGAACTTGTGTTCACTTTTTTGGGAAGACTTGAGCCACACGAAACCTGAGGCGCGGTTGTAGCCTACCTCAACCAGATGGTTTAACGGCAAAAGGCCTGTTGGCAAATTCATCTGCTGTAGCACTTCGTGTGTCTTTTGCTTGCATATCAAGGCTCCATGGTACATCTCAGCACCTTCTTTGTGCTCTTCTATCAATTGTTGTTGAGATGCCATCTCCTTCGGTTCTTTGACTTTCTTGTTTCGCTTTTGGTTTTATATGCTGAGCTGGTTCGCAAATTACGAAATTGGGCCTGAGATGGTGTTAACGTCTAAATCTCTCTTTTTTTACTTCCTAAGCTCCATTATTTCTGGATTCAAGCTTTAAATGGTTTTTGTGTGTCAGTTTCATGACTTGTGAGATTGATGAAATATCGTATACTTAATTAATGGTAATGATTCGGTAGAAGAAGCTACTGAATCTTGATGTTTGTGGCCTGAATTACCGTAAAATAAATGATTTGAGTGGACAATTGAATAAATTCTGTAACTTGAAGGACTAAACGCATGCAAATGGATTGTACCTGGCTCTGCCTGGATTCGAGCGGACGGAGTATTACTTTTGGGGCTGCCTAGCCTAACTGAAATAATAGTAGGTAGCGTATATGATTTTGTACATATTATTCAACGCACCAAGCGCGTGATTGACATGTTTAGTAGTACTACCCTCCTACTTTCATTATTAATCTTTTCATAGTTGCGTATTTCATTGTTCTGGGAAACGTCATCGCACTATCAGTCGAATAGTTCGAGTTCAAGTCCGAATTCGAAATTGTTTTTTGAATTCAAAGTCGATTCATTCCCGATAGAAAGTATAAAGAGTTGGCAAGTGTTAGAGGTATACGATTTTAATTTCATTATTTAACAGTCTAGTGATTAGATTTTTTTTAAAGAAAAAATCCGATAAGGAAAATTTTACCAGAAGTTCAACAATTTTGAACTTCTAATAAAGATGATTGATTTTGAATTCGGAAAATATCTTTCTAAATAATTAGACTTATGATTGCCTTCTTGATTTTGTAGCATTCCGTGTTTTAATATTATTTAAACTACATATATTTTTACCCTATCTTATTATTATTATTATTATTATTTCCAGCAAAAGAACCATTTAATTAATGACGGATCAAGGAGTATTCGATTACAAACTAGGGCCCAGAAAATGATAAGGCCACAAATAAAGATCGTGTCAAAATTGACAAGAAGGCAGACCCCAAACCTTAAATCAAAACAGTTCCCATCTTCAACCTCTACCCTTCAACTCTAAGCATCCTATCACAACCCTAATTCAATTACATAGCCAAACTTCAGACTCGACACAATCCAAACAACCAATCGATCATCTGATACTTCAAGGTTGACGCCGCTTTCAGGACCATTTCTCTTCAAATTTGAAGGGAAAGGTTTGAACTGGGTGAGAGCACCATCGAGGTATCAGACGATCCCAACACCATCGCCGACAACAACACTTTCACAGATCCAAAAACCCCAAACACCAGCTAAATCGACAGCCACAAACAACCTTCGACCACCACCACCAGTCAAATCGACAACCACAGCCCCTCGATTAACCTCAACCAGGGTCAATGTACCCCACGCCTAAGCTTTCAAGAGCCACGATGGCCAGAAGCTGAACCGGAGCATCGTCAACCGAAAACGATTTTCCCCCCTTCTCCTTCAAAGCCCATTTCGAAATCCAGTCTGCAGCCGCATTTTGGGTTCGAGAAACGTAACGAAGAATCATTGGAGAGAGAATCAGGTTGCGACAAATTGAAACCATGGAGATGGAAGCAGAATTACCGGTGGCCACAATGTCGATAAGGGTCTGACAATCAGACTCGATATCGACATTGTACTAAATGTTTCTTCGACAGTGGATTAAAGCCTCCAGCAGAGCCAGGCACTCAGCCTTGGATGGGTCAACCTTGCCAAAAAGGAAACCATGACCAGAAAACAAGCTACCAAGCTCGTCTCTAACAAAGAAGCCACCACTGGCTTCACCAGAGAAGCTACAGGCGCCATCCACGTTAATCTTTAACCTGCCAGGAGGAGGAGCCAGCCACTTCAGGTACCTAATCTTATGCTTTCTGTTGTAGACTGAAAGACAACCCAAGGCAACACCAGCCTTGTGAACACCTGACCAGTGAATAGCTTTTAGGAAACCATTAGAGTGAGTTCCATTAATAACTCTGTTAATACTATTAATAGCACAGTCAAAATTATCATGAGAACCAGTGAACTTGTGAGCATTCCTATTACGCCAGATTGTCCAACAAATAATTTGTGGGACAAGATGGGTAATATGGAACCTGCAATTCGAAGACCAGAACCGGCTATAGAAAACATGACTAATAGACATGAACCTACTTATAGGGACCTTAAAGAGAATCCCATAGTAGTTCCACATAGACCAAGCATAGCTACATTTGATGAAGAGGTGATTCTTCTCTTCACAACTGTAGCAAAACTGACATTTAGAAACAGAAGTGAAGTGCCTTTTAGCAAGGATACTATCAATTGGGATAAAGTTTTTTAATAACTTCCAACTTAGAAAAGAGAATTTACTTGGAATGAAATGACTCCAAATCTTTTTAAAAATGTTTTGTTTTGCGTTTCTGAACCTAATAACATCCCAAGTTTGATTAGTGTTAAACTCTTTATCCTTAGAAATAGCCCATTCAATCTTATCTTCCTGGTCATGAACAATCTTTACGCACTTAATATGTGAAAGACGATCATGAGGCAGGAAGTTAAGCAAAGAGTAATCCCAATTGTTATCCTTCCAGAAAGTCAAGACCTTAGCAGGAAGAAGCCAAGTCCTAGAGTCAGACTCATTAGCAATATGAGACATGCCATGCCAGGCATCTCTCCAAAAATCCACATCCCCTCTGCCTAATTGCCAGTTAACATAACCATCAGCCTGAGTCTTAATAGAAAACAATCGTTTCCAAGTAATAGAGTCAGTAGCTTTACACTCAGCAATAGTAGGATGACAGTTAAGACAGTATGTATGATGCATAAGATCAGCCCAAAGAGAATGGCCTCTCCTGAACAGAAACCATAACTTAAATGAGAAAGTGGTTTGGATATCAGATAATAACTTGATATTCAATCCACCTTCATCAAAGGGCCTACAAAGGTGATTCCAAGAGGTCCAATGGATGGCTCTATCATTATAATTGGACCTCCAAAGGAACTTATTAAAGCACAACTCAATCTTATTGAGAATAGCCTTGGGGATTAGAGTGTTCTGCATCCAATAATAAACAATGGGATGGAGAACACTCTTAATAAGAGATAGCCTCCCCCCAGAAGACAAATATTTCATATCCCAAATCTGAATTTTATTATAAATAGCATACAAAAGATTAACGAAATTCCTTCCTTTATTGTTTGCAGAAATGTTGATTCCCAAATACTTGAAAGGAGCGTGATCAATTTTAAAACCAGTAGTAGATTTCAGCCTGGAGTTAGCAGCAAAGGCCGGCCTAGTCGAGGTAACAATCTTTGTTTTATCCTTGTTTATCATTTGTCCAAAAGCAGTCTAATAGTTTTCCAGCAACTTGCACAGATTATCAATTGAGGAAGGAGCACTATTAGAGAAAATAACGATATCATCAGCAAAAACAAGACAATGTAAAATGTAACCAGACTTTAGATAATATTTCATGTTAGGATTAGAATCATAAAGACAAGAGAGACCCCTTAGATGAGCCTCCTCAGCAAGAATGAATAGGCAAGGGGATAAAGGATCTCCTTGCCTTAACCTATTCTTTTGAGGAAAATACCCTATACTGCTACCATTAATAAGAATAGACACCATTACATTAGAAATGAGAGAATGAATTAAGGCCAAGAGACCATCAGAGAAACCAAAGCTTTTCATAACCTTGATGACAAAGGCATGAGACATTCTGTCAAATGCCTTTGTCATATCAAGCTGCATTATAATGTTTCCCTTAGAGGGTCTTCTATTAATATTGTGCAGCATCTCTTTGATAATGAGAATATTGTCATGAATAAGCCTATCCTTAACAAATGCACCTTGACATTTAGAGACTATTTTAGGAAGAATGAGAGCAATTCTAGTGTTTATAAGAGATGAAATCAGCCTGTTAAAAATAGTGCAAAGGCTAATAGGCCTGAAATTATTCCAAGAGATAGGGTTAGGAGATTTAGGGATAAGACAGATCCCAGTAGCAAATATCCCCTTAGGAATAGTCATACCCCTGAGATAAGAATTAATAGCCTGATAAAGATCAGAGCTGATGATATCCCAACAAGTCTTAAGAAAATGGCAGTTAAAACCATCAGTGCCAGGAGCACTTTCATTTTCCATAGCAGAGACAATGCTCCACATCTCCTCTTTAGTAGTAGGCTTCATAATACTACCATTATCCCTGACATTAACAAGACTGGGAATATTACTAAGAATAGAATCATTAATGTTAGCATCATCACAAGAATAGGTACAACCAGAAAGAATGTCTTTAAAATAAGACTCAGCAGAGCAAGCAATATCAGAATCCTTAGATAACCAGTTACCCTTATCTTTGATCCCCATAATGGAATTCTTCTTCTTTTTATGAGAAACATAAGAAAGATAAAGTTTAGTGTTACCATCCCCACTGCTTAACCAAGAATTATAGCACTTCTGCCCCCAGTAACATTCCTCATTCTTAAGATCTTGAATGAGCAAGCTGTTAGCCTTATTTAAACTAGCTTTAGAGTCAATGCTGTTGTCAACCTGATGACTGAGCTCCATAGCAGCCACATCCTCCATAGCCTGCTTAACTTTGCTAAAAATATTTCCAAATTTAGTAATGTTCCACCCTTTAAGAAACTTTTTAAGCCTCCTAAGCTTATACCAAAAGATCATATTAGTTTCCCCCTTGCAATAAATGTTCCAGTTAAGAGTAACATCAGTAATAAAATCAGGATGGTTAGTCCAAGCATTAATAAATTTGAAGAAACCTTTGTTATGAGAAATAGAGCTAATAGGATTAGACAAAGTAATCAAGAGAGAAGCATGGTCAGAGCAAGTTCTGACCATGTGTAAGACCTGAGTATGAAATGAAATAGCAGCCTTATTGTTTATAAATACTCTATCTAATCTTTTCCATGCTCTGTTATTGCTCCAGGTGTATCTAGAGCCAACAAAACCAGGATTATCAAGATTACAAAGCTTGATGAAATCATTAAAATCATCAGCGCTAGAGACATCAAAAAAGGAGCAGTTAAGCTGGTCATCAGAGCAAGATATGGCATTGAAGTCACCAGCCAGAAACCAAGGCTTGTCATCATTAGGTATGATTGCCAACTTACTCCAAAGATCTTTACGCTGCACACTTCTATTCTTAGCATAAACTGAAGTAAAGAAACGAGAAAAATTAGAAGCATTAATCTCCAAGTGGAGAAACTGATCATGATTAAACAATACATTTAAGCTAATCTCATCTGTCCAAAACATCCACACTTTATTAGAACGGTTAGAAACCCAATTATTAAAACCAATTTTATGAGAAATTTTCTCTATTTTATCAATTCTAGCCATAGGCTCTTGGATAGCAATCAGCTTAACCTTATATTGATTAATGATAAACTTTAGTCTAGACAAAGTAGCACTATTATTGAGACCACGAGCGTTCCAACTAAGAAACTTAATCATTCAGATAAATAATATGAATTAGTTTTATCTCTTTTGTGAAGAGATTTGATAGTTAACCTTTTTGCATTCCTGCTTTTACTTGCAGATTTTAACTTACTGCGAACAAGAGAAGTGAAGCCATGTTCAGAGGAACTGGGAGAAGCAACCTCTAGGGAAGGATTATAGCTACCAATGTTACTTTGCTTAGGAGAGCTAGACACAGGAGCATCAGCAATCTGATCCTGATCCAATCCATGAAGCGCACTGATCAATTCCAAATCCTGCTTAGAAGTTTTTCCAACAGGACTAGTAACACCATGGTTACCAGTATTACTAGTATTACTAGGAACCTCAACAGGGTTATCCTTAGAAGTAATCAAAGATTTAAGTCTTCTTTTGTAAACCTTAATAAAAGGAAGAGTTTCATTAGTGCATTGTGGACTTGTACCCTTATCTTTAACAGCATCAGAATGAATATCTGTACTAGCCACTCCCTTTTTATCCTCTTCTTTATGAATAACATCTTCTTTATTCAAAATTTTCTTACATTTATCAGAATCATGACCTAAGTGATGACAAGTTTTACAGTAAAAAGGAGCATTCTTATAGCTAACACCGATCCAGCAACCATCATGATCACCAAACCCAACCCATAATTTTTTTTCAAAAATCTGCATACATCAATCTCAACCAATGCATAGCAAGCATTCGTTTTAGCCCGATTGATTTCTGGCACCACAACTTGATGAACCATACCTAAAGAAGCAGCCAGTTCATGTATAATAGATCTATTATACAGAAACTCAGGCAACTTTTCAAACCTTACCCACAGCAAGGCAACAAGAGATTTATAATTTCGACTATTTTGAGGACACCATTTGATGATCCGCATAACTTTGCCATCCACATTCCAAAAGCTTTTCGACCAAAACCTGTCAACATCTTCCAACAAGGTGAACTCTAAAAGAATTTGCCTTGAGTCGAGTGTTACATACGTAAACAAGCCCTTGAACTTGAACGCATCAAGAAACGCTTGAAAGGCAGCCGTCTTGGGGATGCCAAGACTGAACTTAACAAAGAGAGTAGACCTAGATTGAGCCAGAAGGGCGGCTTTAGCATGCGTTGAGAAATGAATTATGTTATGGTCATCAAAGAACGAAACATCTACCGGACGAAACTCAAAACATTCAGACCTGTTCTTTAAAACTTCAGTGAATAACCTTTTATCATTAGTTCGACCCTCGTTAGCACTTTGATTCGGGGAATCCATATCTTTCTTACCACTCAAAGGAGGGAAGTCATTAATACATAGAGTAGCCATTAAGCACCAAACAAGAAACCTAAAGAAAACAGAGCAACCTCTGCAAGAACATAGGCTAAATGCCAAGAAGATAAGAGTTTTCAAGAGAAAACCCACAGCAATCAACGCTCCCAGCCAAAGCCTGCAGAGACCTAATCAGCGAGCCAAAAACCAGAACTAACAGCAGCCTCCAGGAGGGAGGCCCTGCTCCTGAAAACCAGTAACCGCAAACTAAAACAATGCCGGAGAAAGATAGAATCTGATTCTGGCAGAGAGGAGAAGAAGAAATACTGAAGAAGGAGAAGTTTCTTAGAGATCAAGAAAGCATCCTCATTTCTTGGAGAAAAAACATCCTCATTTCAATCAAAACATTTTTTTTAATCCAAATATGTAATTGTTTCAAAATGATTGAATTTTACCCTATCTTATTATGTTTTATCTTTTTTACGTAGCTTTGAATTCAAAATAAATATTGTATTTTTTATTTTTAAGTTTAAGTTTAAAAATATTGATTAAATATATAGATATTTTTTGCATTAAATACACATTTGTAACTCATAGTTTGTGTGCGCAAAATATTTTAAAAGGATTTTTTGATTTACGTGTGTTCTAATTTTTTTTTATAAAATATAAATAACATATATAAAATTATCGAAAACATCCTACTAAAAATAAAAATACTGATGATTCAGATTTTTAAATTTATTAAAAACTACACATCGTAAGAAATTTCAACAATACATTTTAGATATAAATACACACAAAAAAGACATAAATTTTTTTTACGCTCGCGAATTCTTTTTCTCTAAATTAAAAAGTCTCAAATCTCTCAAATTACAGATTCCTATAAATGTTTTTAGTGATTTTTCAACCATTTCAGCATAAAGCAACTGTTAAATGAGATTGTCACGAAAAAATTACTTTATTTCGTCTTAGATTTTTCACTTGATGTGTTCGCAAATAACATGCATGACCTAAGAATTGTTCGTGTTTGGTTTTGCTGATTTGTATGTCATTTTACGCAAGAAACAATATAATTAGTAACTTATGAACTATTTATGTGCATGTTATTTATGTGCATGTTTAAAGATTATGGATGAACTTTTTTCTTTTTTTACAGCTGAATTGCACGTATTTACACACCCAACTTATAATAGTTTCTAAACCTAGTTTCTATTCTGTTTTAAAAAACTAAAAGACATTTTTTGTAACAATGTTGAACGTATTTACACACCCAAATACAATAGTTTATATACTTACTTACTATTATGTTTTTAAAAAATTAAAAATATTTTTTGCAACCAAATTCCACGTATTACACACCCAACTTACCAGTAAGTTTTTAGACCAACTTTCTATTTTATTTTTCAAACATACAAGACATTTTTGCAACCAAATTGCACATATTTACGCACTTAACTAAGAGTCAGTTTCGAGACCCACTTTCTATTCATTTTTGAAACATAAGAAACCATTTTTGCAATCCAATTACATGTATTTATGTACCCAACTAAGAGTTAATTTTAATACTAATCTGCATATATTTAACTTTTTAATGTAGATAAAAATATCAAAAAAATCAATATTCTCCACATCAAGAATTCCAAATACATTTCAGCTCATAGAAGAAATAAATAATCAACATCAACTTGAAACTTAAGTTTTTTTTTCTGTAACAAAAAAAAATCACAACCATTTTACTCATAATTACACAACAAGTTAGCAAGTAGTTACACAACCGTATTTGAACACATCTAAAAATGTAATTACACAACATAATTGTACATAATTTCACAACCATAATTTTTTAAAATCTTTATTTTTATTATTTCCAAGTTAGCAGATATGGGTCTAAAGGAAGACCTTAAAAAATTAAAGATCGGGAAACAAAAACAATGACTAAAATAAACAGATTAAAAATTATAAGTATCAAATGCTAGTCATAAAGATCTTGTTGAAAAACTGGAAAATGAAAATCAATCTAGTTCCACAACCATTTGCAATGAGATCTTGCATCAAATAGAAGAATATCTTGCAGCAAACATAAGAACATAAAACATTTGGTTTATTTCTTAACCATGAACATACAATATTGGTAAATGCTAGTTTGTTAAAATCAAACTAAGTTTTTTTAAATTTGTATTTCTTTAAACTACACTATTTTTTGTTTGGAGTATTAATTTTCTTTTATCGTTTATATATATATTATTATTTTAGAACTCCAACCATTTACAACCTATTTATGAAACCAATTAAAGCATAATGTCTCCCCAGTTACATTTGTATTTTTCATAATATAAGTATATTTACGCAACACAAATATTATTACGCAACCAATTATAGTGTAACTCTGCAACCGATTACAACATAATTTTGCACCTAATTACACTTGTATTTTTTTTCACAACAATTCTGTTTTTACAATTAAAATGAACGTAATTTCACACCCAAATAAAAATGGTTACTTTCATAACTAAAAAATCTTCAATTCCAAATTCTTTAAGAAACAACAAAAATGGAATGAAAATGATTACTTTCATAACTAAAAATTTATAATTCCAAATTGTTTAGGAAACAATAAAATGGAATACAAATGACATATCCAATTCAAAAACAAAAATACATTATTGCATATATTTTCTATAGGTTCTTCTATTATGAACACGTTTTTGACAATGTTCACACTTTAATTTATGAACTAAGTCTTCACCTTGGGATATAATATGTTTCTTCTTAGGTATTCCAGTTCTCTTTTTCAAGCTAGATGGAAAAAAACAACAAGAGATGGATTTAAACTAGAAGCTTCACAAAAATTATTTAAAGCTAGTATGCCTAGAGAATAAGTTTCCTAATAAGAACTTGAACAATAGCATGACTCCAAATATGTCAACGGATTCTCATGAAAACTAAATGTAGTTGCACAAACATGTGAACAAGGGAATATTCAATTTTCCAAATACCACAAGAAAAGTTTTAGCTCCAAAGATCAACAACCATATCGATTTCGACTGAACTTCAAAACAATACTTTGGTAGACGACCAAAAAATCCACGTATAATATTCTTCAATGTTTATTTTAATATTCTTCTCAATATGAGTACACAACGCACTATTCCAGCATAAATAATTAGAGTAACGCTTTGACATCTGGGTCATAAGCATAATCTTAATTTTATCCAATTATTTTGAAATAAATATGCTACAAAATTCTTTAATTTGATTATTAAAACTTGCAGTTAGACTAGAAGCCATAAAACCATAACGTTTACATATAAAGTATGTGCATGCGTACTTTTTATAAAGGGAGGTTTTCCATGAAGGTAAGTTGTTTCTTACCATCTTTTTTAAAAAAATTATGAAAATGTAAATTGAATAAAATCTTAGTGGATGCATAAGTACAATGTTTCAAAATCTTGATCATTCACCCTTTAATCCTTTGTTGTAAGTCTCAACGCATGCTTTAGATTCTCAATAAGATGTTAAAGACAATATGTATGATGGAAATCAGGATGATCAATTGAGATAACATTAACTATACCTAGCTGAAAATCAAATATAAAAGTGATTTGGCGACCAAATATATGATGCTTTAATGTCTCAAAAAACTATTTCCAATTATCAACATCTTCAGCCCCAATAACAACAAATGCTACTGGAAAATGACCTATAGAAAATATAAGGATAATAAGTATCAATTGAATAAATCAATTTAAGAACCAACTATATAATTTGTAATTTTGAAACAATAAGCTAATTACATAGCCAATTTGCACATAATTACGCAACAAGTTAACATGTAATTATGTAGCCAAAAAACAATTATGTATTTTCACAATACGAGGCTAATTTTGTAACATAAATCTAATTACGTACCAAATTGCATGTAATTCGGTGACAAATTAACACATAATTCCGCAATCAAAATAGAATTCTATAGTTACACATAATTGTTTTCTAAAAAATTACAATTGTTACCATATTTAGCTATTGCAAAAAGTAAAACCCCTCGATGTGTATCGGTAAACATTGTGTCATCGATAAAGAGCATGTGATGATAAAAGTGAAAACCTTGAAGACAAGCTCCATAATATATTAAACATCATTTAAAAAACAATTACCTCCATCATACTACAACATAAAATCTCTTGTGATATGCATAATCCTTATAAATAAATCCATGTTTGATAGAAAATCAAGGTAAAGAAAGACACAAAAATGTAACACCACATTCAAGTACCTGCCCTACATCTTATATACCATCAAACCAAATCATATTAGCAAGCTTTTTTTATATTCAAAAGACCGAATACCCAAATTAGGTTCTTTATTTGATATATTATCTTCAATTATCGAATTAATATTTTATAATGATACTTTATCCAAATCAGTATAATCCATAACTAAATGTCTAGTTTCAACAATCTCATTAACAATATCTTAAGCTTTACTATGGTCAGCCAATGCAACCAATGACATAAAATCATATTAACAACATACAAAAGAGTTCTTATATTCACCAAATGAATAATCATATTATTAAAATAATACGGATCTATCACGGTACATAACATAAAAATAATATGAATTGTAATCCTACAATATTATCCTTAATTTACCATACTTAATCAAATATCAATTAATAAATGAGTATGAGAAGTGAGTACAATTTGAGCATATTATATATATATGTTAACTAATTAATAAAACAAAGTATATACAAACATATCTTAAAACTAAATACAAACTCTCATTTAAACGAATAATCTTCTAAAACTACACTCATATTAATGTTGTTTTCATGACAAATATTGGTCACCAAACTCTTAGTTACAAGATTCATCGACATAAACTTTGTTCTAATGTGTTCTACACTAAAATGAAGAATCTAAACTAAATTTTTTAACATAAATTACATACATAGATTTAATTGAACTCATGTTATTGTATGAATATTATATTATATAATTATTATCACAATATAATTGAATGAATATTTCTACAAATTCCACAACTTATATTATATTGAGAAATGTCTTCAACCAAAATGCATAGTTGGTGGCCTCGAAATAAACAAATGGGTATGATATCATAATAGAGGGTATGACATGTATTTATCATGTTTTGATATAAAATTTTGTCTTTAACTAGAAAATAATATGATGGCTATAGTTAAACAAATATCATCCACATATTTGAAAGATATAAATCTGAAGAACATTTGACTTGAGTTTCTCTATTATAAATATAAGAGGATTGTTTGACGGAATTCTAATATTTATTAACTGGTTTAGTTACATATCTATCCAATATCCCAATAAAAAATACAATATCTGTACAAACTTATGCATACATTAGTTTTGTTTATGCTTCTAACGACCGAAGTATAGACAACTTTTTGAATTTTCTCAAACTATAGTTTTGTCTTCCGATATAAACTTAGAATAAACTTATCTCAATTTACAACATAAATATCATTTGGTTTATTGTTCACCATTTTGTAATGTTGAAGCATTCTTTCAATAAATGTTTTTATGATACATTTTTAGAGAAAATCTTATGTTTTGTGGCCATTTTGAAGGGGACTTGGGGTTTAAGGGTTTGTGGAAGGGCTATTTTTGGGGCATGTTCACCCGATAAGTACTGTTGTTGTGCATTGATAAGGGAAAGATAAGTATCGTTAGTACACTTGGAGGCTTATTTGGGGATTTCAGGGTTTGTGAGAGGTTTGTTGATTAGCTCATGCTTTCCTCTATGGTACTGTGCTGGGTACCAACGAGGAAATCTCATTGTACCGACAAGTGTATGGCATGGAAAACCCCTACAATACATCCTCGATTAATTGCAAATTCATATATTTTATTATTCACAATTTATTAATTATTTTTCATAATCGATCTTATTTTTGGTTCATCATGTTAGAGATATAAGGGCACAAACCCATTAGTCTTTTATTTTATCTATAAATATAAGCATATGTTCTATGTGATACTTACTTCTGAATAATACAAAAACCCTAGCCGTCTTGCGGTTTGTTTCTTTTGTTCTTTATTTCACATGGTATCAGAGCCATAAGTAAACTGATAGCGGAATAGTAACAATCTTCTATTTCGTAGAATTATCAGGTATTTGATTTTGTATTAGATCTGATTGATAAAAGTATCAAGTATTTGATTTCGTATTAGATCCGATTGATGAAATTGTAAGTTGAATTTATCAGTGAAATTTGGGCTTATAAGGAATCAAAATTGCAAAAGTATTGGTTAAGAATATATTTTGGTAAAATTGCATTGTTAACATATTGGTAAAGTTGCGTCTCGGGAAACAATCAGAATTGAATTAAGAAAGATTGGTAAAATTGCACTGGATAAATTTCTGGTAAAATTGCACAAAAGTATTGTTCGGCAAAGAAAATTTATGTCCGATAAATTTGGTTTATTGAAGTAGTGGTAAAATTTCACAAAAGTCCGAAAAAATTGCAGAAGAGTTATTATTGAATTATTAGTAAAAAATTCTAATAAATAGATATAGTTTTCGGTTTTCGGATCTGCTGTGTGCAGCTCCAATAAAACGCCCGATCGAAAGGCAAACGAAGTCCATTTTTGCTGAATTTTGGAGAGCATGTTCGGGACATCCGAACCTTCAATATGACCGGTCGGATTTTGATTTGGTGCTACAGTTTGGGAGAAATCACAACTGGAAAAGTGCAATAGTTTTGTTGGTAAAACAGTGAATTCAAATTGATTTTGATTTTGATTTTGATTTTGGAAATTGGAAATTGAATTTAGTTTGGTATTTGAACTTGTTTTTTTTTATATTTAGTTTGGTATTTGGATTTGGATTTGGATTTGATTTTGCTGGACCACTGAGATTTGGAATTGGTACTTGGTTTGATTTTTTTTGATTTTGGGTTTGATTTGATTTGGATTTGGTATTTCTTGATTGATTGATTGATTGTGTTCGATTAAAGATTGTGGATCTTATTGCGAACATGATAGGAAAAGATGATTTTCTACAGTCTACTAGTAACAAACTGAATAAGAAGAACTTTGTTACATCTGCATACTATTCGGGTATGTCCTTGTCTTCCACTTCAGGTATTGATTCATCATTGTGGATTTTGGATTCGGGTGCGTCTCATCATATGTCACCTCATATGTCGAACTTTGTTTCGTTGTCTCATGTTTCACCCATATCTGTTTTGTCTGCTAGTGCTACACCAATGTCAGTAGAGGGTATTGGCTCTATTTGTACCCCTCATATATCGTTATCCGATGTTTGCTACGTTCCAACCCTTGTTTTGAATCTTGTTTCGGTTAGTCAATTGTGTAGATCTGGTTATTGTGTCTTATTTTCCGATTTTGTTTGTGCTATACAAAATCAACAAACCCATAGAGTGATTGGGACAGGTCGTTAAATAAGGGAACTTTATGTTTTGGAGAAACTCGAAGTAACAGAAATGGATGTCTATGGTGTTGATAGTGAAAAAACATACTTGACTGATATTGCTGCCTCTGGTGTTGATTTGTCTTCGTTTCGTTTGAATCCTTCATCGTCTAAGTTTTATCTTTGGCATTCTCGTCTTGGACATGTATCTGCATCGCGTTTAAAGTTCTTAGTCTCTACAGGTGCTTTAGGTCAGCTAAACACTTGTAATATATCGGATTGCAGTGGTTGTAAACTTGTAAAATTTTTGGCGTTACCGTTTAATGACAGTATTTCTTCCTCTATTGCTCTGTTTGATATTATTCATTCTGATGTCTGGGTCCATCTCCTATCTCCACAAAGGGTGGTTCATCCTACTATGTTTCTTTCATCGATGATTATACTCGATATACTTGGGTTTACCTTATGAAACGGAGATCAGATTTCCTTGGAATTTATAGAGGATTTTGGGCACTTGTTAAGACTCAACATTCTGCTGTAATAAAATGCTTCAGGTGTGACTTATGGGGTGAATATACATCCAATTATTTTACTCAGTTACTTACATCTGATGGTACCATGCATCAGTCTTCTTGCACTGACACCCCTCAGCAGAATGGTGTTGCAGAAAGAAAACATCGTCATCTTATTGAGACTGCTCGTTCTTTACTTTTATCTGCTGAGGTTCCTACTATTTTTTGGGGAGAAGCAATTCATACTGATGTATATGTGATTAATCGAATTCCCACTGCTCATAATGCAGGGATGTCTCCTTTTCAGAAGTTATATGGACAACTTCCATATTATTCTTCCTTATGAGTGTTTGGATGTACATGTTTTGTCCTTCGTCCTCATGTAGAACGCAACAAATTGGTACCTAAATCCGTAATATGTGTTTTCTTGGGTTATGGTGTTAGACAAAAAGGTTATCGTTGTTTTGATCCCACTAGTCAGAAACTTTATGTCTCTCGACATGTTACTTTTCTTGAGCATATCCCATTTTATTCGATTCCAAGGAAATCACATGATATAACAAGTACCAAACATCAGACTATTGATCCCTTTGAAAGTAATAGCGACATACCCATTGATATTGATGTGCCAGCTCCTGAGACATCGACTACAACTGATACTACTTCTGCTCCATCAAGTCCTGATTCAACTTATTCTTTTAGTGAACCACCAGCTCCACCCCTTAGAAAATCTACTCGTACAAGTAAGTCTACCAAACTACCAAATTTTGTGTATTCTTCTTACTCAACTCCTTTTGCCTCTTTCATAGCAAAAATACATGATTTATATGAACCTCAGTCGTTTAAAGAAGCTATTTCTGATCCTCATTGGAAAAATGCAATTGTCGAAGAGCTTACCACTCTTTATCACACTCATACATGTAATATAGTTAAACCTCCATCTGGTAAGCATATAATCGGTTCTCGATGGGTTTTTTAAATTGAAACAAATTCCGATGGGTCTGTTGAAAGATATAAGGCTCGTCTTGTAGCAAAAGGGTATCCACAAAATTATGGTATGGATTATGATGAGACATTTGCCCCAGTGGCAAAAATGACGACAGTTCGTACTCTTATTGCGGTTGCATCCGTTCTCCAATGGAAGATCTTCCAACTAGATGTCAAAAATGATTTTTTGAATGGTGATCTTCATGAGAAGGTTTACATGACTCCTCCTCTTGGTGTTGCTCACCAACCAGGTGAAGTTTGTCGACTTAGGAAAGCTTTATATGGTCTCAAACAAGCTCCTCGTGCTTGGTTTGAAAACTTCTCTATACTTCACTTGGTTTTCTTGCTAGTAATCATGATTCAGCCTTATTTATCAAATGTACGAGTGCGGGAAGAATTATTTTATCCATATATGTAGATGATATGATCATTATAGGTGATGATATTGATGGAATTGAGGCACTAAAACGTGATTTGGCTCAACGCTTTGCGATGAAGGACTTGGGACTATTGCGTTATTTTTTAGGCATTGAGGTGGCTCACTCTTTAAAAGGTTATATTCTCTCTCAGACAAAATATATTTCTGATTTATTCAAGCGAGCGTGACTTTCTGATAATAGGACGGTAGATACCCCTCTTGAAACCAATGCTCGGTATTCTCCGACTGATGGTGTTCCTTTTGTCAGACCCAACTCTATATCGAACTCTCGTAGGGAGCTTGGTTTATCTTACAGTTTCTCGACCAAATATAGCTTATGCTGTGCATGTGGTTAGTTAGTTTGTTACTGCTCCTACATCCGTCCATTGGGGAGTTGTTCTTCGTATATTGAGATATCTTTGTGGCACTCAGTTCCAGAGCATTTTGTTTCCTTCGACCTCTTCAATTGAACTGCGTGCTTATAGCGATGCTGATTAGGATAGTGATCCTCATGATCGAAAATCTACTACTGGTTTTTGTATTTTCCTTGGAGATTCATTAATCTCATGGAAAAGTAAGAAACAAGATGTTGTCTCTAGATCGTCTACTGAGTTGAGTATCGTGCTATGGCCATGACCACTTGTGAGATTGTTTGGTTACGATGGCTTCTTGCATATATGGGGGTTAATGTTACTAAACCTACCTCCTTACATTGTGATAACAAAAGCGCCATGCAGATAGCAAAAAATTCTGTTTTTCACGAGAGGACGAAGCACATTGAAATAGATTATCATTTCACTCGACATCATCTTCAGATTGGCACTATCTCGCTTCCATATGTTCCATCAGCTTTACAGGTTGCTGATATTTTCACAAAGGCTCAGTCAACATCGCATTTTTGTTTTCTTTGTGACAAACTCTCAATGCTTATTACTGTTGCATTGTGAGTTTGAGATAAGGTGTTAGATATATAAGGGCCCAAGCCCATTAGTCTTTTATTTTATCTATAAATATAAGCATATGTTCTATGTGATACTTACTTCTGAATAATACAAAAACCCTAGCCGTTTTGCATTTTGTTTCTTTTGTTCTTTATTTCACATATCAGACAAACCAACCCTGAGTTCACGTGCATGCAAAATGTTTGCCGATATTTGGACTATTCCTTTTTTTAATAAACTAATTTAGAAAGAGATGCCATCCATTTATTTATAAGATAATATGACGGAAGACAATGATGTTTAAAAAACTTACACGACCCACATTTTAATAATATTAATAAATTGACCTTGGAAACAGAGGAGGGGATTGATGATCTGAGGGAAACCCCAGTTTCTTTAACATTAAGTGAAAGTATAGAATAATATGTTTTTCCTGATGGAAAATACTTTGAATAGGAACCTTAATGACCCCAGCTTTATGTCAGCAGCTGTTGGAATGTTTGTTTTGCAATTTGGATGTTAAACCTGTTATATAAAAAAGACATGCTTTCTCTTTTGACAAAACAGAGGCTATTGTTTCTGAGGTGGATCATTTATTAAGGTTCTAACATATAAGGGAGACACAATATCCCTTATGGACAGCAAACCCAATAGTGCTTAAAAACAAGAATGGGAAATTAAGGATGTGCGTCGACTTTACAGATCTAAATCGAGCTTGTCCTAAAGATCCATTTCCAGTTCCTCGAATAGAGAAATTGATTGATTCCACTTCGGGATATTAAATTTTGTCTTTTATGGATGAATTTGCAGGATATAATCAAATTCAAATGGATCCAAAGGATCAAGAGACCACCACCTTCATCACTGACTGAGGCTTGCATTGTTATAGGGTTATGCCCTTTAAATTAAAAAATATTGGAACAACATATCAGAGGTTAATGAATAAAGCCTTTGTTTCTCAGATCGGAAGAAACATAGAGGTGTATATTGATAATATGTTGGTTAAGAGTATAGCAGATGAGGTGCACTTGGAGGATTTAGATGATAATTTTTTAAATTTAAAAGCTATCAGATTGAAGCTAAATCCTAAGAAGTGTACTTTTGAAGTTTGATTAGGAAAATTCTTGGGATATATCATTAGTGAAAAAGGGATAGAAACTGATCCAGAACAACTAAATGCTTTGAATCAATAACATTGGCTCGAACTATCATAGAAGTGCAGAGTTTAACATGAAGGTTAGTTATTCTTAACAAATTCATTTCTAGATTTTCTGATAAATGTTTTCCTTTTTCCAAGTGTTACGAAGACAAAATAAATTTGAGTGGACCTCGGAATGTGAAGCAGTATTTTCAGACATTAAGGAATTATTGTCATCACCAAAGGTATTGTCCAAGCCTCGAATTAGAGAACAACTCTTCTTGTATATTACAGTATCAGATTTTGCAGTACGTGCTGTTTTGATAAGTCAAGATTTGGGAATTCCAAAGCTAGTGTATTATGTCAGCAACAGTTTAATGACAGCTGAAAAAGGTATTTGAAGCTCAAAAAATTGGATTTGGCTTTAGTGGTGGCTGCTATAAACATGTGTCCCTATTTCAAAGCTCACACTATTGATGTTCGAACTTTGTAGGGAATCAGGTGGCCGGTGTTTCCGAAGCTAAAAAAGATCACTTAATTTTTTACCTTCGAGAGCTTCGACATTTCAATCTTCTGTTTGACCATATTACTGCAGAGCATATTAGCTGAGGAGACAATACAATTGTTGATTCTTTGGCCACCGTGGGTGACATAGAAGAGTATCCTTGGATTTTATTACAATAGAGTGATGTTGCCTCAAGATATCCTGAACTTTTGTCACACCATATGTAATACGAAGTGATTGAAGGATTGATATCCTGAACTTTTTGTCACACCATATGTAATACGAATATGCAGTGCAAATATGTAATACGAAGTGATTGAAGGATTGATATCCTGAACTTTTTGTTAAGAGGGATGTTGCCTCAAGCTGTGCAGTTGGCTAAAAGGTTGAAGGGTAAATCACACGACTATATTGTGTTATATGGGGTTTTATACAAGAAATCATTGAGTATGCCATTATTGCGTTGCTTGAATAAACAAGAGTCACAAGAAATTTATCAGAATTACATGATAGGGAGGGTTCAACACATTGTGGGTTCAAGGCACTGACACGTCGCGTTTTGTTGGTATGATATTATTGGCCTTCGATTATGAATGACACTAATAATTTAGTTCGATATTGTGATATTTGCCAAAGATTCGCCAATTCTATTAACAAACCTGCAGTTTCGCTCATGTCCATTACTGAAACCGTCCATATTGATAGATGAGGAATAGATTTAGTGGGACCATCGCCTATGGCTTCTGGAGGACGCCAGATGATTATTGTAGCGATGGACTATTTTTTGAAGTGGCCATTATCTGGAACAAAATCCAATGATGTTATTAAGTTCATCGTGAACATTATATGTTTCCTCCTTAGGGTACCTCGAAAAATTACCACAGATAACAGTCCTCAATTTAATAACAAAGAAATGGCTTATTTTTATGTTTTAAGGGGAATAACACAATGTTTTTCTACACCAGAGATGACAAATAGATCTATTTTAGAAGGTCCAAAGAAGAATTTGGCAGGGGCTGCAGGAAAATAGCCTAACTATTTACAAGAGGTGTTATGGGTTTATCGAACAACTCCTAAAGAGGTCACTAAAGAAACTCATTTTACCTTGGTGTATCGAATGAATGGTGTAAGTCCTGCAAAATCTACATTACTTTCTTATAGAATATTTAAGTATTCCGAGGACCTGAATGACAAAGCGAAAAGAGCAGATTTGGACTTTATTGAGGAAAAAAGAGATAAAGCTCATTAGAATGTGATTCATTATCAGACTCTTATGAGGAGTATATAATTCAAAGGTAAGAAGGAGGGATTTTAAAGTTGGTGATAAAGTTCTAAGTAATTATTTCTCCATACTAAGGAAAAGAGCATCAGCAAGATGGCCCCGAATTCGGAGGGTCCCTATATGGTTGTGTAAATAATAAAGTCGGGTTCTTATTTCCTTTGTGACGAGCAGAGGAGGATGCTTCAACATCCTTGGAATATAAAACACGTAAAATTGTATTGGGAGTTGGTGAGGTTTATTTTCGTCTGAGGGTAAGTTTGTAATTTTTGTTTAGATCTGTGTGGAGGTTTGAGAGTATTTAATGATTAAGTATAGAGTAGAGGGAGAATTAAGTTGCCTGGTTTCATTTAATTTTCATTATTCTCATTTAATGTTGGTGGTTGGGTATTTATACCCTTACATTTGGGCCTTATGGGCTTTCGGGTCGTGTTTAATGGACCCGGGTCAAGTTCAAGGACCCATGAGCTCTTAGTAGGAGAGCAGACAGCTTAGTCAAGAAGTGATTAGGTTTTAAGTACTTTAGTCTGGTTCGAACAGCACAATGGATAATGGTGCCCGAATTGTCATCGTCCGGTTAGGTAGTCATTGTCCGAACTGACCCTGTCCGAAGTGGTAACGGGATCCGGACTCATCAGTAGCCCCTTTTTTAGGTGTTTGTTAAAAAACCTTTGTAAAAACCTGAAAAACAGTCTGTTGCTAGTGACAGTTACATCCGGACAGGTCCTTCGAATAATGGCATAGCTTTATCCGGACTGAAAGAAGCTCTTTGAATCTAAACAGTTTTTTGCTAAAGTTCATGGGACACATGTCTCACTCTGGTTCGTTACTTCAGCCGCCATAGCAAATCCTTTCGAATTCTTTCGAATAATGTCATAGCAAATCCTTTCGAATTCTCCTAGGAATCAAAACTCCTTTTTGGGGTTTACTATAAATTAAAACACTTTCTACTGTTTTACTATCACCTTTTTTTTCACTTTGCTAATTTTCAGAGCTTTTTCCACTCAAACACAAGTTCTTCACTTTGATTGTTTATGTTCACGGCTAGGAATGCTCTAATCAGAGGCGGGTGGCTCAATGTATCAGAACTAGAGAAAACAAAAAGTTGAAACGGAAAGGCGCATCGCAGCAGGCTTACCCACTTCCCCCATCGACAAACCGGTAACTTCAACCACAGAGCCTGACCAGGGTTCTTCCTCTACAAAAAGTGTCAAACCAAGGAGATTGTTCCAAACCATTCTTTCTCCTATCGTCTCAGGTTCATCGGTTCAAGAGTCAGAACCCACTGTCGAACCAGGTTTAACAGTTACTAGTTTTAAAAAGCCTGCCCCATTCATAGCCATGGGGTCAGATGCAGAGACTTCTCCCAACAAACTGGTTGATCGAAGAAAAGGTCGACTGGTCAAAGGGCAGGCTTCCAAAGGCACCCCTTTGAAATCAGGTGCCAAGGATAGTAGTACAGGGTCAGAGGCACCCATAAAAGTACCCAAGGACAGGCTGTCCGGACCGGAGGCCACTGGTTCAAGCCCCCAAAGAGAAACCATCGCATCAGAGCCCCGGTCGGAGTCCAGAGTACAAGAGAGTACTGAAGCTCATCAGTCTGGTGGTCAGACTGAACCAACTCCAAACTCCCCCCTCACCAAGACAACTAGAAACCCTTCATCAATAATGGAGGAAATAATAGAGGACTCTATCGAAGAGGCTCCATTCGAGTCCGAACCCTCCGGACAGACTATCGGTGCTGTTGCTGACCAGAAGGACAAAAGCAAGGAGAAACTATGCTTAAGGCATCCGGATCTGCCGGAGTGCCTTGAAGGAAAAGTGGGACCTTGTTTCCATAAGGTCAGTGTTAAATATCTTCTTTCCTTACAAAAGATCAATTATGCTTTCATCCATACAGCGGAGTTGGGCCGGATGCGTACGAAGTGAGGGATTCCGGAGAACGTAAAAATTAGAATCCACATAGACCCTGAAACCCCAATGGACTGTAAACTCAGTGAAATAGTCATCTTCACTGAGCTTTTTAACTGGGGTCTAAGGTTCCCTTTAGATCCGGAGATAGTTAGGTATTTCCACCTCATCAAGCTCTACCCTAGTCAAGTGAGCCCCAACGCCTGGTACACACTTATGGCCTGCATTATGGCCTCCAGGCTCTCCGGGATTCCTCTACAAATGGAGGAGTTTGCAATTGTGGCCAGTCTCTGCAGAAACCACCACATTCCCTTTTATCACTTCAACATGGGTGATAATTATAAAGCAGTGGATGATCTGCTTGAGTCGGAGAGAAATTGGAGGACTCAATTCCTGTTCGTAAGTGGTGCTTGGGAGAATGGGAGGAAAATCAAAGCCGGAGTCAATCCAAGTCTCCTCACCAGCAGATGGAGGAGTGATCGTAAGGCTTATACTTTATATTCTTATTTCTACTTTTATCGAATTTACTTAAACTGACTGGTCTTGTCTTTATTCTTAGCAGAGCTGCCCAAAGACTTTAGTGACTACTTAAAGGCTGGGCAGACCACTTGTACCAAGATCAACACTTGGGCTGCTGAAAAGTGGGGAAACCGGTTTCACGATGCTTTCAGAGGAGGCAACTTTGCAAGGTCTCACCTCTGGAACACTACTGGCCGGAGGGACTTGACCTGGGAAGAACTCACCACTCCACCCCCTCCGGATGTAGTCCTCAAGAGAACACACGAACCGGATGGGTCACTTTACTTGCCAGGCTGGGCCAAGGCCCCGAGTAAAATGAAAGGCAAGAAAGGGAAGGGCAAGAAGGTTGTAGGTGAGGCTAACCCTGCCGAGGTGGAGGAGGCTGCTCCAACAAATCCAGAGGGGCCAGCCCCAAGCCAGATTGATGCTGCTCTCTTAGAAGTGGTGGAGCAGGAGAGTGTTAGGGAAGAGGTAGGATCTCCCAAACCTCCAAGGGTTCGCAAGAGAGACCGAACACGTGGAGCAGAGAATAAGGAGAGGGAGGCCAAAAAGAAAAAGACCTCTAGGGGTGACGAACTTTCTCTCCGGCCTCCGGAGCCTCTTCTCCCTGTAGACCCTACTGATCCGACAAGAGCAGAGGAGATCCCTGGTGACTTTCACACTGACGAGGTTAGAGGAGGAGACCTTAGCATTGATGGTGTTGACATCACAGGGCTCGATGGACTTGGTGACTATTTTGCAAACCTTCCCAGAGACGATTTTGCTAGGCCTTACCTCCCTCCAAGCACTTCGAACACCGTTACTTTTAATGGTAAGACTTTTACTGTTTCAAGTGAAATGGATATTATAGCTCACTCCATATTAAGTAATGTTCAGCCAGTGCTTGTTTTGGAGAAACAAGTTCGAGGTCGGGCAGATATTATCAAATATCTCAAATCTGACAAAGAGAAACTGTCCGATGATCTTCTTACTGCCACTCAACATGCTGACATTCTGAAGGGAGAAAACGAGGAGCTAAAGAAGAGCCAAGAGGGGTGGACCACAAAGGTTGCCACTCTAAAAGACACTATCAAAGAGCTCTGGGAGAAGTTGTCCGGATTAGAGAAAGATCTCACCTCTTCAAAAGAGGAGGCAAAGGCCAAGGATCAAGTCATCCACAACTTGACAAATTACAAGATTACGCTCGAGAACACAGTGTCCAAGGCTGCAGAGGAGAAAGCAGATCTGGTAAGGGAGCAGGAGGCCAAAATTCAGGCCAAGATCGATGCTTATGCCAACAATGTAATAGATATTCAAGAGCAAATGTATGCCAAGGTGAGGTCGGACATGGTCGTGCTCTTTCATAAGAAGTTCCCGAAGAGGAACCTGGGAGATTTGTGGCTTCATATAGAGTACGAAGACCTTCTCTTTCACACCATGGCTGATGGAGACTTGCATGATTATTCCAGTGCTTCCTCCTCTGACGAAGAAGAAAACACCGGGGAGGACCCACACGAAGAAAAAGACGATCCCAAGAAGAAAGGAACAGGTGAGGCTGAGCCATCTTCAAAGGCTCAGTCGTAGATTATGAATTACCTTATCACCTTTTACTTTGTTTGAACTAAAGTCCTTGGAAGGCCAAGGCATTTTTGTAACTGTGTCCGGCATTTGACCGGATAGATCTTTTGTTTTGTCTAACAATTTAAAAGTCCTTGGAAGGCCAATGCACTTAGGTTATTTTAATGAGTATCTTTGTTTTGCACAACTCTTGCATTCTTCCATAGTTTGTTTCAATTTCGGTGGCTAGTGTTTAAATAGCCCTTAGTTATTCCATATATATTCTAAAGCGAGAGTGTTTAAACTCTCCGATGAAAAATGTTTAAGTAGTCATCTTTAATTCAATCCGGATGGTGTGACAAAAAACAAAGTAAGAACACTTCGATTTTTTTTAAGAAGGCATCAAGTTTTATAGAAAACCCGGACACCTCATTAAAACCTCCTCGCGCCACCAGGGTAGGAAAGAGTATGCCCCTAAATATTTTACATGGATTTTTTAAATAAGTAAATATTTACATTGTTCCTACTCTAAGTACATCCGGAGATGTTCAACATTCCAAGGGTGATTCAAAACCCTTCCATCTTTGTCTTCTAGCCAGTATGTTCCAGGTTTGAGCCTTTCAATGACCATAAGGTCCTTCCCAAGTTGGGGCTAGTTTGCCGAGCAACTTTTCTTTAGTATGTAAGAAGACCTTCCTTAACACCTTGTCCCCCAGCTAGTAAAACTCTCCTTGTTAGAGCCCTGAATCCACAATGGGCTGATCCCTCACCATCATGCAATTCGGAGAGGACTGCTTGAGATTCATCATCTCCCAAACATCGCAAAAGAGGTTTACTGTAAGATTTTTTATACAAAACGTCTCTTAGTATGATAAAACCACGAGCCTTGTGCTTCATTTTTCTTACTAGTAATTTATTCGGAGGCAAGATGCCATCGGAGAGATACTGCAGGAGAGGAAATCTCCAATCTTGAGGTTGTTTCATCTGTACATCGAACATTTCTTCTTCTTTGCTCACATTGAGTTGAATGGAAGGGCACTCCAGCACATGGATCCAAGGATATGCCTCAGTGTATGCTATGGTTGCCAAGGAATCTGCTAGTTTATTCTATGCCCGAGGTATATGCTCATAAACAATGCTTTTGAACTTAAGTGCCTCATTTTTAAGAAGAAGTAAGTACTTCACTAGTTGCTCCTTTTTGGCCTCAGATTGACCTTGTGCATGGTGGATAAGAAGCTGGGAATCACTCATCAGCTTGACCATTTTGGCCCCATAAATATAAGCTAACTTTAAACCAACTATAGTTGCTTCGTATTCGGACTCATTGTTGGAAGCCCTAAAAGCAAAACATATAGCCTGGTACATTTTGTCACCATATGGAGAAGTCAAGCACACCCCTGCACTACATCTCATAGTACTGGATCCACCATCTGTCCGGACGACCCAGACCTTTTTGTATTTCATCTCAGTAGTCTGCTCCGTATCCCTATCAGAGTGGAATTCAACTAAAAAATCAGCCACAACTTGGACTTTGATTGCTGTTCGAGGAGCAAAATCAATATCGAAGTCTCCCAATTCCACTGACCACTTAGTCATTCTACTTGAAACGTCTGCCTTTTGAAGAACACTCTTTAAGGGAAAAGATATCCGGACGATAATAGGATGAGCCTGAAAATAAGGCCCCATCTTCCTTGCAGCAATTACCAAGGCTAATGCTAATTTTTCGAGCTTTAAATAGCGTTTTTCTGCATCTATCAAGCTCTTGCTGATGTAGTACATCGGATGGGGGTAATTATCCACCTCTCTTACCAATACAGCACTGATGGCACAACTTGAAACTGCCAAGTATACGAAGAGTGTCTCTCCATCAACAGGTTTAAATAAAGTCTTGGGGGAGGACAAATGTTTCTTAATCTCATTGAAGGCCTCATCGCATTGTGAAGTCCAGTAAAATCCCTTCGCACCCTTTAAAGTTTGAAAAAACGGGGCACATCTGTCCGAGGACCTTGAGATGAATTGATTTAAAGCAGCCAACCTCCCAGTCAACCGTTGTACTTCTTTAACATTTCGAGGAGGCTCCATTTGGAATAAAGCATTAAGCTGGTCTGGATCGGGCTGCATCCCTTGCTCACTTATTACATAACCTAGGAATTTCCCAGACTGCACTCCAAACACGCATTTTTCTGGATTTAGCTTCAAATTCACTTTTACTAAGTTAGTAAAAATTTCTTGGAGGTCCGCCAAGTGTAGTTGTTCATCCACATTTTTCACCATCATGTCATCAATGTATACTTCCATATTTCTTCCAATTTGAACAGCAAAGGATTTGTTCACCAATCTCTGATATGTAGCCCCAGCATTTTTCAATCCAAATGGCATCACCTTGTAGCAATGAAGACCCCTGTCAGTGACAAATGTGGTATGCTCTTGATCCTTCTGATCTACTTGAATCTGATTGTACCCGAAGAAAGCATCCATGAAGGATAGTAGCTTATTCCCTGAAGTGGAATCTACCAGCTGATCAATCCGGGGAACTGGATATAAATCTTTTGGGCAAGCCCTACTGAGATCTGTGAAGTCAATGCACATACGCCACTTGCCATTTTTCTTTTTCACCAAGACCGGATTGGCAGTCCACAAAGGATACTGAGACTCATTTATATGCCCCATTTTTGTGAGTCTATCAACTTCTTGAACAATAACATCAGCCTTTTCCTTGGAAAAAGCCCTTCTCTTTTGTACCACAGGTGTTATGTCCCTCCGAATAGATAGGTGATGTGATATAATATCTGCTGGAACCCCAGTAACATCAGCATTGCACCAAGCAAAAACATGCTGATGGTCTTTTAGAAACTTTAACATTTTATTCTTCAGTTCGGATGGCATTTTGGACCCTATCTTAACACTTTTTCCTTCTTCCAAAGAATGTATTTCAACTTCTTCAACCGGTATCAACACTCCAGGGGTCTCTCTCGGGTCGTCAATTTCACCCTCAGCCCCCAGAAAGCCCCTCAAACTGCTATTCTTCGTTGATACGAACTACCCCAACGTCCGTGGAGCCAGTTCTGTAGTATAACATTCTTTTGAAATCTTTTGACTGCTCCGGACAACTCCCACTTGTCCTTGAACAGCATATTTCAAACATTGGTGGACTGTCGAGGCCACTGCATGCATCCTAGAGAGCCAAGACCTCCCTAAAATAGCATTATAACAAGTAGGACAATCCACCACAATAAAAAGTATCCTGACCATCTTCTTAAAAGGGCCCTTGCCCAATAAAACTTCCTCTTCGAACTCCCTGATCACATCTACTGAGCTCCCAGTGAAGCCCACAATTGATCTGTCCGAACGCTGAACTACAGCTGGATTTTTCATATTTTTGTAAGTGGTTAAGAAGAGGATATTGGCTGAACTCCCAGTATCCACCAAGATTCGTCTTATGTCATTGCCCCCAATGGATGCTCCTATGACAACAACATCTTCATGAGGGCCAGCTATATCCCTTAAGTCATCTTTATCGAAAACAATGAAGGGAAATGGAATTTGTGATTGATAGGAGGTCATGCCTCCTTCAAGCTAGGTGGCTAAAGTATGAACGTGCCTCTTCTTTGAAGAAGCAGTATGAGCTATCATAGTATCCCCTCCGAAAATTATGAGTGACTCAAAAAACTTAATAAGCCCGGAGACTATTTTACAACGTTCCTCAATGGCATCCACCCTGTTTCGAGTTGGATCAGGATCCAAATATTCTGATTCTAAATCAAATCTTTCGATTATAACCATAGCTCCCTCCGAAGCAGTCTTGCTCGGACCAACCCGATGAGCATTATCACGCATATTTCCTCATCTTCTTTTGACATATGCCCCCAGCTTTCCTCTTTCAATTAAGTTCTGAATTTCTTGCTTCAAGGCTATACAATCGTCAGTGGTATGGCCAGTATCATCATGGTACTGACATAAAGAATTGTTACGATGTTCGCTAGGAGATTGCAGTGCGGCCGACCTTCTATAGTGTACTTCTTCCTTTGTTTTGTCATAAATGGTGGCCACACTTTCTTTTAACTCTGCAAACCACTCCGGTTGAACCCAAGGTCCCCTCTTATTTCTAGATTGTTGACTTTGGGCAGTCGCAGCTGGCTGAGATTGAGCTTTAGCCCTGTTATGTCCTTGTCCGGTCTCCCTTGCCTTGTTCCCGGACTGATTTTGGTTGGGGTTTGGTGCAACCGAGGCAGACCTCACCTGCCTGTGCACCCTAGTTTTCTTTGTTTCATCAATGTTTATTTGCTTTCCGGCCTGATTCAGTAGACCTCCCCAAGTCATTGCTTTCTTTCTGGTCACTGAATCAGCTAAATTTCCAGGGTTTAAGCCCTGCCTCAAAGATGCTATGGCTACTTGCTCGAAGCAATCATCCAGCCAATTTTTGGTGTTTACAAACCGACTTATGTATTCTTTTAGTGATTCGTTTGGTTCTTGGGCACAATGGATTATAGTGTCCCTATTGCCCTTTAATTCCTTACTCCTAACAAATTGCCTTCAAAAGGCCACCCAAAAGGTATCGAAGTTTCTGATGCAGCCTTGTGGTAGGCTGTTATACCACTTCAAAGCACTCCCCGTAAAGGATTGGGAGAATGCTCTACAGAGTAATTTTTCGTCATCATCGAAATTCATCATGAAGTTTTTAAATTGTTCCAAGTGGTTGTCCGGATCTTTGCTGCCATCGTACTTCTCCATTTTTGTGTTATCGAATCTCTTGGGGAGGTTTCCGGACAGAATCTTAGAAGACAATAGAGATTGTCTCCAATTCCGGCCACGACTGAAAACAGTATCCTCATTGGGAGTTGCAAAGATACCTGGTTCATCGTGGATGGCAAAAGGATCAATCAGCATCCGGTCTACATGCCTCCAGCTGTGAGATGATCCTTTGCCTATATTCTTTTTTAATTTCCCATGTCTATCCCTTTTTCTCGAATACTTTTTAATCAACTTTTGCTTCTTTTTGGATCGGCCCTCATCACTGCTGGATGATAAGGACTCTTCAACTCCATCTTCATCCGAGGAGCTACCAGAAGACTCTGAGTCTGAGTCAGAACTCTGCACTGGTTTAGACCGGTGAGACTTTTTAGAGCTAGCATAAGTCTTCTTGGTACTCACATGAGTCTTCAAAGGCTCATTCTCTCTAGGGTTGTCGGTATGATGAGCGACTGATGCTTTTGACTTCTCTTTCATACCCATCTTAGCCTTCTCTGCCCTCAGAGCTTCTATCTCTCCCTTTGATCTATCACGCTCCTCGATGGTATATTCGTCATTCTCACCCACCACTTCAAGAAAAGCTGGTGGTACTTCCGGGGCGTCCGGATTCATTCGGACTGTTTTTTTCTGATGGTTTCGAATGCTTGATTCAGGCACCGTCGTCCTCCCACTATGGTCGCCAATTTGGTGAGGTTTATTTTCGTCTGAGGGTAAGTTTGTAATTTTTGTTTAGATCTGTGTGGAGGTTTGAGAGTATTTAATGATTAAGTAGAGAGTATAGGGAGAATTAAGCAGCCTCGTTGCATCTAATATTCATTATTCTCCTTTAATGTTGGTGGTTGGGTATTTATACCCTTACATTTGGGCCTTATGGGCTTTCGGTTCGTGTTTAATGGACCCGAGTCAAGTTCAAGGACCCATGAGCTCTTAGTAGGAGAGCAGGCAGCTTAGTCAAGAAGTGATTAGGTTTTAAGTACTTTAGTCTGGTTCGAACAGCACAGTGGATAATGGTGTCCGAATTGTCATCGTCCGGTTAGGTAGTCATTGTCCGAACTGACCCTGTCCGAAGTGGTAACGGGATCCGGACTCATCAGGAGTAACTACTTATTTTGAATAATTGGCACACTTTTTCCTACTCTTTTGGCCCATTGAGGTTTTAATGATGTGCTATGTAAATATTCGATATTATCAATAAAACTCTTTATTGGCCAATGGTTGTTTAATTATAATTATTTAAATTATTTGGATAAATAGTCAAAGAATGATCGTCTTTTAAGTTGACCAAGAGTAATTATTTGAAAATTTATTAAACACTTTTCGAAGAAACAACCATATTTGAAGTGATATGTTCTTTAAACGCACTATAGAATTCGTAGTGCTACATTCTTTAAACGCACTATATTATTCGAAGTGGCACGCTCTTTAAACGCACTATAATATTTGAAGTGTTACGTTCTTTAAACGTAATATATTATTCATAGTTACAAGTTCTTTGAACACACTATATTATTCGAAGTGCTACGTTCTTTAAACGCACTATAATATTTCAAGGCAAACATGTCTTGTTTTATAAAATTATAAACATAGACATAACGAAAGCATAAGAGAAACAAAATACTTTTGCTATAATAATAATCTGATGGTACACAAAATCGGTACACAAAAGAGAGTGAAGTTATTTGTCCGCAAAGTTCTCTTCAGAAGATTCTCCTTGTTTGGATGCAGTTTCTACTGATTCCTCTTCTTCAGATGAAGAGCTAGGTACAAGATAAAAAAACTTCACTTGGACAATTTTCAATAGGAATCAGCTCTCAGAAGTTTGAAAGGCCAGCTTTTGGAAACAATGCATGAATTTCACGAAGAAGGTTAACAGTTTTAGCTCTTTAGCATTTTGAATGATCAATAGTGTATCATTCCCACATTCTTTTTTAGCAGTAGCCACATCAAGTTTTTTCTCTTCCTTGAACTGAGTTTTAAGAGCATCCACGTTCTCTGCCATTTTTTTATTTGCATCCTCACTCTTGTTAAGTGACTGGTGAAAAATAGAGTATCTTTGTTTCTCCTCATATAATTCTTGAGCATGTTTAAATTTGAGCTATTCTATCTAATTTTTGTGAGAAGTGTTGAGCTCTTCTATCTATTTCTTATACACAGATCTGAGATGATTTTTGAGGTGAATGATTTCTTTGAGAAATTCTGATCTGGCAGTTTGGAATCCGTAAAATTGGTCCTCTACAAAGCCACCGAAGATTTCCCTCATTTTCTTCTCAGGAGCAGCAATTTGCTTTTGATGAACCATCTCCTTTGACATTTTCTCCAAGTGGCTTTAGGATGATTCAACTTCTTGGCATAAATTTTGTGCTGCAACGCCAAGGTTGGTAAATAGTTGGAGAGTAAATGCAACGTCTTCGGATAGTTCTTCAGTAGGTATGAATACTAGTCTGGTGTAGGGATGAGAGCGGTGGAAAAGAGATCTCTGATTCAGTTACCTCGAGAAGAACAAAAGCGTATTGGTCCTGAATCGCTGGGACGTATGGATCTTCATCTCTGTCAAGCTCTTGAGATTGATCGGTTTTGATAAAAATATCACGATCAAAGTGATCATCTCTTCGATTATTATCAGCTGCAATATCTCTTTGATTGTCTCCTTGATCATTATGTTCTCAAAGTTTTCTTTGTTGATCCTCTGCCATAATTACTTCGTCAGTTTTCGAAGGCAACACTTCTTGTGGGGTCTGTTCAGTTTTATTTTTTACCTCTTTTTGTGGTGGTGTCTTGGATGTGCTCTTCTTTTTCTTCGAAGCAACAGTCTTTTTTTTTTTTGGGAAGGCTAAACCTCCTCTCCTTCTTCAATAATGAGAAGGTTTTTTTTTTTCTTCCTTTTTGCTTTTGGTTGCATCGTCAGAACCTCTGAAGGGATAGCACCAGATGTGCTAGCTGTTTTTTTTATTACTTTTCCCTTTCTTTTTTGAGAGAATATGGCTCTTTGACCTATTACAATATGGAAGAAGCACCTTATCGTCAGGCACCACTAGTCTTTTCACAGCCAGAATCAGGCTTAGAGGCTCTATCGGATCTTCTGGGAAGTCAGCACCCAGTGTGATTCGCCACAAGTGGTTGTTGATAAAATTGATGGGCAAGAAAGCTAAGTAGAACTCATTGCCCCGCTATTTTTTTGCCCATGTTGCTAACTTGGAAAACAAATTCCTTAGCATTGTTTTGGGGAATCTTATACCGCCTCGGAATTTCTAGGATACAATAACAAATAAGCCAGAGAGTAAAAAAATTTAATTAAAACAACAACAAAAAGAGAGGCAACTTATTATTACTCCTCCAGGCGAGGTTGAGTCTTGATGGGTTTGTCTGGGATATTTCCTTTCCATTTTCCCAAGCCCCTGAAACGAAGACAAATTTCTGCTTCCAAAAATTTTGAGCCTCTAGTAGCTCATCGACTATCTTGAGATCATCGTCAAGTATAAGATAGTAGAAGGGCAGGACATGACCCTACAAAATTTTGGTCATGGTAATGAATACTTGGATGGAAAGAGAAATTTGGGCAGGCTTGAAAGCCATGATAATTGACATAAGGGTGAACCATTAGTTGGGAATGGCTTGCGTATGAAAGAGATCGAGGAGCTCAAAATATTCTACAATCATTGGGCCTAACGGAAACCGAAGACCCCAATTGATAATTTTTTGGTACACCACCAGCTCATCCTTTCCACAATCAAATGGAGTCTCTCCTTCTTTCGGAAGTCAAAGCAAAATGTTATCTGACATTTCCCAGAGGCAGCCAGAGACTCTAGATAATACATATATGGCACATTTTTTAGTGCCAATATATACTCTGGATTGAGTGTCTTTAGGTTTTCACCCATTGAAGCAGCTAGTTCTTCCGAGAGTTCAACCTGAGCTTTCTTTTTCCTTCTCCTATGTGTTTTTATCTTTACAACACCCTTAACCATCTCACTATCAACTTCTTTTGTACTATCATCCTCTGTATCAGCTTCAATGATCGATTGGGTAGAATCAGAGTCAGTTTCCTCCTTGGATGCCTCATCTACAAGTTGAGATGGATTGGGATTCGAGGTTGATTCTCTATTAGCAGTACTTGAGGGATTTTCTCGAGACTTTGTAGTTGTCTCAACAACTTCCCTTAATAGAGGAGAATAGGATGTAGGATTCGAAGTATGGTAAGTGTCGTCTCCCATAACGATGAAGATTTTTATTTTAACGGACTGAAGAAGAAATTTTGAATGAACTGGAGGGATTTCCTTGCGCAGTTGTCGAGGGGATTCAAAGATAAGTGGAGAAGATTTTTATGATCTCTTTGAAATAGTGTGTTTTGGGTTACTTTACGGTTGATTTGAGGAGTTGAATTTGCAGAAGGGATTCGAGGTGATGATCTAGTTAGAGACGGTAAAATTCGAAGCATGTTTGGCGTTTGAGTTTTTGACGATTGTCTTTCTTCTTGAAGAGATAAATTTGATAAGGCAGGAGGAGTTCAGTTTGGATCAAAGTTATCGTAATATATCGTCTCTGTGCAAAATCAAGGAGTGTTGCTTATTAACCCAATTGCTTTATATTCATCTGCCCTTTCACTTATGCAGAAGTAGTCGTATGTTCTAAAGTGAGGTTTCTGTTTATCTGGGGAGGATGAATTTCTGGGTTTTTTGGCTCTTGGCTTTTTAAGTTTTGGATGCTTTCTCATAAACATACTAAAATGATGGGAGGTGGATTTGTGTTTTCCATCGAAGATAGGTTAAAGGTTGAATACTCAGATGAAGGTAGCGACGAAATCTTAAGAAGAAGCAGACTCTCTCTCTCTAAATATGTGTTGTGAAGAAAAATGAGGCGCAAAGAAGTATTTATTGGAAAAGCTAAAGGAGAGGGAATTGGAAGAGGTGGATAAAGTATTTGGGCGTAATTCAAAATGGTTGCATAATGACAAATTTGACACCTGCTATATGATAGGCCTAGTGGCAGGCCTAATGCCTAGGGCATCATCACCTATTCGATTCCCAATTCGAACGTTTATGACCGTTAGAAGAAAATGTCTCCATATGAAAACATCTGAAGCGTTGATAAAAATTTGCATCAATCTGAGGACATAACTTTTTAAAAAATATGGGGACAGCAAACTTGAATCAGTTTGAGTTTTGGTTGAAGGGACTTTTTTTCATTGATAATTATTTCCTGACATTTAGTTCTTATTCATGGACTTTCATAAGAACTAAGGGGGCTACTTATAAGGAAATATAATATCGAGGTTCAAAATGTAATAAATAAGACTTTGTATGATAATTTATATAGTTGTGGGGGAGATTTAGACTTTTACGTAAAAGTAAAGGGCTAGAATGCAATAAAACCTTTTATATAACATAGTTTGTTGAATTTTAAGTCCTTGCACCTATATATAACGACTGTAAGACCCTTACAAGTTGGCGCGCGCTAGTCACTGGGCCGCATTGGCACCACAATGTGACCACAGACTAACACCCTTATATGGTGCACCAGAGAGCTTCAGTGGGTTCTCCATACAATCTAATAAATCTTCACGGACAATGGGGATGGCATAGTAAATGTGGCTAAGACAAGGAGCACGACAACTGGAGTTGGCGCGCAACATGGCACGATCAAGGCAAAACATCAAATAAAGGAACTTTGGTTCAAGTGCAAGGGGTTCGTTTGAAGTGCGATAAGATTGGCAATTGAGCATGCAGATGGAAATAACTTAGAGGAGGTATGGACAAAAGATAGCACAAAAAAATATGGATGTGGCCCCACGTGGCCCGGTATTCACGCACAACGACCCATGTTGGCACACAAGCTGGCCGGCCAGACTCGGCCAGACTGGGCCAAATCCAATTTTTCCCGAGCCATAATTTGATAACTGTTAAAGTTAGTTATAAAGAACCTCCCAACGAAGTTTCAGAGCATTTTCAGGTCTAGGGAAAACGTTAGCACAAGATTAATCTTGAATATAGTGGAAATCATGGGCAACTGCCCACTACTGCCAAACGCACGTTCACCACTAGATGCGGTTGAGAAAATCATGGGAAGTGGCCCAGGAGTTTAGGAACATGACACGGAAAAATAGGAAGTTATGCTTGGCCAACAGATCGTGGCCCAGTTTGGCCGGCCATGTGCGCCTGATTTTCAGGAACTCCAAGCAGATCACTACTTTACTCTGACCAACTTTTAACCAGGTCTTCTATAACCATAAAGAGGTTACTTGGTGAAATTTCAGATCGAACGCATGAGATTTGATATGCCAAATCGATGGGCCAAGATTCTGCCACATGGACATTTCGGATTTTAAGGAAGTAGTTAGCTTTCTTTGCCTACAAATAGATTGTAGATTAGTTTTATAGCACGAGAGGCTTTAGTACTGAGAGTGTAAACAAATATTATAATATCTGGAGGTATTACTCCTTTATTAATATAGTAAAGGTTGGGGCCGGTGTCCCGTAAACTTGCGTGTGTGCTTTATCTTAGTGTCTTGTCTCGTATATATTGTTGTGCAGCTCTTAGGAACACTTACTTTTAGATCTGAGTTAAGTGTTAAATTGTCAAACTCACTTTGGCATATGGTAGAAGGCACACGGCGAAAAATCCATAGCGAAAAATTAACCGTGTGACAACTGGTATCAGAGCCTTAGACGATACCAAGAAACTGGTATCAGAGCAACAAACAATACCAAGAACTGGTATCAAAGCAAGAAACGATACCAAGATCTGGTATCGAAAAGGATTTTGAAGCATCTACGATTTGGAAGACCGAGTTCAAGGAGACTGAAATGATACCTAACCGGTATTAGAACAAGGTAACAAGATGACCCTCGTCAATGCGAAGGAAATAATCTCTCGTTGAGAGGAGAGGACCTAAGCGGAGAACCAAATGGAGATGGATTGAGTCTATACGTTCATATTTCTGAATTGTCCCAGAAAATTCAGAATGGTATCAATATCTATTTCGACATGAGGAAAGATGTAGACGAAGCATTAATAAGAACATTTCCAGAAACAAACAACCTCTCGATCTTTTTCAAAGAACGTCTAAAGAAGCTGTCTGAAAAAGTATCCATACTAAGGCGGGCTGTTTCAAATACTTCACCAAGAGAAGGCTCTTCAAAGGTAAAAGTACCTGAACCTAAGCCCTTCAACGGTTCAAGGAGCTCAAAAGAACTTGAGAATTTCTTGTAGGATCTTGAAAATTACTTCCAAGCTGCCAAAATTCCTAAAGCGGAGCAAGTGACGATTTCTAGCATGTACCTGACTGGAGATGCAAAGTTATGGTGGAGATCCCGACTAGAAGACGACGTCAATGCTCATAGAGACAAGATAAGCACGTTGAGCACTCTCAAAAAGGAATTGAAGGACCAATTCCTGCCCTGCAACACCGCCTGGGTTGTAAGGGAGAACTTGAAGTCGTTGCGGCATACTAGTTCAATACGCAACTACGTGACTCAGTTCAGTTCTTTAATGTTGGACATTAAAGATATGTCTGAATCGGACAAGTTGTTTAACTTTATGTCTGGATTGCAACATTGGGCACAAACGGAATTACGTAGGCTAGGTGTTAAAGACTTTCCAAGTGCCATGACTGCAGTCGACGGTCTAGTAGACTTTAGACCACACGTTTCTTCAAGCACCACTGAGAAGAAGAGAAAATCCGGAAAAAGTAACAACAAAGGTAAATATTTTACCAAGAAGCCTCCAAGAAAGTCCAAACATGGTGGTGATAGCGGTGGGAAAGGAAAAACCCAACACTTAACAAAAGGATACTTTATTTGTGATGGGTCCCATCGCGCACGTGATTGCCCGAGACGAGCGAAGTTGTCTGCATTGATAGTAGAAAAAGAGGACGGTGACGATGGCGAACAGGCGCATGTCAATCCTCTACAGTTACTGAATGTTTTAACTCAAGATGATCAAAAACCACATAGCATGCTCATGTAGACCGTAGTGAAGGTAAATGGGAAGGATATCAAAGCAATGTTTGACTCAGGAGCGACGCATAATTTCCTGGCCGCAAGAGAAGCACCAAAGATGGGCCTCGAACTAACCAAGAGCACCAACCAAATTAAAGCCATGAATTCAGGCGCCACACAAGTACGTGGAATGGCCACCACAACCTTAAGTATTGGCGATTGACAAGGTAAGTGAAATTTAATGGTAATGCCACTCGATGATTTCGATTTGATACTCGGAATGGAATTCCTATTGAAAGCTAAGGTAATGTTGGTACCACACTTGAACGGAATGTTCATACAAGACGAAGGTAGCCCATGTTTCGTGAAGACAGAGAGACTGGATTCGAAGAGAAAAGAGATCACCTCACAATAATGTCAGACTTTGAATGCAAAACAGTTCAAGTCAAGTTTACGTAAGAAGGATTCCACATCATACGTTGCTGCCCTAGTGGAGATCAAAGAAGACCAAGTAGTAGAAGTTACGAACGTAATCGAAAAGGTACTTCGAGAATTCAAGAACGTTATGCCGCCGGAGTTGCCAAGAGAACTTCGTCCGCGAAGGACCATCGATCATAAAATCGAACTTGAACCTGGTGCCAAGACTTCAACAAAGGCACCATACAGGATGACCTCGGTAGAACTAGTGGAACTACGCAAACAATTGGATGACTTACTTAGTGTTGGTCTGATACAACCTTCAAAGGCTCCTTATGGTGCCCCGATCCTATTTCAAAAGAAACAAGATGGAACGCTTCGAATGCGTGTAGATTATAGAGAATTAAACAAAGTAACAATCAAGAACAAATATCCAGTGCCACGTGTCGCGGATCTGTTTGATCGGCTAGCAAAAGCGACCTACTTTACAAAGCTAGACTTGCGATCAGGATATTGGCAAGTCAGGGTAGCAGCAGAAGATGAGGCGAATACAACATGTGTTACAAGTTACAGTTCTTACGAATTTTTAGTCATGTCATTCGGTTTGACAAATGCATCAGCTACATTTTGCAATTTGATGAATGATGTGCTCTATGATTTTTTGGATCGTTTTGTCGTAGTATATCTAGATGATATAGTAGTGTATAACAACTCGTTAGGAGACCATGTAGTCCATTTGTCTCAAGTATTCTCGAAGTTAAGAGAATACAAACTCTATGTGAAGAAGGAGAAATTTGAGTTTTGCTGCAAGGAAGTTAAGTTCCTTGGACATTGGATTAGTTCAGGTCAGATACAGATGGATGAACGCAAGGTGGAAGCTATTTTGGACTGGATAGCTCCAAGTAAGTTAACAGATCTAACGAGTTTCTTAGGGTTGGCAAATTATTACTGAAAGTTCATCAAGGGCTACTCAACGATTGCGAGCCATCTGACCGACTTGTTGAAGAAGGTAGGGCTGTCAATTTCGGGTTTCGGGTTGTGTTCGTGTCGGGTTTGACCAACCCGAAATTTTAGAACCTATGACACGAACCCGAAATTTGTGTCCGGTTCAAAGACCCGAACCCGACCTGTTAAAAACCTGTTGGACCCGAACCCGACTTGTTTGACACGAATTTTGGGTAAAGGCAAAACTTAATAAATGGAGATGCAGGGGATCAAACCCTGTACCTCCCGCATGCGAAGCGGGCGCTCTACCATTTGAGCTACATCCCCTTTTGAAATTTTATTGGTCCATTATATTTATATAAAGTCAAGATTTGCTTACTTCATATATTTACACCGGCTTTATTATTGCCGGTGAAGTTATCTTACCGTAAAATATATGGTGATGATGGGTTTGCCATCTCACCTAAACATGAAAAAAAATACATGAGATAAATTAAATAAATTTCATAAAATACCAAATAACCACTAAGTTGTCACTTCTTAACAAATAATCACTAGAATTGTAAATCGATTCATCCCACTAAACAAGATTGAATGCATTCAATATCTATTAATAAATCTATCAAACTCACACGAATGAAATAAAAAAAACTGTTAAATAATAAAAAATTTCCATTTTTTATTCTTAATATTATAATCTATATACACAGAAGATGAAAGATTCAATAATTTATTAATATACGTGAAAAAGAGTAAAATTCAAAAATTTATAGCAAACATGTGAACCATCATTTGTCCTCCTTCATATACTTATTTAAGTATACTATTTATTTTATATCTTTTAAATTTAAAATAAAATTATTTCAGTAATAAAGTTTTATAAGTATTTTTTATGTTCTAATTTATAGGTCAAATTTTTAAAATAATATTATTTTATTAATAAAATTTTATTACGTGTTTTCAGTATTTTATTTTCCAGGTGTACAAGTCTTTTGGGTTTTACAGGTCTGTTTCGGTTTTACATGTCTTTTCGGGTTTCACATGTCTTTTCAGGTTTACGGGTCTTTTCAGGTTTTAGGTCAGATTCGGGTTTACAGGTCTTTTCGGGTTTTACAGGTCAGTTTCGGGTGACACGAACCCAACCCGAACCTTACCCGTTTTTTTTCGAGTCGGGTTCATGTCGTGTCTTAATTTCATCGGGTCTAAAATATCAGGTCTCTAACCCTAAAATTTCGGGTCGTGTTCGTGTTGGGTTTACAGGTCGTGTCCAAAATTAACAGCTCTAGAAGAAGGATAAGGTTTGGGATTGGGATGAAAAATACCAAGCCGTGCTCGACAAGTTAAAGACAAAAGTTTCATCTGAACCGGTTCTACAATTACCTAAATTTGACTTACCATTCCAAGTACACACATGCGCCTTAGACAGAGCACTCGGTGGTGTTTTAACTCAAGAGGGACATCCGGTCACCTTTAAAAGTCGAAAGCTTAATGAGACGGAGCAACATTATTCTGCTCATGAAAAGGAAATGGCTGCGGGCATAGCCTAGACACATGGCGACACTGCCTACTTGGAACCAAGTTTATCATTGTGACGAACAACATAGCCAACACTTATTTCAAGCCACGGAAGAACCTCACTCCAAAGCAGGCTAGATGGCAAGAGTTCCTCGCAGAGTTTGATTTCCAGTGGATACACAGACCTGGAAAACAAAACATGGTTGCGGATGCACTAAGTATGAAGGAGATACAATGTTATGTTGCCTCCCTCACCTCAATTTAAAGTAACTTCTTGACAAGGGTCAAGAAGGAGGCAGAGAATGATTCCTTGTACGGTAAGATAATGCGAGAAGTTAAGGATGGAATTATGAGAAGGTATTGGATAGAAGAAGAATTGTTGTATGCCAAAAGTGGCAGATTTCTCGTTCCAGCAAGCTATGGTATTCGAAAAGATCTACTGAAGAAGACTCATGAAACACAATGGGCTGGTCACCCAGGTGTAGAAAGGATGATGACACTCTTATCAAGATCATACTACTGGCCGAAAATGGAGCAAGACATAGAGGCTTATGTCAAGACTTGTCTAATATTCCAACTAGACAAGACGGAAAAGAAGAAGCAAGCAGGCTTGTTACAGCCCTTACCCATTCCTGAGAAACCATGAATCTCGGTTTCAATGGACTTTATTTCTGGTTTCCCAGAGATAAATGGATTCAAGTCAATATTAGTGGTGGTAGACAGGTTTTCGAAGTATGCGGTCTTCATACCCGCACCACAAGCTTGCACCGCGGAGACGGCCGCTGAATTATTTTATCGCAACATAGTCAAGATATTTGGCATACCATGCGACATCATTAGCGACCATGATGCAAGGTTTACTGGTAAGTTTTGGACGTTTTTGTTCAACTTACTTGGCTCAGACTTGAAGTTTTCCACAGCCAATCATCTACAAACGGATGGACAGGCCGAATGCATAAATGCGTTGTTAGAAGATTATCTAAGGCATTATGCTATCACTAGTCAACGAAATGGGTGGAGTTGCTCGACGTAGCTCAATATTGCTATAATATTCATCGATCTTCATCAACTGGATTAAGTCCCGCAGAATTAGCGATGGGGTATCAACCGGCGACACCGTTGGAAGTGGCGCAACAGAAAGAACAAGGAAGATGTCCGGTTGCTTATAGTTTTGCTCGAGACAAGCAAGAACTCATAGACTTGGCAAATGATAGTCTTGAAAAGGCATCAAGACGTATGAGAAAATATGCGTATCAACATCGAAGGCCATTGGAGTTTAAAGAAGGTGACAAGGTGCTGCTCAAACTCACGCCTCAAATTTGGAAGAAGCTAACCGATAAGAAGTATCACAAAGCTCTCAATCAACGCTTTGATGGTCCTTTTGTCGTGACGAAAAGAGTTGGAGAAGTGGCATATAGGTTACAACTTCCAGACCGACTGAAGATACATCCGACATTTAATGTGAGTTTTCTCAAGCCCTTCTATGAAGATAATGATCTGAGCCGAACACAAAGGAAGAAAGCTCTCCACTTATCCGTCGAGAATATACGAATGATGTGGAAAAGATTCTAGAGATGCACACACGAGGTGAAACCAAGCTAAACAGGAAGAGGGAGTTTTTGATTCAGTGGAAAAGGGAAAGCCTAGAAGATGCAACTTGGGAACTAGCAAGAAATCTATGGCAATTTGAAGATCAAATTATGCAATTCATGGACAAGGCTCCGATGAGGAAATCGGACTCACCCGGTGGGGGTGGTTTGTAAGACCCTTACAAGTTGGCACGCGCTAGTCGCTGGATGGGCCGCATTGGCACCACAATGTGACCATAGACTAGCACCCTTATATGTTGCACAAGAGAGCTTCGGTGGGTTCTCTATACAATCTAATGAATCTTGACGGACAAGAGGGATGGCATAGTAAATGTGGCTAAGACAAGGAGCACGACAGCTGGAGTTAGCGCGCGACATGGCACGATGAAGGAAAAATATCAAATAAAGGAACTTTGGTTCAAGTGCTAGGGGTTCGTTTGAAGTGCGATAGGATTGGAAATTGAGCATGCGGATGGAAATAACTTAGAGGAGGTATGGACAAAAGATGACACGAATAAATATGGACGTTTCCCTATGTGGCCCAGTGTTCACGCACATCGGCCCATGCTGGCACACAAGCTGGCCGGCCACACTCGGCCAGAACAGGCCAAAACGTAAAATGGATGGGCCCAACCCAATTTCACTGGAGCCATAATTTGATAACTGTTAAATTTAGTTATAAAGAACCTCCCCACGAAGTTTCAGAGCATTTGCACGTCTAGGGAAAAAGTTAGCACACGATTAATCTTGAAGATAGTGGAAATCATGGGCAACTGCCCACTACTGTCAAAAGCACGTTCACCACTAGATGCGGTTGAGAAAATCATGGGAAGTGTCCCAAGAGTTTAGGAACGTGACATGGAAAACCAACAGATCGTGGCCTAGCTGGCACGCCAGAACAAGGCCACTCGGCCCAGTTTGGCCGGCCACGTGCACCTGATTTTCAGGAACTCCAGGCAGATCACTAATTTACTCTGGCCAACTTTTAACCACATTTTCTATAACCATAAAGAGGTTACTTGGTGAAATTTCAGATCGAACGCATGAGATTTGATATGCCAAATCGACGGGACAAGATTCTGCACGTGGCCATTTCGGATTTTAAGAAAGTAGTTAGCTTTCTTTGCCTATAAATAGATTGTAGATTAGTTTTAAAGCACGAGAGGCTTTAGTAATCAGAGTGTAAACAAATATTGTAATATCTGGAGGTATTACTCCTTTATTAATATAGTAAAGGTTGGGGCAGGTGTCCCGTAAACTTGCGTGTGTGCTCTATCTTAGTGTCTTGTCTCATATATATTGTTGTGAAACTCTTAGGAACACTTACTTGTAGATCTGAGTTAAGTGTTAAATTGTCAAACTCACTTTGACACAGGGTAGAAGGCTGACTAAACTAGGCACTTTAGGCTGCACACGGCGAAAAATCCATAGCGAAAAATTAACCGTGTGACAACGACCATGGCTGATATGAAAGGGATTTAGATTTTTGATTGAATTGCTTTTCACTTCTTGATTTTCTCTCTCTAAAAGTTACTTTTTACCATTTCTCTCTAAGAACCAAATTTTTTCCACATCAAAGTATACTCATGCAAAGTGATCCAAGATTCAGTTTTGGATTAGGCTATCGAATCTAAAGAGTATGTCAAAGAAATTTTTAGCTTTCGTATATAATACTTTAAAAGCGTTATGTTTGACTCTTCAATACTTAAAGATATTTTATCAAATACTCCTTACGATCCTATGTCTTTCCAAGGACGTGAGTTTGTCATAAGCTAAGAGTCACTTATCAATCGAACCCTCTTGGTTTTGCAAATATGGGTCAATCGAAGCCCTACAATAGCATATTTGTACTAAGTCTTATTGTTCAATGTTTGGAAACCAAAATGAATTACCTGATTTATAACTTCTTTATAAAGTGCCATTATATGTACCCCAACTTCCCAGTCTGAGATATTTGATCCCCTATTACTCTCCAAAAACCACTATGGCTCTAATTTCTCACACAATAGTTTGGGTCTTTCAGCATAAATTGTTTTTACAAAATCAACCAAGGTCGGCGCCTTGATGGCTATCATCGGCTCGTATAATATGTCAAAGTGCTCCAACTCTAAGGATCATCAGTATAACCTTCCAGATATATCGAGGTTTTGAATAACATTCTGAAGCAAAAAAAAAGTTCGAGCCACGATGGAATACCCTTAAAAGTAAGGTCTCATTTTTCTTGCAGCGACGATTAATGTCATAACCAATTTTTATAGTTGATGTACTTGGTTCCTCATGACAACAAGCTTTGAACAATTACCTTCTTACATTACTAGGACCGCACTTACAACATAGTCAGATACAACCATGTAAACAAATAATTTCTGTCTTGAGGCATGTTTGGATAATGTCTATTAAGAAGAAGATGTTGTTTTATCTTACTAAACACTTTTTTATACTATATGATTTACTAGAATGTGCCAGTCTTTCTTAGTAATTAAAAGAAAGAAGCACATTTATCTGAACTTCATTGAGAGACTCATGTGGCCACATCAAAGCCAAGGCCTCTAGCTTTGAATGATCAGTTTCATTTTTTTTCTCACTAACCAAATATCCAAGGAACCTTCTGGACCAAACCCCGAAAGTAAACTTTTATGGATTGAGTTTAAGGTTAACTACCCTTAAAATTTGAAAAATCCCAACTAGATTAGAGATATGTTTAGCATCTTCACCACTTTTGACCAATATATCATCATTATACATATCAACATTATTCTTCAAATGAGAAGAAAAAACTTTGTTGACCAACCTTTAATAGTTCATCCTATCATTCTTAAAGCTAACAATGCAAACCTGGGTTAGTAGTGAGGGTTGTGTTTTTTGGTCTGACGGATGCATTTGGATCTGGTTGTACGTGGAGTATCCATCCATGAAATATAAGAGTTTATTCCCTTAAGTTGAATCCACCAATTGAAATACCCTGAGGACATAGAAGGGATCCTTAAGCATGATTTGCTCAAATTTGTGAACTCAACACACATTCTCTAACTTATATTCTTTTTCTTACTAAAAATGAGATGGTCGTCCATGTATCATATTAAACTCCCTAATATGGCCTACACTTGATAGCCTATCAACCTCGGTAACCATAGTTACAGAATTCTCAATAGAAATTGTTCTTTTTATATGATATTGATCTTGCATTTGAGTGACTGGTAATTTATGGCTGATAATATCAGCTGGAACCTCAATGCCGTCTTTGGTAAACCCTACAAACAATCTAAATTATTGTATAGTCTCTCAAAATACTAATTTTACTTTTTTAGAACTAGGTCATTCCACCAACAATGCTGTTTTTTCACTATGTCGGTGGGATAATACGATTCTAGTGGGGAATTTCCCAACCGGCAACATATAAATTACATTGTTAGCGTGGGTGGCTTCCATTGGCGATGTTGATGAGGGGGTATTCCTCGGACAAGCAAAATCCAAAAGGCTAAGAAAAATATGGTGAGAGCACAAATGACGAGCCCGGACTGGAAAGAAATACAAAAATACAATGAGGAATTAGTCAAACACAATAAAGAATAAAGCTAAGATCAAGGAGGGTAACAACGACCAAGTTGGACGAGCACGTTGGCAGACCAAACGAGTTGAGGAAGAGTTGAACAAGGTTAATCAAGTAAGTACCGCTTGGGCCACTCCGCTTCCCAAACCAAGCAGTAAAACTGAGCGAAGAGGTTATGATGTGATCCTAGATGATACAAGGAGCTTAGAACATGGAAATGTGCAAGAACCAGATGAACAACTTAAAAAAGAAGATGAGCTTGAAGTTGAAGATATTCTTATTTTACCGGTTGGTCCAACAACTCGATCAAGAGAAAAACAATTTAACAAAGGTGTTGGAGGATTGCTTAATCAACTAGAGAATCCACGTGATCAAAACACCAAGTGTGGTGGAAAAGCTTGTCAAACCACTTTGGTCTTGATTCAAGCTAATTGATTTCAACAAATGAGAAAGTGTCTCGATTGTACTCTTTTTCCCTTGTTCAAGTTTTGTCCCAATGGGTTTTCTTGACAAGGTTTTTAATAAGGCAATTGTTTCACTTCACCATTGACCATTTGTTGAAATAAAAGCCCAAGGCCTATCTACACCAAAATCTACGTCCTTGGAGGAGGGAAGGGTCTGATTTCCAGCTTATATTATTAATACTTTGTATTTTCAATATTAAAGCATTTTGTTTCCAAGAAAAGCCTTAATTGTTTTAGAGGCATGTATTATGTTTCCAAGAACAACCTTAATTGTGTTCAAGGCTAGTTCTTTCTCCTATAAAAACCATGTACTCAGAATTCTAATGGTTAGACTATCTTCGATTCTGAAAAAACTTCTTAAGTTTTACTCTTCTCTTGTTGGTGTGTAATATCCACAAGAAAACCTGTTCTTCATTTGGTGCGTCATATCCAAAGGAAGATCAGTTGGAATATCAAAGGCCTTTCCACAACCTTTGTGTGACCTATCGATCCACATCCTTTGCTCCTTGAATCCTTTTGGGTTCCTGGTTGCAAAGTTATCCATATCCCATTTCAGAGTGTCGATTCTAGGAGGAGTTTATCAAGTGATATCAGAGCAACATTATGAAAGTTGGGTATTCTCTTTCTCATTAATTTTTCTTCATCTATTTTATATTATCAGTTTGTTTGTGAAGATTCGAGTGTTAGTGTGATGATTTCATTTTGAATCACGAAATTCTGATCTGTTTCACCCTAGTTATAGTTGTTTGAGATTTAAAATCGTAGAAAATCATTTTTAGGTGCTGTTGTGAAACTTATCTCTTATTATTCTTAGGAAAACGGATTTGGATATGTTTTATGGCTTTAAATAAATTGAAGAATTTTCCAAGGACTTGTTGCTGGTGATTTGTTTTTGTTTTTTTTGTAGAAAAGGATGTCTAATTCAAATGATGCAGAAAACAGTAATTTCAATAACAACAAGCTTCTAATTGAAGCTATGACAAAGTTGATAGATACCAAGATAGATGCCTTTCGCGAAGAGCTTCAATCAAACACTGACCATGAGCGGAACCGTTCACGACAAACCACTCCAAGAAGAAACCATGAACTACATGAACAATTCAGAAATAAAGCCGCTGATGAATATTATGAACGCATGAGCAATTCGTCTCGAAACAGCCATAGAAGGCACCATAGACGTACAAGAAAGGGCAACGAACGTATGTGTGACAATCTTGGAGGTCTCAAGATTAAGATTCCATTATTCCATGGAAAAAACGATCCAGATGCCTATTTGGAATGGGAAAAGAAGATTGAACTTGTTTTCAACGTTCAACACTATACGAAAACCAATCGAGTAAGAATTGCTGCTACTGAATTTTATGATTATGCTCTTAGTTGGTGGGATCAACTAGTTACCTCAAGAAGGCGTAATGGGGAACATCCTATAGAATCATGGGCAGAAATGAAAGCCATTATGCAGAAGAGGTTTGTTCTTAGTCATTACCACCGTGAGCTGCATCTAAAGCTGAGGAGATTAACACAAGGAAGCCGATCTGTTGAAGAGTATTATCAAGAAATGGAGACCTTAATGTTGCGAGCTGATATTTCAGAAGATAGAGAGGCAACAATGTCAAGGTTTCTTGGGGGTTTAAATAGAGAAATTCAAGACAGATTGGAAACTCAGTATTATGTTGAACTAGAAGAGATGCTACACAAAGCTTTGCTATTTGAACAACAAGTTAAAAGAAAGAACTCCTTAAGATCAAGTTACGGTTCAGGGGCAGTAACAATTAAGCCAAGTTATTCAAAAGATGAGAAGACCAATTATCAGAAAGGAAGCTATGTAGAGGTGAACCAAAAATCTGGAACACGATTGTCTGTTGATAACAAGCGCAAACCTAAAGAGGTTGCAATCAGAACTCGTGATGTTAAGTGTTTCAAGTGCAAAGGGATGGGACATTATGCTAATGAGTGTTCTAACAAGAAGATTATGACAATTCTAGATAATGGAGAAATAATTTCAGAGGAAGAAGAAATTGTCTCTAATTCTTCCGAAGAACACTTAGAGCGACCTGCTAAAGGAGATTTATTGGTAGCCAGAAGGTCTTTAAGCGTTCAAACAAAAGAAGAAGAACAAGAGCAAAGGGAGAATCTGTTTCACACTAGGTGTCTTGTTCAAGGGAAAGTTTGTAGCCTTATTATCGATGGAGGCAGTTGTACCAATGTGGCAAGTGAATCTATGGGAAAAAAGCTTGGTTTAAAAACGAAAAAGCATCCAGCAGCTTACAAGCTTCGATGGCTTAACGACAATGGAGAAATGAAAGTTAGCCACCAAGTAGAAGTTCCCTTAGCCATTGGTAAGTACGAAGATGAAGTTTTATGTGATGTTCTACCAATGGAGGCTAGTTACATACTGTTAGGAAGGCCACGGCAATCTGATCGAAAGGTTATCCATGATGGATTCACTAATCGCCATACATTTTAGTTTCAAGGAAGGAAAACCACTCTAGTTCCCATGACTCCGCGAGAAGTTTACCAAGATCAAAATCATATGCAGAATAAGGAAAGTCGGGTAGCTAAACATTCGAATTTCTATGCAAAATCTGGCGAGGTTAAGAAAGCATTATTCTCTAAGAAACCTATGTTACTTTTGTGTTTAAGGAAACTCTTATGAGTTTAACTAACTTGACATCAGTGTTGCCGAGTGAGATGATTTCTCTCTTGCAGGAATTTGAAGATGTATTCCCTGAAGACAATCCAAAGGGGCTTCCACCAATAAGAGGCATCGAACACCAAACAGATTTTGTACCTGGAGCCTCCCTTCCTAACAGACCTGCTTATAGAACTAATCCAGTGGAGACAAAAGAATTGCAAAGGAAAATCAGTGAACTGATGGAAAAAGGACATATCCGTGAAAGCATGAGTCCTTGTGCGGTACCAGTTCTACTTGTTCCCAAGAAAGATGGAAGCTGGAGAATGTGTGTTGATTGCAGAGCCATCAACAACATAACAGTAAAGTATCGCCATCCTATACCTATATTAGATGATATGTTAGATGAATTGCATGGTTCTAGCATTTTTTCTAAGATTGATCTTAAAAGTGGTTATCACCAAATTAGGATGAAAGAAGGGGATGAGTGGAAAACTGCATTTAAAACTAAGCATGGACTATATGAATGGTTAGTAATGTCATTTGGGCAGACTAATGCACCTAGTACATTCATGCGGTTAATGAATCATGTTCTAAGGGCTTATATGGGAGTTTTTGTTGTAGTATATTTCGATGACATCTTAATTCACAGCAAGTGCTTAGAAGAACATGTTCACCATCTGAAATTGATTTTAAGTGTACTTAGGAAGGAAAATCTCTATGCTAATCTTAAGAAATGCACTTTTTGTACCGATAATCTTGTCTTTTTAGGTTTTGTTATAAGTGCAGATGGTATTAAGGTGGATGAGGAAAATGTTAAGGCAATCCGCGAATGTCCAAGTCCAAAAACAGTTGGAGAAGTGAGAAGCTTCCACGGCCTTGCAGGATTTTATAGGCATTTTGTCAAAGATTTCAGCACCTTAGCTGCACCACTCACTGAAATAATAAAGAAGGACGTTGGTTTCAAGAGGGAACAAGCTCAAGAAGAAACATTTCAATCCTTGAAAGAGAAGCTTACTCATGCTCCTGTCTTGACATTACCTAATTTTCTTAAAACTTTTGAGATTGAATGTGATGCTTCTGGAATTGGGATTGGAGCTGTTTTGATGCAGGATAAAAAGCCCATAGCTTATTTCAGTGAAAAGCTTGGAGGAGTTACTCAAAACTATCCTACTTATGACAAGGAGTTGTATGCCTTAGTTCGAGCTTTGCAAACATGACAACATTACTTGTGGCCAAAGGAGTTTGTCATACACACTGACCATGAATCTCTCAAACACCTAAAAGGTCAGCAAAAACTTAACAAAAGACATGCAAGGTGGATAGAATTTCTTGAGACATTTCCATATGTCATCAAATACAAACAAGGTAAAGAAAATATTGTTGCTGATGCATTGTCCCGAAGGTATGCCTTAATCACTACTCTTGAAGCTAAGATTTTAGAATTTGATCATCTTAAGAGTTTATATGAAAATGATTCTGATTTTGGAAATATGTATCAAGCATGTGAAAAGTTTGCTTCAGGGCGGTTCTATATGCATGAAGGATTCTTATTCTTTGATAAATGTTTATGTGTGCCTAATTGTTCCATGAGAGATTTACTTGTTAGAGAATCCCATGGAGGAGGCTTAATGGGACATTTTGGAATAGCTAAAACTCTCAAGGTAATGCTGGATCACTTCCATTGGCCACATATGAGGAGGGATGTTGAAAGAATCTGTGACAGATGTGCTACTTGTAAACAAGCCAAATCTAAGGTTTAATCCCACGGTTTGTATACTCCTTTACCTATTCCTACGCATCCTTGGAATGATATATCTATGGACTTTGTATTTGGATTGCCTAGGACTAGAACTGGTAAGGATTCCATTTTTGTGATTGTTGATCGATTCTCTAAAATGGCACACTTTGTTGCTTGTCACAAAACTGATGATGCGTTGCACATTGCTAATCTGTTCTTTAAAGAGATAGTTCGTTTGCATGGCATGCCTAGGACGATAGTTTCAGATAGGGACACTAAGTTTCTAAGTTACTTTTGGAAAACTTTGTGGTCTAAGTTAGGGACTAAGATTTTATTTTCTACTACCTGTCACCCACAAACTGATGGACAAACAGAAGTAGTAAATAGGACTTTGTCCACTCTTCTACGTGCATTAATTAAAAAGAACTTGAAAACTTGGGAAGAATGTTTGTCGCATGTTGAATTTGCATACAATCATTCTATGCATTCTGCTTCTAAGTACTCTCCGTTTCAAATTGTTTATAGATTTAACCCAATATCTCCTTTGGATCTAATTCATTTGCCTTTGAGTGAAAGAACTAGCATAGATGGGAAAAAGAAAGTTGAACTTGTAAAACAGATCCATGATGATGCAAGGAAAAACATAGAAAAGAAAACTGAGCAATATGTCAAACAAGAAAACAAAGGAAGACGTGAGAAAGTTTTTGAGGTTGGAGATCAAGTATGGGTGCACTTAAGAAAGGAAAGATTTCCAGAAGACATGAAGTCAAAATTGATGCCTAGAATTGATGGACCATTTGAAGTAACAAAAAAGATCAACAATAATGTGTATCAACTTGACCTACGAGGCAAGTATAAAGTGAGTCATACCTTTAATGTTTCTGATGGTTCCTTTTATCGCAGGTGAAATGGATTTGAGGTCAAATCCTTTTCAAGTGGGAGAGGATGATGTGATCCTAGATGACACAAGGAGCTTAGAACATGGAAATGTGCAAGAACCAGATGAACAACTTGAAAAAGAAGATGAGCTTGAAGTTGAAGATATTCTTATTTTACCGGCTGGTCCAACAACTCGATCAAGAGCAAAACAATTTAACAAAGCTGTTGGAGGATTGCTTAATCAACTAGAGAATCCACGTGATCAAAACAGCAAGTATGGTGGAAAAGGTTGTCAAACCACTTTGGTCTTGATTCAAGCTAATTGATTTCAACAAAGGAGAAAGTGTCTCGATTGTACTCTTTTTTCATTGTTCAAGTTTTGTCCCAATGGGTTTTCTTGACAAGGTTTTTAATGAGGCAATTGTTTCACTTCACCATCGCCCATTTGTTGAAATAAAAGCCCAAGGCCCATCTACACCAAAAGCCACGTCCTTGGAGGAGGGAAGGGTCTGATTTCCAGCTTATATCATTAATATTTTGTATTTTCAATATTAAATTATTTTGTTTCCAAGAAAAGCCTTAATTTTTTTAGAGGCATGCATTATGTTTCCAAGAACAGCCTTAATTTTGTTCAAGGCTAGTTCTTTCTCCTATAAAAACTATGTACTCAGAATTCTAATGGTTAGACTATCTTCGATTCTGAAAAAACTTCTTAAGTTTTACTGTTGGTGTGTAATATCCACAAGAAAACCAGTTCTTCATTTGGTGCGTCATATCCAAAGGAAGATCAGTTGGAATATCAAAGGCCTTTCCACAACCTTTGTGTGACCTATCGATCCACATCCTTTGATCTTTGAATCCTTTTAGGTTCCTGGTTGCAAAGTTATCCCTATCCCATTTCAGAGTGTCGAGTCTAGGAGGAGTTTATCAGGTTATTAAGTCCTGTTCGGTCAAGCACAAGCCTGAAGCCCACCCATCGCGGTTTAAAAGAGAAACGTTTTAAACACTGACTTAATAACACTATAAGTCTTAGTCAAACCACTTATTAATTTTAGCCATAAATATAGGCTTCATGATATAAGTGGAGTAATAAGTGTAGGAAGTGGTAATAAAGGACCTTGTAACTGCCCATAAACAGGATTGAGATATAAATAAGGGAAACACCTTAAACAAATATAACTTCTCTTTTCTGACGATATTAGTTTTTCTACTTTAGAAAATTCTTTGTTATTTCCCTTAACAGGTGTATGTCAATAAAAAACTTAGTATTATTTTTCAAAACTAAGCCATCATATTGGTAGTGTGGTATTTTCACACTGTCGGTGCAAAATAATGCTAGCGGAGGGTAATTTCCCAGCCAACAAAATAGAATTTTTATCGGCGGCAGTGTACATAAGTAAATATACTTAACATTTTTTTGAAAACAATGGCATCCCACGAGCGATGCGATATTTACACGTTGTCAGTGAGAAATAACGATGTTGTTGAGGAATATTCCAACCGGCAACATATAAAGTCTACCGGCGGCGTGGATGGCTTCCACCATCGGCGGTGCGGTATTTTCCCAATATTAGTGGGAAATTACGTTACTAATGGGAAATTTCCCAACCTGCATGATAGAAATTCTACCAGAGATGTGGGTGAATTTCACCACCGGTGTACGCTAGTAAATAAACTTAACATTTTTTTCAAGACTATGGCACCGCACCGGCAATACAGTATTTTCACGTTATCGGTGGGAAATTGTACTTTAAGTGAAGAATTTCCCAACCGGTATAATATAAATGCTATTGGTGGCATGAGTGGCTTCCACCGTTAGCGTACATCTATAAAAAACTTGGTTTTTTTCAAAAATTATGTCAACCCACTAATGGTGCGTTATTTTACGTTGCTGATAGAAAATTACACTTTCGGTGGAGAATTTCTGAACCGACAACGTAGAAATTATATCGGTGTCATGGGTGGCTTCCATCGCCAGTGTACGTATATTAAGTTGAAAAAACTCGATCGATTTTGTACTATCTTCCAAAACATAACAAGAACATACATCCAGTACAACATCCCATAACTAAAACAAAACATCAATTCATATTTAAAACCAAACATCCTATACAATATCCATTTTGTAAAAAACATCGAACATCATATAGTGAACCAATACAACATAAATAACAAAAGACAGTTAGGTAATATAACATACAAAATAGAAGATAACAATACATTCGTGAATCAAATATTGTTGCTTCCTAAAAGAACAAACATATGATCAAAATACTTAAAATGATAATGAGACATAGACTAATGATTTATAGGACTCACTTTGTGAAATTCATAGCCTCTTCCACGTTGTTGTCAAGATGTTGATACGATTTATTGTATGAATCGCCTATAATGTTGTACGGTCGTCGAGAAGCTAAGGAGTGATGTGGAACCACACGTACTTCACGATGTAGGTTTCGTATTGAGGTGGGATTGTCTTGTGGTTTCCCATCAGGGATCACGCAAATATTTCCATAACAAAAACAAAATGCGTTCGCCAATCATCATAATTTAGGAGGGTAACAGGATAACGGATGTGTTTTTATTTATTAATAATCGACTATAATAGGATCTAGTGTTTTCTCTTGGATTCAACCCAATTACCGCATCACTCAATCCGGCATATACCTTTCAGTCGGAGTTGATAAAGATATGAAATGTTGAGGGCATAAATGTAATACAATTAAGGTTATATGTGATAAATTGTATAGTTGAAAGAAGATATTTAAAATATTTGTAAATACATAATGGGGTAAAGTGTAATTAATCTATTTGTATAGTTAAGCTAAGTTTGATGCGTGTATAAATAAATACTGAGACAATGAATAAAGGATGACATTTTTTCATTAGACTAATTTTATTTTCTCTCTCTCTACAATTAAACTTTTTATCTCTCAAGAAACGAGATTCACACTTACCAGTAGTCGTGATCCAAACCCAACCTTCAGCAACCAGATTACTAGCTTGGAATTTGATATGGTATACCCATTGTTAAACTAAGGGAAAATAAAGGAAATGGTTGTAGATCAAGCAATCTAACAACTCGAAAAAACATGAGACTCTTTAGTAACGACTTTGATGTTCCTTCTAAACCCATATATAGCCATGCCAACGCGCACGTAGCACACGTTATCTCACCGAACTCATCGATATACTCCAAAGAGATGAGAAAATCGGCATGTACGGACTTCTGGTTGGTGTTGGTGAAAATAGTGCAATTGAACATATACATGAGGTACGCACGTGCGGAATATAAGACCATATCACATATACAATTCAAATACAATGCCACCATAAAGTTTTCCCCAAGCTATTTAAGACCCAACCCGACCCCGTCATGCTTTTCCAACTCCACTTAAACCTTATTCGTTGTAACCCCTATAATTGAGCATAACTTCACCATAAGTGGCACTCCCTTGAGATTCGACTATTACCCCCATCACCAGGAGGCTAGTAATAACAAACACATCGTCTGATGTAATACTCATTTCGTCGAAGGAGAACTGGAAAGTGTTGGTCTTCTAATTCCAGTCTTTAACAAAAGTCTTGTTCAATTGCGGATTTTTTTGTAACTTACTCAAGTGTCTAATGATAAGCCAAAATGGAGTGGTTTCCAAGGTAATCTTCACATAGCATGCTAAGGTCTCAATGGGCTAAGATTCATTACTTGGTATGAACGTTAATACTCGTCCAAGACTACAAAAATGAAAACAAAATCAAACTAAACAGATTGTTATAATCTTTTTATCAATATAAACCAAAACAAATAAATAGAAATAAGTGATCAAACTTATATTCCCGATGTATATGTTGTAAGTCTCATGAAGTTGACAATTTAAAAACAGTTTGATATTGTTTTATGACAAGAATATATTCTCGACACAATCAGGATTACTATTAGGTCCTTCTATAAGAATGTGATGCTCATCTTCCTGAGAACTTGTACATCATCGGGCGATTCATCATCATGAGTAGGTTAGCTGCCACCATCACCCGTACCTCAATCTTTAAAATTTATGCACTTGATATTCCACAAATACCGCTTCGTATGCTCATAATGCTTAGACTGGTGTTCTTCATTTGAAGAGGAAGCGGTAATAGTTTGTGAGGTACATCCTCGTTTTGAACTTTGTTTTTCCGTCTCCTTCCGAGGATCCTCCTTTCAAGCTTTCCAGCTTTTCTCAGGCCTATTGATTTGTTGTCTGAACAAAAAAACCAGAGTTATGTATATATAAAAACAACAAGAAGTATAATCAAAGATCGCCCTCGGTGTGAAACCATTGGGGTTGGCGGTGATAAAATTATCACCACTAATGTAATTTGTGTTGACGTTGGTAAAATTAAGTTTATCACAGCCAACACCAAGATTATATTATATTAAATTAGCATTCAAATACAAGTGTTATATCTTAAATGCATACATGAATAACACAGTTGGAATAAGAAAGATACTCGAACTACATAAATATCACCTTTCTGAAACTAATAATAAAGATCCAAAAATAATACTCAAAACAGTTCATGCGTAAATTTTATATCAAAAAATAATACCAAAAACAATTCATACATAAATTTTATATCAAAAAATAAAATTAATGTTAATTTATTAAAATAATGTTTTAATTTTGATTTATTTTGCATGTGACTGTACCACATCTATTATTAAATCCTTAACATTTTCTTGTTGTCGGAAATAAGTTGGTCCATTTTATCTCAAGCATCGTGGAAAACCCAGGTTTGGGATTCTAACCTTTGTGTGCTCCAAAAAGGAAGGTTTTAAAGAAACAAGTATTACATTAGTATATAAGTAATATTAATAAACGTATAGATGTTATTTTTTTTATTCTATATATTTTCGTACAGTGAGAATTGAAACGCATCCCACAATTTTTTATGATTTTTATCCTCTTTTCATCTTGATTAAGCACATAAACTTCTCTAGCATAACTTCTGATAAGTCATTTTTATAAATATATTCAAAATTAGAGTCTATGAATTGTACTAGGCATTGCGACAGACAGTCACCAAACGTCGGTAAAAATAATGATACGCAAAGGTACATTATTAATATTTTTACCACATCATTGAAGCTTCAGCCCCGTCAATCTTTGACCCTTCAACTATTGCGTTCTTCAAATTCTTTGTTGTTATATACTTTATTTCTTTCTTCCCTTTGTATTCTTCAACTTCTGGAAAATACTTTGTAATTATTCTTGAACATGTCTTTCTTTCTTGAATTCATTTTTATGATTTTTCGGCCATAATTTATGTCATATGTTAATTTTCTGTTATTGCTTGTCATTTAGATGCATTTACCACCAAATATGAAATCTTTTTTGTTCTCCTCGTACATTTTGATTATTTCTATATTCAGCTCCTATGATTTAGTAGCTTCTATATGTTAAATCTTTATGTCCGTGTTTTAAGTATGTTTAAAATAAACTCTATATTGGATTTTGAAAATCACAAGACTATAGAATCCTGGTTTTATTTCAATTTTTCTTTGCTTAATTTTCTTGCTTGATGTTGGCCATTTTTTTTGCACAATTTTTTAATCTTTTCATTTTTTCCGTTAACGAAAAAAAGACATATTATTAGTCATCAAACTCTTTTAAACCATGTGCATGACAAGTTTAAAAATAATAATAAAGATCAAACATATTATTAGTCATCAAACATGCTAATGTCAGTTATCTGTTTTATATGTTCTTTTTTATGTCAAAAGTCTTATTAGGATTTCTATTGAAAAGCAACACATGATGCTTATAATCTATATGTTTTCTAAAGTTTTGGTTGCTATGTATTATGTAGGAGATATTGAGGAATTCACATAATAATTTCTACGAAAATGTCTAACAATAGCTATGAGAAGCTTTATCAATATAAACTAAAATTGAATAATACTATAAGGATAAACGAACTTGCTATTTTAAGACACGTGTCCTATTCCGAGTCTTATAACAAGGGCTTATAACCATTAAAGAAGCCATAGTTCTCAACTTTGAGCATATACATAAGTATACAACAATTGATACATCGATATAAGACAATATACAAATATACTCAAACTCCTAAGATTCTATACCACTTGATATCGCTCTACAATTAATTTTTTGAGTTATCTAACACAAAAATACGACAATCAAATATTAAAATTTGAAGAGTAAGAAGAGTGTTTACTAACCAAAATACAAAGGTAAAAATTTGATGTATAAGACTATTAATGGAGGGTATAATAAGTTTGAGTAATTTTAAAAATTAGACGAATTAATTACTCATCTAAAGTTTTATTTTACTGGATTGAAGGTGAGTAATCCATAATAAAGGGGTTTATGGTTTTATTTGAGGTCTGGCAATCGATTGGTTTTCTAAGACAGAGGCGACGAGTTTGGAGTCATGACTTTGTCGATCGAGAGAGAGGAAAAAATATAGTTTATTTTGGGAAGAGGGAAAAACGAGTCGACGAGCGGATGTTGCCAAGAAACGACGATCTGGAATTGATTATGGGCACTAATATGTCAATGAAGGGAGAAAAGAAAGAAATAGAGCGCGAACGTGTTTTAGGGATAATATTGGGTTTTAAGAGTGGGTAAGATATACGAGTCTTTTCTTATTTGGGCTGGATCTATCAGTAAATATGATTTGTGTTTGAATGGATCCGTAAAATTCACCAGATTTTATACATGATCCGTAAGTTTCTTTTTATCTTTTAAATTTTAAAATAAAAAATAAAAAAAATAAAACATCTTTTACAATAATAAGACTTGATATTTGTAGTTTTTTATGTATCAAATAAGTTTTTGTTTAGGTTCTATTTTACAAAATTCAATTCCATATTAGTTCGTCATTAAAAAAAATCAATCGATAACCCAAAGTTATCGGGTTAATAAATTTTTTGTTCAGACGAACATAAATGTTACTTGTTGATGGGATATTGGAAGGGATTGAGAATTATGTATCATAATTTGTATTTTTTTTTTGTTTTGGATCATATATATATATATATATATATATATAATAATAAACTAAATTATCGAAGAATTGAATAAAAATTGGTTTTGTTTTTTAAGTTTTAAAAATTTGATAACTATTTAAAAACCAAAATAAAATTTAATTAAGTACGGTTGTGATCGTTTTCATTCTTCTCGGTATACTATGAGTATATTTTTCAATACAATGTTTTTTTGTTTAGTAAAAACTATATTATTTCTATGGTAGATCATGCAACCGTTATTTTTAATTTTTTGTTTTTTATTATTTAGATTGTTTTGACAATGCCACGAGTTTTTTTTATAGTCTAAAAGAAACTTTTATTAAAAGTCCAACGCTTCATTGTATAAGGGGGTTACATACACCTAAAAACAAATTTAGCGAGAGAGGGAAATATCAAATTTTCATTTCCCTTCAAACTTAAGCTAAGAGAGAAACAGAGCATCGAACAAATTTTTTTCCATCTTTAACATTGCAAGACTTTCTTCCTTCTTCATCAAGTATCTCGTATCTCCTCGAAGGCTAATATTTCTTTAATCCAATCTTCAAGCTTTTCCTATTCAAGTCCTTATCTAATCCAGCCATGTAGAACACTGTAAAGAAACAAAAAAAATTAGACGATTCAGAGAGTTCAGGAAATTTTCGATTGAGATGGAGGATAAGAGTTAGGAGTTGTCTCTTATATATCCGATTTCTTGTCTTTCAATGAGGATAATGGCCTCGAAGTGAGCTGGAGAGGTGGCTGAGTTGAAGTTGAACTTCATTTTGCATTTTCTCGTCCACTTAGACAACCAATCAGCAGCAACATTTTGACTTCGATTAATGTATTTGATGGTCGTGGAAGGCTTGATAAGCTTGTGACAACACTTGAGCACGCTACCAATAGGACTTGAGTTGTAACCAGAAGTGAGCATTGACACAAGGACTTTAGAATCGCTTTCCATGTCGACATTGGTTAAACCATTGTGATTGCAAATGATTAGGCCGTTGAGGAAGGTTAAGGCTTCAGCATGAAGGATGAGGAGCTTGCCATAGAGATTTCCATGGCCAGAAAGTAAGCAACTGTCGTTGTTTATGATAACAATACTTCCAGTGGAGTCCATATTATGCAATGTAGAACCGGCAGTGTTTACTTTAATTATTCCAGCAGCTGAAGGCGTCCAAATATAATATGAGGGAAGCTTGATGATATAAGGATTCGGCCAGTAACCAAAGGCTTTGGGAGCACGGTAGAAAGGGCTCTAAATCTTACTGGAAAGAAGTTTAGCTCTTTCCAAACCTGAAATAATGTAGTTTATATTGTTGATAGCTTTAAAAGGATTTGAAGAGTTGTCTTTGATCTTGGACTTATTCCTGAGACACCATATAACCCAACAAACAATTGAAGGGATGATAGTGCAGATGTTAATGCCTTTGTTGACGAACAACAACCAAGTTCTAAGCATATGAAGAAGGGTTATAAATCGACCAATTTGGATCTTGAATATAGAAGCGTAATGACACCAAACAGTCCAGACAAGGTTACATTCCACAAAAGTGTGATTTAAGCTTTCTTGACTACAACATAATTAACATTTTGAAGCTAGACTGATGTTTCATATTTATAAGATGTCATCAGAAGGGATCCATTTAAAGAGAATTCTCCAAATGATGAAAGAGCATTTGCGAGGAATAAAAGTATTCCATAATTTGAATATGTTTGACTTACTATATTTTTACCTAAAGTAATCTCATGTTTTTTTAGTGTTGAAAGTACCATTAATCATAGTCTAGGTAAGAATATTTCTAAGATTCTGGTCGATAGTGTGCTTCATAGCCTGGTCCACATCATTTGGAGAAGGGCTAGGCTAAAATGAGACCCGTTTTCTTTATAGTGAGACCCGGTTATAGTGAGACCCGGGTTGGTTATAGTGAGACCCCCATTAATTACAAAAATGCCATCCATATAAATAGCTAAAAATCAGATTTCCTTCTCTAACTTCTCCCCCGAAACCCTAACTCTCTCTACCTCCAAAAACCCATATTTTTTTCGTCGATTTTTTTTGAAATCCAACTCCACGAAGCTGTTAAGGTAAGGATTCTATACTTCATGGTGCTTTTTGTTTCCATTTTGCATTGTTTTTTCTAGAGATATTTAGAGTTATGCATTCGGGTAGAAAAATTGGATTTTTATGTATTTGGTGTTGATTTGTTTGATTTTAAGGGCATGTATGTTGTTAGTTAGGAGATTAGGACCGTTTAGGGTGTTGGGTTAGAGTTTTAGGGTTGATTTCGGGCAGATCTGGGTAGGGGGGCTGCATTCTCGAATCGGTATTTCCTCGCATGTTCGTGCGAGGAAATACCGGATGCACGCACAAAATTACGTGCATCCGGTATTTCCTCGCACGAACATGCGAGGAAATACCGAATCCACAGATTGTGGATTTTGGCATAATCTTCGCAATTTAATGCGTGGATTTGCCTAATCTACGAATTAAATTGCGAATTTTTGCAGAATCCATGACTTTTATTTTTTTTAAAGTTTCAACTTGTCTAATTGTTCGGTTTCGTCTTGTGCAGTATGCCTCCTCGCTCGCGTCCTCCTCCCGTTACCGATAGAGACTACGAGACGGATCAGGAGACTGAGGAGCTCGATCGCGGTGAGACTTCTCGGAGCGTCCGGGTCCGTGTGAGAGGGACCTTACAGGCCGTTGAGCGCCCACCAGTCCAGCGTCGCGTATCTACGGAGCAACGCTTCCGTAGATACAATGCTCACGTCGTAGACCTATATTCTACGTTTCATTCGTACAGAGAGCACGAGGCATACATCGTCTTCAAAGGCGATGTAAGTTTTATAGTTTTAATTTACTTTTTAAAGTTATTATTATTATTATTGGTTTGTGTTAGAAATTTTATTAGTTTAGGTTAGAATCAATTTATATGTTACCGCATTGGATTTTATATTGGTTTGTGTTATAAATTATATTAGTTTAGGTTAGGTTAGAATTCATTTATATGTTACAATGACTTTAGATTTTAATTTTTAACACTGTCTACTGAAATGGTTTGTGTTTTAAATATAAGTAGTTTAGGTTAGGTTAGAATTATTTTATATGTTAGAATGAAATTAGGTTATAATTTTTAACACTGTCTATTGAAATGGTGAATGAATTTATATGTTACTGCATTGGATTTGGTATTGGGTTTGTGTTATAAATTTACTGAATTTATATGTTAAGAATTTATATGTTACTGAAATTAGGTTTGTGTTATAAATTTTATTAGTTTAGGTTACAATGAATTTATATGTTATGATGAGTTTAGGTTTTAGTTTTTAACACTCACTACTGCATTGTATTTGTTGGTTATTGGTTATTGTTTTATCTTAGTTGTTATACTGCATATATATTGAACATGTTGGTTATTGGATTATCTTAAGTTTTAGATTGCATATATGTTTATATATATATTGTATGTTTTTAATGCATGCAGGCCCGACATTCACTGCGCTGTTATGCGATGTACCACACACATAGTACCTGAGACTTGAAATCCCGGCAGCAGAAGGTACTCGCACAGGTTAGGAGCACCTGTTTCTGGCCCTTGATTGAGGCCTTGGGTAAGTGGTCTACTAATGTCCACTTGATTGAGGGCTTTCTAGAGAGATGGCATCCCGAGACGAACACTTTCCACTTCTCGTTCGGGGAGATGACCGTCACCCTCGATGACGTGCACATGATAACGGGGCTCTCAGTTCTCGGTCTGAACTGTGAGATATATGAGTACCCCACTGCTGATGAGCGCACTGCGAGATACGCTCGTTTACTTGGGTGCAGCGCTGCGGAGCTTGAGGCGGAGATAAAGGAGAACAAAGGCGGCGGTAAGAGGCATGTTCGCCTTGCATGGCTGAAGAGGAGATTCTGCACCTATCAGTATTACGATGAGGAGATCACTGTGGCGGATGCCAAACGAGCTACGATGGGCTATTTGTTGCACTTCTTTGGCTGTACCATTTTGGCCAACAAGTCGGGCAACAACATTAGCCTCGACTACTTGCAGTTCATCGACGATTACACTAGCTCCGCGAGGTATAACTAGGGGCAGATGATACTGGCGCAGCTCTACTACCAGCTAGGCAGAGGCTGCCTACACTCTACTTCGGGTATATCTGGTTTTTTGGCCCTGTTAGAGACGTGGATTTACGACCATTTCACGTCGTTTGCAGTTCATCAGTACCTGAGGTATAGTATCGCACATCATACTATATGCCTCCATGCGCCTGCTAAGTTTCGACAGAGCCAAGAGTCTCGAGACGGTATTAGAGTTTGTCTGGATAGCTTCACCGAGCAGGATGTAAGTTGTAATCAGTTTCATTTCAATTATCGTATAAATATTATAAGTTGGTAATGATAAATGGTATGTTAATATTTTACAGGTATTATTCACGCCGTATGCGGCCATGCGGGATGCTCGAGGTACCGCTGATATAGCCTGGATAGATGCGACGCTGAAGGCGGCGGACATTGTCGAGGCGTACTATCCGCTACGGGTGGCTAGACAGTTCGGTCGCGTTCAGCAGGTAATATTTTGTAACTCGAAATAATCTTATTGTTTGTATTGCGCATGTGTGGTACATAGTTTAGATTTTTTATTTCAAATACAGGTTCCTGGTCCATTGCGTCCTCTTCTTACCGGTTCTACTAGGGTTCGTCGTGCGAACACCCTCTACAACTGGGATGCATTCAGTTGGGAGAATTGGGAGTCACACTGTATTCACCCGAGTCTGAAGGGTGCAGAGTATATTCCTGGTCAGGAGGATGGTACCACTGTGATCTACTCTTCATGGGTTACGAGGAACTTATGGTACATCATATCTGATCCAGAGGCTCAGAGAGATGATGCGGTGATTGGGGTGAACCCTACACCACACACACATGCGACCATACTGCACGAGCTGACTTCGCGCATACTGGAGATAGAGGAGTACGAGCTTAGCCACCCCGGCGTTAGTATGGAGGACCTTCGGGAGCCTTTGCAGGATATATACCGTATATCTCACGAGTACAGAGACTGATTATCATTTATGTTTTTTTTGTTGACAGTTTTAGACTTTATATGTGCTGTTTACTTTTGACCGGATTATTTTTTGTGATGCGGTACTGGTTCGATCTTTAATTATGTGTTATGTTAATTTGTTACATTTTTCTGATATAACTTTTGAATGTTTGTTCAAACTCCAACTATGAAACTCCAAGTTTAGGGGTAGGTATCTGAATGCAAAACAAATGCAACATAAACTAAAACATAAACCCCAAAGTTTTTTTAAACACGAACAACAACACAAACTCAAACATAAACCGAATCAGACACGTAAACATAAACTCAAACGAAAATATCAATACTTATTACCCCCTCTATCATGTTAAGGTTACCAACTTCAGCAGCTGTCATCATCAGATATTGACGAATGATTGTGCGACACCTTACATTTAAAAAAGTACACAAATGCAGCAGTTGAGTAATAGGGGTCTCGTTATAGCGTAACTTCCATTATTAGACGTCTCGCTATAATGAGACACGTGAAAATATTGCCGCAAAAAACACCCGCGTTTAATGCACTTCCCGCCCAAACTTTCACGAGCTTATAAGTGGATGCTTATCACTCCTCAAACATAAACAGTGCAAACATGGAGTTTACCCCTCATGAAGACTACCATTTGCTTCAGGCAGTGAAACTTGCCCTGCGTGAGTTGGGTGAAGATAGTAGCGATGCGTTTTGTTCCAGAAATGCCACCATATCCCTGGTGATGTAGTCTATTGTGCTCAGGTTCCAGACGGTAGCAGCTTCTTGTTTAATTAACGATGGCAAGAAGCACAAATGCTGTATTGGCTGACAAAAAATATATCTGGCCTTGATCTGGTCACGAGTACGCACAATGATACCTCTTGTACCCAAACGGCCGTAGCCCATGCACATCGTACATAGGACACGCTCGAAAAACGTATCACTGCTATCTTCCCCCAGTATCTGGCGGGCAATCTTCACAGCTTGAAGCATGTGGTAGTCTTCGTCCGCCGTAAACTCCATATGTAAACGTTAACGAGTTTTATATTTATGTTGAATGCTAAGTGTTTGGCAAGTGTATTATGATTTGTTGATTTTATGTCATATTTATAGGGGACGAGTCAATTTTGGTGGGCGAGCAATAGTAGGGGTTTCATTATAGCCTAACTTCTATTATTAGGTGTCTCGCTATAACGAGACCTCTAAAATATCTCCCGCTTTTATTCCTTGGCAGTGTATGTTTGGCAGTACGTGATATCTCGATTACATGTTTTTTTTTGGAACAAACTAATGTTGAGCTTGTTGTTTTTTTTGTTTAAACTAATGCTCGTAATAGTTGTTTTAGTTTTTGGAATGATTAAACCTTACGGCTTGAGTTTCTGTAGATTTTTTTTTTCATTATTTAGTTCTTAATAGGTACCCTTTTGCCACAATTTTTGGGTGAAGGCCAAAAATTAATTTTTTTTTTGATTTCCAACCTCAAATGTTGTTAAAACCATGTTTTAAAACCATTGGCAAGCATGAAAGTTCGGAAAAAATTTCATAAATGCCCCAAAGCCCTTATTTCATTTGTGGACAGTGCCTTTTTGGCACACGAAAACGTGTGCATGTACAAGAGCACGCAAAAACGTGCGTGCAAATGTACATGCACACGTTTTCGTGTGCCAAAAAGGCACTGTCCACAAATGAAATAAGGGCTTTGGGGCATTTATGAAATTTTTTCCGAACTTTCATGCTTGCCAATGGTTTTAAAACATGGTTTTAACAACATTTGAGGTTGGAAATCAAAAAAAAAAATTAAAAATTTTTGTCCTTCACCCAAAAATCATGGCCAAAGGGTACCTATTAAGGCTCTGTTTTGGTAAAACAATCATACGGCCGCTTAAAAAACAAATTTTTTTTTGGCACATCTACAAAGCATAAGTAAAAGTCATAATTATTATCAACCAAAACAACATAAGTCTAGTAGTCGGAGGTGGCGAAATGTGTCTCGAAAGGATTAAAAAAAACAAGTAACACAAAATATTACAATACAACAAAGCATTATGCATCCCCGGTCAAATCGTAGCATTCATGATCCCCATCGTTTAATGTCGGAGGTTGTGCTGGTTTAATTTGGTGATACTTGTTGAGACGTGCGCCTATTGGTATGGCCCAATTTGTAACTTCAGCGCAAGTGCGGAACGCAAACCACATTGGGTATATATCCGGCAACGGTCCGTCTAATACAATCTGAAAATTTCAATTATATATAAACATTAAATACGTCGCGGATTATTTGATAAAATGAAAACTAAGTATCAAGAATGTACTAGTTTACTTACTTTCACAAAATGATTACCGTGGACGAAACCAATTCCAACTTTGGCAATAGGACATGATCTTGGAGGCACACCACGCAAAGGAAGATACGTGTATGATAGTTGGAGAGAGACATGGTATACTATACATTGATACCGGGTGGCTATCACCAACCCATAGTCGGGTAATGTCATCCAGTGCCTAGTTCCGCTCTCGTACATTTTGAAACAATCCAATCTCCGCAATAGATTATCAACACGTTCTGCACCGTCAAAAACCCTTTCCCAAAGATCACGTTGACTTGAAAGTTCAAACATCAAATCCCTTCTCACTTCCTCCCATGCGTCCCCATTGCCTTTAATCGTCAAAGCTACCGCCCTAAATCCGCAATTACCGTCCGGAGCAACGTCTTCAACACTAGCTATGTACTCGTGCAAGTACTCGGGAAAACAACTCCCGTAGGCGCTCAATCATTTTCCTTTATTCGATTTTCTAGATCGAGTCGCTTTCTCCTTTTTTGGTGGTGCTTTATCTTTGCATTTGCGTACTATAAATGCCTTAACCGCCGACGCGGTCGTGCTACCTATCGTGGCGGGAGTACTACTAGCGCCTACACTAGGGTATTCAAACCCGGATGGGTTCCGCTTAGTTGACTTGTCGACACCGGCTTTTTTCCGACCTTTCGTGACAACCGGTTCCTTAGGTTCCAACACATGGCTTGTAGCGGGATCTAGGATTTGCATCATCCTATTTATGATGTGATCTTGCACTTGTGGACCGTAACCGCGTATGGTACTATCAATTAAGGATAGCTTTCTTTTAAGCTCATCTTCGGTACCAACGTTTTCCCTAGGCTTGATCGCTAAAGTACTCCAATAAACATCACATTCACTCGTTTGAATCGACCGACCTTCTTTCGCGATCACATCACACTCACACGCACAAGGCAAATTGTATGTTGTCCTAATTACACAACCACACTTTGCGGGAGTGAACCACAAATCCCCGGCCTTTCTAATAGTTTCTTCTAATATTTGAATGGCCGTACATGAAAGTTTACCTTTGATGTCGCGAAAGATAGCTCCCCTAGATGCTTGTCTAGGACGAAACAAACTCCGTTCGAACGTTTCGAAGATGGTAGAGTGTTGAATGCGAAGCAGCGCATGAACTTTATCCCAAAATTGCTCAAAAGTGCATAGGCTTGTGCCGATTGCCCGTTTTAGACTAGAGTGAGCACTCTCCGCCCCAAACCATAAACTTAGATTAGTTACAAGTCTAACAACTAGTTAAACATAGTAATGTATAAATATGATAATATAACTCACCGGTTGCTAGTGTGGTTGCCCAAATGTTTAATCTTGTTAGTGTAGACATTAAGGAATTTGTGTCCGTAAGGGTCTATCCATTGTTTCATCAAGTACTCGAGAACCTTAGGACAATATGTGTAGGCTTTGTGAAGGTCGGTGAGGTTTTTCTTATACTCTTCGATCGTCGCCGAATGTTGAACCGCGACATAAAACTCTAAGAACTCCTCACCCATGTCCGCTTTGGGCAACACTTTCTTAGAGTATGAGCTAATGTTCCTGTTTATATGCCAAGTGCATAACATATGAGTTGCATCCGGGAATACCTCATCGATAGCGTTCATTAAAACCAACTCCCTATCCGTGACGATAATATTTGGTAATGCGCACATGTTGTTCACCATCACTCTCCTTAGAACGCTCATTGCCCACGTGTAGTTCTCTTCTTTCTCCGAGCTCATAAAAACAAAAGCTATACAAAAGGTCTTTTTCGTCGAAGTTTGGCCAACTATTTCTAGCAAAGGAAGTTTATACCTTGTAGTCTTGTACGTGCTATCCATTATAAGCACTTGAGGAAAAGTGCGCAACAAATCGATGCTCGTGGGATGTGCGAAAAACAATTCTAGGATTTCGTCGGTTTCTTTGTTTGTGCGCTCCCAAACATAGTACTCGTGCTCCTTTAACTTACCAAACAAGTATTGCATTTGGGATTTCCCCGCTTTATCAACCAATTGGTGTTTGTGCCGCATGTTGTAGATGGTACGCATACTAGATACATTTTCCGGATCTCTTAACTTCAATCCACGGTATATATCTCTTGGCCGAGAACCGATTGTTGTGAGTTTACGAACATACTCCTCCTCTTCCGCCTTTAACCTCGCGGCCCGTGAATGACCATCCAAATGCAAGAAGGGTTGGTGGTTGTGTTTTCCAATTATAACTACCAATTTCCAATAGCCGGGTGCTTCTAACACCGGATTTCCCCTAAGCATGAACGGACATCCGCATTTTTTGGATGAACAATCTCGTCGTTTCTTCACAATCCCCGGTTTAGGCCTCGGCTTGTAAACACCGTGTCTCTCGCACTTAAAATATAACCGCGGTGTTTTACCGTTTTTACTACCATCGTCATCTTTATCTACTACGACAATAAATCCTATACTCTTGCTCTCTTTGTCAACCCATTCGATCAATTCCGCATTGGTTAAGAATTTATCCGTCGCAAATATTTGACTATAATCCGCCATGTGACATGGTGCTTCGGCCGCTTCCTACAAAAACACAAACATGTATTTACAAGTCAAATATTAAAGACAAACCCCATATTCAACAAAAATGCATGTAAAACCAAGACAAACCAAATATTCAACCAAAAAAACACGTAAAACCAAGAAAACCCCAAAATTAAACCAAAAAGGCATGTAAAACCATGGTTGCCAAATATTCGCATTTACATGCAAATATTTGACAAAATCTTCGCATGTTCATGCGAAGATTTGTCATCTTCCACGCATGTTCTTGCGTGGAAGTGTACAGTTGAAGGCACGAAAATGCAATTTTTTGTTCTGTGCTTAAAAAAACTTGATTTTTACCTCAGCAACGCTCTCCATGTGATCAGTAAGCGGCTCCTCCTCCTCCGAAAGGAAATCATCAGCGTTGCAGCTCCAATCGTCATTTAAGTCGCTTAAATCCATGCTCGGAGTAATTGAGTTTAACTTTAGATAATTAATGTGTATTAAATGTTGTGTGGGAGTTTGCAGAATTCAAACTTTGTGGGTGTTTTTTTGAATTTTGGAGATAGTTTTGGTAGGAAAGAGAGGAGGAAAAGAGAGAGAAGTGAGTTGGTGGAAAAATTATTGTTTTTATATGTGGGGGCAATTTGATAAATACACAATTGCAGATTTTTTTTAAAAATGGGGTCTCACTATAATGATTTTGGGTCTCATTTTAGCCTAGCCCTTTGGAGAAAGAGCCGTGCTTAGCTTTTGTACATGGTCACGAGTTTGATTATCTAATTTTCATAATATTTTAATAATTTTAACCTTATATATCCAAGCCCAAGCCTAAGCCTAAGCCCACGAACAGTCTCAAACCGGATCCCCAAGCACAACTGGCTGATCTTGTCGTCGACTTTGTTCTTCGACCATTGGCAATTTCGTGGCCCTTCAGTTTTGTTCTGCTGTTTTCAACCAAAATTAGCCCATCAACAACCTCTTTCCTGTCACAATTTGTTGTAAGTTAACTAAAACCCAATTGTTTAGAGCTTCTGATTATCGTCAAAAACCCTAAAATAGATTTATCTGCTATATCGCTTCTCGAGCTCCTCAGCGTCGCTCCTTATCTCCAGCATTTTTTGCAGCGAGTTTCGAAGTTGTACGATCATGAATGTTGAGTATTGTCGCTATAAAACTAGTTACTGAAGTTTGCATTTGCTTAAGGGCATAGGGCTTAGTCAATCTATGTATTTTATTCTATGTGTTTAGTTCAACTATTGTATATAATTTCGTTTTGTCTAACGATTTTGTCCCAAAAAAGAAGTTGTAGTTATGCAGTGTGAAGTATGAATTTATAAAGTGGTTGTATGTAATTCAAATTTCAGATTGTTTGTTAGGGTGTTAATTAGAATTATTTTTTTGGGTGTCTTGTATGGATACTGTTTGAGTTGCACTAATTCATCATTTGTTCTGGTAAAAGACTTAGTGTATGTGCCAACATTGTCCATCATTTGTTGAAACCCAGCATGCTGTGTAGAGTCACAGCCAAACTGAGCCTTCTGTGCCGCATGGATGGCTGTGCACTGGCATAACATTGGTACACCGATGAGTAAATTTACTATCTATTTTATTTCTCAGGAAACGTAAATCCTAAATCGCAGAATAAAGCTTCTCACCAACAGTTGAATATTGTAAATTTTCAGGTAAATATCATTTATTTTCAGATTAGTTGTTGATAAGCCGCCACCTGTTTGATGATTTGCCTGAGAGTTGTTTTATAGTTTCTTTAGTTTGCTTTATGTCTTTTAAGACTATTATGTCCTATCAATTATTTACTAATGATGTGTTCTGCTGTGTTTTCCCCCTAAGGTCGTACGAGATTTCAATCTTTTCAGTTTCCATTCTGTAAGCTCCATGGAAGTCGACATGGAAAACCCTACATTGTTGTCTGAGACTGAAGCTAACATCCCCTATCCAGCTACTGAAGCTGTGCAAACAACCTCACTTCAATCTGTCATTCCACCCGTTGTTGCACCTCCATTTGTTCCTCCATCAATTGTGCCACCACCTATAGCTCCGATACCTACAGTCCCTCCAGTTATCCTTCCATTGGCTCCTATCCCTGTCTCCATCCCACCCTTGTCCCAGAATGGGGAAGCTAAAGCCATGGACACAGATTCTGACCATGAAACTACTGGAGGATATGAGATATCTGAAGAGAGCAAACAGGTCAGAGAGAGGCAGGAAAAGGCAATGCAAGAGTTGACGATGAGGCGACGTGCGGCTGCTCTAGCGGTTCCCACAAACGACATGGCGGTCAGGACTCGTCTGCGAAGGCTTGGTGAGCCAATGACCCTATTCGGAGAAAGGGAGATGGAAAGAAGGGATCGGTTGCGGATGCTTATGGCAAAGTTGGATGCTGAAGGACAGTTGGAGAAGCTTATGAAGGCTCATGAAGAAGAGGAGGCAGCAACCAGAGAGGATGCTGATGAAGAAATGATTCAATACCCATTTTATACAGAAGGCTCAAAGGAACTTAAGGATTCCAGAATCAAAATTGCAAAATACTCTATTATCCGGGCTGCAGCTCGTCTTCAACGTGCTAGAAGGAGAATCAATGACCCAGATGAAGACATGGATGCAGAGATTGATTGCGTTCTAAAACAGGCAGAAAGCATGGTTCTCGACTGCAGTAGTCTTGGTGACGATAGACCACTTTCTGGCTGTTCCTTCTCACGTGATGGGAAACTTCTTGCCACCTGGTATTTCTCTTATTTATGCATTTACACAGATATCCATGTTCTCATGCACTGACAAGTTTATACTTGATTTTCATTTTGCATCAGCACTTGTAAGCTAACAAATTTTAAATGTAATTGAGGCCAGGTCTTACCATTTCTTGATTATCTTTCCTTGTCTTGATTATATGTCTTCCATGGTTGATTTGTTCTATCGCCGTTGAAAAAGAATACTGCAATTTTGTGGGTATGACTAAAGCTATTATGTTCAACCTTTTTCTCTGTTAGTGGATAAGTTGCCATCATTTGTTTCGTTGAAATATATAAAACTATGTATACCATATTCATATTTTCCTGCATGAAATGGTTGAAGCTTGAATTTAAGGTATAATATGACTTCCACCTTTTTTCCTTCTTCAAGGGTTCTGTTTCATCGTAGGGAGTAATTAAGCTGATAAATTAGGTCTATTCTACTACACTGCACGCCAGTAATTATATTTTGTTTTTTAATTTAATTTATGATATTGCTAGTTCTTTGAGTGGAGTTGCTAAGTTGTGGGAAATGCCGCAAATAGTAAATAAGGTGTCTGTCTTAAAGGACCACAAAGAACGGGCGACTGATATTGCATTCTCTCCTGTGGACGATTTTCTAGCCACTTCTTCGGCTGATCGTACAGCAAAGTTGTGGAACATTGAGGGAAAGGTCCTGCAAACATTTGAGGGGCATTTGGATCGCTTAGCGCGGGTAGCCTTCCATCCTTCTGGGCTTTATCTTGGCACTACAAGCTATGATAAGACATGGAGATTATGGGACATAAATACTGGCACCGAATTGCTCCTTCAGGAAGGACATAGTAGGAGTGTATATGGGATCGCGTTCCACTGCGATGGATCATTGGTAGCATCTTGTGGCCTTGATGCACTTGCACGGGTTTGGGACCTTCGGACCGGAAGAAGCATACTTGCCTTGGAAGGCCATGTCAAGCCGGTAGATCAAAGTTATATGATTCTCTTTCGTATCTCTAGTGTAATCAGGAATTATATCTTATGTATTGCACTGTCCTTTTCAGGTTCTTTCTGTCAGTTTTTCTCCCAATGGCTACCATTTGGCAACTGGTGGTGAGGATAATACATGTAGGATATGGGACTTAAGGAAGAAAAGGTCCTTGTATGTTATTCCAGCTCACTCTAATCTTGTATCACAAGTTAAGTATGACCCTCAAGAAGGCTATTTCTTAGTTACTGCTGCTTTTGACACGACTGCAAAGGTATGGTTGTGTTGACACTAATTTGTCCATCTTGAATAAACTCCTCATATTTGAATCTGTTTTTATTTGATAACTATTTCTTAATTTTACCAGATATGGTCAGGCCGAGATTTCAAGCTCATCAAAACCTTGCAGGGACATGAATCAAAAATCACTTCTTTAGATATAGCTAGAGGTATGTATATAACTGCACTTTGATTTCATAAAATCTTGAAGTATATTTCTGGCGTGCTATTCTATTGATTGATGCCTTATATTGGTGTATATCTGATTTATGCTAGTATTGTCCACTCTTTTAAACTTTATTAAGCTCATACACTTACAAATTACTCTTAGTATTGTGTATGAATTTCGTTTTTTTTTTCATAGCGTGTATAAAAAGATAGATTATTACATAGTTTAAGTATGTCAATTCATTCCCAATTTAAATACTATAATCTTTACTAACCCATTAAATAAATAGTCATACTAAATCCTCAAAGCATCGATAACAGTCATAAAACGTCATAACCTATAATAACCCACAATTTATTTTTTCCAAATATACTATCATTGTCATATATAGGAATAGGATATTTTGAAGTAGAAAGAGAAAAGAGGGATCCTAAAGAAAAAAAAGATATATATATATATATATATATATATGTGTGGTGTTTTAGAATAAAGAAATAAGAAAGATAATACCTTTTTATTAAAATACCATAGAAGAATTGAAAGAAATGTATCTTTTTAAAAGAAAAGGAATATTTGTTTTCTTAAAATTCTTTAAAAGTGGCTTGTGTTTGGGTTTTTGTTATAAAGGCATGACGGCTTAACCCGGTGTTCTTAAGAAGGATTTAGTTTGAAATTCAAAGAAGCTAACATTGTTCTTTGTTTGAAATGCGTCCTTAAGACAGATTTAGTTTTAAAAGTGAAGAAAGATACCACTATCCTTTGTTTGAAATGTACGTGCTTTTTGCTATACACTGAATTTACTTATAAATCTAAGGACTGAGGTAACACATTTAACTCCACTATGTCTCTTGTATCACTTTTTCAAACTCGGTTTTGGCTGTCTATAGATTTTAATTATTTGTTCTTTGTTGGCAGATGGTAGTTATATATCAACAGTTTCCCACGATCGTACTATCAAGCTCTGGACCAGTAGATGAAGAGATGGAATTTGTATTCAGCCACATAACTAGACTGCTCAAATGGGAGGAACATTCTTGTGGGAGGAACATTCTTGTGGGAATCAGCGTGTCAACTACAACTTTGCATGAATAGGATTCAATATATATACACCTCAAAGTTGCAACTCGAATTGAGAGTTAAATTTATTAGATCAGGTCGTGAATTTGACGTAGCATTAAAAGAATATGGCGCCTAAAGTTTCATTTAGAATTGGTGATCAGTAACATAATAGTGTATTAACATAACAGTGTATTTGCGACATTGAGTTTTGTGGCATGTAAAACTTCCTAGTAAAATTTAGTTTTATGACACAAATTCCTCTCAGTTGTTGAAATCCTCTTAACTTCAATAGCTTGAAGCTTCATATTTACATCTGGTTAAAATCTTGTTACAAACGTGCGTTTCTAAATATGGTCACTCTTTTTAAAAGAATGTTGTATGCATGATCACTCGCACATGCCGATGACACATATCGACTAAAAAAATAATCCGGCCATGGACTACCATAAGACCAAAGTTTACATCTAAAATATTGCTGGTTTATTTTTTTTACCTTTATTTGTACTTATTTATCATATATTTTTATCTTCCGGTTTTATTTTTTTATTTCCTATTCTTTACTTTTTATTTATTTTGTATTTTTTAAATAACAATATTTTCTTATCAAAGAGAAAAGAACAAAATTGTCCAAAACAGACTCAGTGTTTGTCTTACAAGGGTGCGAAGCGCTAAAAAAATTTAAAATTTTGCCCAAATTTAGGTGGAAACTTAGTTTAAAGCAATTCCATAATTGCTGTTCCGATTGGTAAAATTTGGTCATCCCAAAAACTTAAGAAATCCAGCAAAACAAGCATGGTTTGCTTAGAGAGCAATTCCAGCACCAGAGAGCTTCTTCAACAACTTCAGCTCAATCTTCAGATGCAAAGAAGCGCCAACTTCAACTTGACACTAACATTCCACCAAGCCTCCAAGATAAGTCACCACAACCTCCAAGTTCCAGAGCCCGATTTGTAGAACTGTTCAGCTTCAACAATCTTCCAACAACACCACTCTGATTCTCCCTCCTTTGAAGCCTTCTACTGATAAAATCCTGCAAAAGGTATAAAAAAATCAAAGAGTGGCATGAATATCAAGCCAAGCTTGCATCCACAAATTATAAGCGAGCACCATCAAACAATTATCTCTCGTCTTCAATATTGAAATATCCTAACTTAAGGAATTCTAGGTATGTGATGGATTGTAAAGGAGCAAGAGCATTGTAGTTAGTGAACTCGGTTTTTAACTTACATTTCAAGGTCCATTTTGCCAACCAGTTCGCAGCCTGGTTTTGGACCCTGTAAATGCGAGCAATGGTCCTAAAGGATGCAAAAACGTTTATACAACAATTAATAATTTGAGTTAAAGGCCAAAGAGACACACCATAAGCAATCATGTTCACTAAACAGAGAGAATCAGTGTCAATGTTGATTTTGGTATATCCATACCTTTTCCAAAGCAACAGACCATCCAGGAGAGCTCTGGATTCAGCCATGATATGGGTCATTTTACCATAGAGGTATGAAGCAGCATGAACAATAGTACCATTTTGATATTTGATAATATTGCTCCCACTAGCATTCCCATTTCAATTACAAGAGGCATCAGTGTTTAGCTTAAGAAAATCTTTGTTAGGGTGAGTCCATTTGAGGTAGCTAGTGAATACAACCTAGATCTCTAGCTATTTTAGTATCCTTAGACTAGTGCTTCATCTTAAGAGTATTAGAGTAATTAAGACTAACTATAATATTGTTAATATAATGTATTCCAGAGCTGTGATTAGTATCTTTGTTATTAAATTTCTTATTATTCCTCGTTTTCCAGATAGTCCATAAAATAATGTTAGGAAGAATTATTCTAATATGGACAGACTCGGAGACAGACCATAGCCAAGTACAAAGGGGAATGGTCATATGCTTACCAATTATAATGCCAAATAGAAGAGCATAATGATTTCACAGACTCCACGCAAAAGAGCAGTTAACAAACAAATGATTATGAGATTCTTCATTAGAGAAAAACTGACATTTAGAAACAATGGAAATATACTTTCTTTTGAGAATAGTATCAATAGAGATGTAGCTATGAATAATTTTCCAAGTTAAGAAAGAAAATTTCATTGGTGTAAGAGAGTTCCACAATTTACCAAATAAGTTAGTTTTGTAATGTTTTGTCCTAACCTGATTCCAAGTAAGATTGTTGTTAAATTTGTAGTCTTTGGAGAGCTTCCACTGGATTTTTTCCTCTTCGTTCTTTATAGTTTTCTTAGTAATGAGATCAATGATGGCCTGCTTCATGAAGATCTCTAATTTGTTTATGTTCCACTGATTATCTTTCCAGTAATCTTTGACTGGTTGATACTTATAACCTGTGTTATTGTAGCTGTCATCGAACTTAATTAAAAGGGGAGAGATATACCAGTTTTCAGAATTCAATATTTCCATTACCCAGATGCCACTGAATAAATGGTTCAGCAAGCGTCTTGATTCTGGAGAGCCTTTTCCAGACATTAGAACCTGCTTTAGTGCAAGAACTTTGAAGGCGATGAAGAATCATACAGTAAATATCATTCATAAGATTAGCCCACAATGACTTGTTCATTCTGAAATTGTACCAAAGCTTACAATCATAAGTCTTTTGGAGGTATTCAATTCTTTTGATGTTTAAGCCTCCTTCATTGAAAGGTTTACAAATGTTTTTCCACGAAGTCCAATGAATTCTCTTGTCATTTGCAGTAGAATTCCAGAGGAATTTGTTGAAACTTTTGTCCAATCTGTTACTGATAGTTTTAGGAACAGAACAAGCATGAATCCAGTAATTAAGAATGGGGAAAGATCACAATTAATTAAAGTAGTTCTTCCACCAAAGGGCAGCTTCTTGTCCTCCTAGTCTCTGATTTTCAGAGATATTTTGTTAATCAAAGTATCATAGTTTTTAGGACTGCTATTATTTTTTAATGTAATACCAAGATAGTCAGTGGGGAGAATACTAGGATTGAACCCAGATAGCTTAGCAATTGCTTCAATCTTTGTGGCATTTGTCTTGTCAAGAAGAATGACTTTAGTTTTCTCGCAATTGATCATCTGACCTGAAATGTTTTAATACATCTATAAGAATTTTCCAAGGCTAACAATAGAGGTATTTAGACTGTTAGTAAAGAGTAAGATATCATCAACGAACAATAAACTAGAGATTGAAAGACTGCTTTTAAATTTAAACTTCATAGAATTGTTATCATTATAGAGTTTATTGAGTCCTCTGATCATAACTTCTTCTGCAAGAATGAACAAGCTTGGAGACAGGAGGTCACCCTGTCTCAGGCCTCTATTAGCATAAAATCAATAAAAAAACTTTGCCATTGATCAACAAAGAGACATTAACAGAAGTAATGAGATTCTTGTTAAACTGACAAAATTGTTGGAAAAATCAAAACTAGTAAATGATCGTTGTAAAAATAGTTCGGATTCGGATTAGACAGTTCTGATTCGGATCTGATTAATTCACGTATGGAAAGAGTAAACACTTGAAACGTTAGAGAGAGAAAGTAGTGAGAGAAAGTAATATTTAATTCTCCCATTTCCCCAAAGGGGGGTTTCCTTTATATAGAAATAGTGGTGGGCCCCTATTTTGCACTAGTGGTCCTTCAAATTAGACCTTTGTAATTATCATACGTTAGTCCTTTAGATTTCCCTTATTATCTAATTGAGGTTATATTTTCCTCAGGTTATTTATCTTAAATTACAAATTTTTACCATGGGTCGGGTCATACATTTACGCCCGACCCAATAATGTGGCTCGAAATTTTACTCCAGTATCAGTAACCCCCAGTCTTCACGAGTGCGGGAGTGATGACTGTCTGGTTCGGGACTGATCATTCTATAGTTCGGTTAACGTTTGGAGTTGTATCAGACGCGAGTCTGCTCCACTTGGTTTATCATGATTCCCCTATTTTGATCAGTCTGGTCAGGACTCGTACTAATGTCTTCTCCAGGTGCGTCCATACCAACGGGGGTCGGGTTTTCAAGCCATCTAATCAGATTTTCTTCTACTGGACGTGGCTTTGCCTGGGATTTGACCATAATGAGCCTTATCCCTCAACCCAGTTACTCATCTGCTGCGCCATATGTTCAAATTTGTCGAGCGCCTATAACCCTCGTGATGACCCTAACCCCCTAGCCCTACATTCGCTGCTAAATAATGACACATGTCAAATTCCTACGAGTGGCGTGTTTACTCGTGAATCTAACATATCAACGGTTTGAAATCCAGAGGCTCTTTTCGTTTGCACTTCTCCATACAGTAGGTTATTGTGATACGAGATCTCTTATAAATACCTCTCTTTAACCTCATTATCTGCTATCAGAGAAAATCTTAGAGAGAGAGAATTAACCTTATATTTTTCTAGAGAGAGACTCAATATTCGTTTATGAGAAGACCTGCCCCGAGGCACAAACGAAAACCTAAAAAAAGAACATGTTTTTGGGCTTATTTATTACTTGAGCATTATCGAAAGAGCAGCTGAGTATCGAGCCGCGGGCCTGATCTGGGGTTCTCAATCGACTTCTCCTCAAACGACGACAAACGTTCCTCATAACCTTGGGTGGTCACAACTTCCGATCAGCGAGAGTTTTCCAGTTCCCGAACCTGTGCGTGACCCGATCCTTATATCTTATAGTGAAACTACTCTTAGCCCCGCTTTTGTTTATTCTCCCCCGACAGCCTTTGGCCAAGAGATTCATGCTGGTGATATCGTAGGGCCCTCCAACACCGACGCTTTCCCTTCACACAAACCTAAGCCTCAATTCATCGTTATGGGGGATTTGATTGCATATTCATATCCCGAACTTGTGTAGCTAACTAAAAATATAGTTGGTATTTGTACTAGCCACAAAACCGCAACCACTCCCAGAGGGGTTGTTCAGCACGACGCACAACATCAACGTCGGGAAGAAACAATGTCGAAAAACTTGAAAAGAAAAAAGCCAGGTCATGCACGTGTCGGTAGTAGGGTGAGTTTTGCGGATTTGACATTGGTACCTAAAGAAGTAGCCGCGTCTACCAAACACCATAGTGACAACAAAGGTCGGGGAGATGGTGTGCCTGCTGCCCCTAATCCAAAAACAAATACCACAACTGCTCCTCCCCCGAAGAGAAAAAGGGTCGTTGATCGATTAGAGAACCCTATTTCTGGTGATCAGAATGTTATTGTGATTGATACAGCTCAAAGGGCCTCTGCTGTAGAAACCAGTATCCTTCCAAAAATAAATCTAGAAACGAACTTAGTCGTTGCTGATAATGTTCAGGCTGCCCATGATGATGTTATGAATGAGGTTAATGGGGACGTCCTTAATTTGCAGCATCAGGAGGTTACAGAAATTATGGTCGAAGGAGAGACTGTTGCCAAACCTCCAGCGATTAGAGAGCCCCTTCCACCCAAGATCGATGTAGTTATAACCAGCTATCACAATGATATGTCTAGGGATAATATCATCACTTTATTTAGTGGTAAGTATCTATATTATAGCCCTAAAGAGATGTCCGAACTGCCAGTTATGTGGGGCATTCCAGAAAGTGTTAAACTTCGATTTCCAGTTCCCCGGGAGACTCCACTGTCTGTAGGTGAGAGAGATAATCATTTTTACTGATCTTTTCATCAGGGGTCTTAGATTTCCGCTAGATTCCGATATCGTGAGGTACTTTAAAATACTTGGCATCTGCCCGTCCCAGCTTACCCCTAACGCTTGGTATACTTTCATATCATGCATAATGGCCTCTAGATTGTCTGAGGTACCGATGCCCATAGAGGAGTATGTTGCAATGAACGATCTTTCAAAATAGCATAAATTACCCTTCTTTTACTCATCTCTGGCGAACAATATGAAGATTGTGAACGACTGGCTGGAGGGTGACAAGACGTGGAAGCACCGATTTGTTTTCATCGGTGGGGCCTGGGAGAACGGTCGGCCTCGTTTGTCTGAAAACCCGAGGTGCTTAACTTGCAAATGGGTTGATGAAGGTTCATAATTTTTGCATGTATTTTTTTTAACTTACCTTTATTCAATACCAAAGGAGAAAATTCAAAAGCTGGAGAAATATCACTCCAAGTTTGCCAAAGTGACTTTCCATAAGTTAAAAGAATTTGCTCGGAAAAACTGGGGTCGGGCGTTTCATCGGTGTTCTAAGAACACGAACTTGATAAAGAACAATCTTTGGCGATCCTCGATCGAGCCCTTGATCGCTGAACAACTGCGATAACCTCCGGATTTGGTCGACCTAGTGTTAAAGACCAATGCTCCAGACGCCCATCTATTTCTCCCCAAGCGAAATAGGGGTCCCAGTAAACGAGCAAAGTCTAACGAGCTTTCTGAAGCTGAAGTCAAGGAGGAAACTGAGGTCAATGACCATGATTCTGCACCCACTGGGGAGGCCGAAAAAGACTGTAGTCCTAAGCGAGCAGGCGGCCGTTGATAATAGATCCCGTAGTAACGGCAAAAAGAAAGGATACAAAAATGAGAAGAAAAGAAAGATCAATGCGACGGACGAGGGTGTAGTAAAAAAGTTGCAAGTGGTGAAGAGAAAACGAGATCAAAAGTTCGGGAGTGCGAAGGCTAATCTGTCGGTTGTGGAAAAAACGATTATCCCAACGTTGTTTGCACAATACAAAAGGGGTGCCAAACAGGCTGCCACTGTCATGGTAATCGAGGAAAAAGTTGAAGCTATTCCATAAGGCCCTGTGTCCCAGCTCTTCCAAGGGGGAAAACGTTATGGTAGGCACATCATCAAGTGGTGCACATCTGCTAGTCCTTACTTTACCTGGGAGTGCGAAAGCTTTCCTTTTGATTTTTTGGATGTTCTTGCCATTTCGTTATATAACATGGTAGCACCTTTGGCCCTGAAGGAAAGAAGAGCATGGCAGATGAGCCCGGAGGCCCAAAAATGCATAACTGACTTAGAGAAAGAAGCTGCTGAACAACTTGGGCGCCAAAAGAAATTGGAACAAGATGCCAAGGATGTTGTTGATCGGGCGACCAAGTGTGAAACAATACTGAAAAACCTTCGGGCGAAAGAGGAAGAATGCCTGAAAAGCCAGTCCCAATAGAATCAGCTCAACCAAACCCTGAGTAACTCGTTGTTGCAAATCAAAACAGATCGCGATCATAAATTTCGTTCATTGGCTGCTCAGAAAATTCAAAATCATTTCCTCTGCCATTTAGTGACGAAAGGGAAAGCAGATATCCACGACCTTCGGGTGAGGAGCAACGAAGAGAATAACCGTTTCACTGCTTCCTATAAAAAGATTATGGAACGAGAGGTAGCCGATGCGAAAGCTGTTTATGTTTTGGATATTCATAGCCAATACCCCCAACTTCCTTTGGGATCGATATGGTTGAATGTTCCAGAGGAAGAACGTCTCGGCGGGGTTGTTTGTGAAAGCGATGATCCTGGCAACGATAGTTCATCCGATGACACGAATCCTAAGGACGCAACCCCTTAATTTTCTTTAAAAAGGCCATGCTTTTGGAATGTGTTTTTTTGTTTATCGTTTTCGTCGTAATTTTTTGTAATATCTGGCTTGTTCTTCATATCTGATGTGTTTTTTATTTAAAAAGTCAATACTAATCGTATTTTGTGTAGTGCTATTTATTATCTTAAACTGATAGATCCGTACCGTTTAGGATATGTACCGTGTCCGATATGGGTTGGGATAAAATATTATCGATCAACTAAGAGCTGAAAACCCCTTAAGGTTCGGGATAAGATATTGTAGATCATTTAAGAACTGAAAAATCCCTTAAGATTCGGGATAAAATAGTGTAAATCAGTTAAAAATTGAAAAAACTGCTTAAGGTTCGGGATAAAATATTGTAGATCAGTTAAGAACTAAAAAACCCTTAAGGTTCAGGATAAAATATTGTAGATTAGTTAAGAACTGAAAAACCCTTAAGCTTCGGGATAAATATAATTTGTGGATCAACCGAAGCTGAATTTTTCTTTATTAATACCTAAGATAGTATATGCCAACTCATCAGTTGGGAAACTTTCTAGGTTCGAACTTCAACGAATCTTTAATTAAAGGAGGCTAGGGAAAAATTTAACAAGATCGGTTGCCATGGACACCTCGTTAAAACCTTCTCGCACCACCGAGGTAGGAAAACGTGTGTCCTAAATCAAATGTGTTTATAAAAAGTCAAGCAATACAATGATAAACTAAATTTTTAATCTAAATATAACTTGAGATGATCGATTTTTGACGGGAGTCGCAAGAGTCTGTCATGTTGGTCTTTGATTTTGTAAGTACCAGTCTTTAATTTCTCAACAACCTGATACGGTCCCTCCCAATTTGGTGCCAATTTCCCGAGATCTTTATCGTTTATGTGTAGGAAAACCCGCCGCAAGACCATGTCGCCTAACTTGAATTCTCTCCGCCGAATCTTCGAAGCGTATCGACTTCTCATCAATGTCTCGTAGTGTAGCGAGTTTAGGTGTGCTCGACTTCGCCTTTCTTCAATCAAATCTAGGGCTAAAGTATCTTTCGTATAGTTCCCGACCCTATAAGAAGGGAAAATCGTCTATGCTGGTGTTACCGCGTCCATGCCATAAACAAGGGCGTAAGGTGATTCTTGTGTTGTCGTTCGAACAGTTGTTTGGTATGCCCATAAAACCTCATGAAGGTAAACCGACCATTTTCTAACCTTTCCCTCCAAATTCTATTTAAGGTCATCCACGATCGTCCTGTTTGTAACTCCATCCTGTCGGTTAGCTTGCGGATGAAAAGGTGCTGAGAAATACTTTCGGATACCATGAGACGAACAAAGCTTCCTCATTTCACTGTTGTCAAACTGAGGGCCGTTATCCATAGTTAATCGTTGCGGCATCCCATATCGGCAACAAATATCGAACCATATAAACTTGATCACATCTTTAGCCTTTCTTCCTGATAGCGGTTCTGCCTCGACCCACTTGGAGAAGTAATCTACAGAAACCACTATCATCTGTCTCCCTCTAGACGCCAAATGGAGTGGTCCAACCAGATCAATCCCCCATCTGTCGAATAAGAGCCCTTTTGAAATAGACTCTAGTGGGACGGCTGAGGTGTGAATGACGTTTGCGAATCTTTGGCAGGTATCGCAAGTTTTGACCATGATCTTTGTGTCGTAAGCTATCGTCGGCCCATAAAACCCTGCAAGTAGAACCTCCTGATTAACGCTTTGAATCTGCAATGTGCTGCTCCTTCTCTATCGTGAATCTTGGATAATATCATCTGTGACTCACTGGTTATGATGCACCTTAGTAGAGGTGTGCTATAAGATTTTTTATACAGAACCTCCCCCAAAAGCAAATATCCTCGGGCCTTACTTCTCACTTTCTTCGCTAAGCATTTATCTTCGGGTAACAACTGTTTGGATAAGAAATTCTTAATGTCTCTTCTCCAGTCTGAGTTGGTTATCGTAGATACTTAACAACCGATATCAGGCCGGTTTTCTAACTCGGTTCTTTTCATGATTGACGGGCTTTCTTGAGTTATGATCCACAAGTAGCTGTCAGTATATGATATGGTGGCTAAGGAGTTATCGATCACATTTTTGAATCTATGAAAATGTTCATAAGCCACTCTCTTGAATGGCGCTGCCATAACTTGTAAGGCGGCTATATACTAGACTAGGTGTTCTTCCTTGCCTCTATATGTCCCGACACATGATTTGCCAACAACTGAGAGTCATTAACCAAGCGAACGTGTTATGCTCCACAAACTTGAGCCAATCTTAAACCTGCTAACGATGTCTCGTATTCGACTTCGTTGTTTGAGGCTGAGAAACTGAAATGAATTTCCTAGTGCATTGTTATCCCCTTAGGAGTAGTGATTTAAACGCCCGCCTCGCATCCTCTGACACTTGATCCTCCATCTGTTCGGACAACCCACTCCTCGGGTTCAATACTGTCTTGTGTTTCAATTTCCTCGGGTCGGTTTGAGTGGAACTCTACCAAAAAATCCGCAAAGACTTGACCATTTATAGAAGTTCATGGTTCGAATTTGATGTCAAAATCCTTGAATTCCACCGACCATTTAGACATGTACCACAAAATGTCTGGTCGTTGCAAGATATTTTTTAAAGGAAAATAAGTCTGAACCACTATTGTGTATGCATGAAAATATGAGCGCATTTTTCGTGCTGCGGTTATTAGAGTGAGATCCAGTTTCTCAAGGTTTAAGTATCTAGTTTCAGCATCCAATAAACGTGTGCTTATGTAGTATACCGCTTTCGGGTTCTGATTTGGTCTGGCCTCGCGGATCAATACCGCACTCGTCTCATAGTTTGTCACTGCTACATACAAGAACAAAGTTTCTCATGTAAAAGGTTTAGTCAGCAAAATTGGTGATCATATATAATTCTTAATCCCAACGAAGGCCTTAACACATGCAGGCGTCCATGAGAAATTTTCGGTGTTCCTTAGGACCTGGAAAAAGGGCGTACATTTGTCAGAGGATCTGGATATAAATCGATTTAGGACTGCCAAACATCCTGTGAGGATCTGCACTTCTTTTATGCTCCTTGGGGACGTCATGCTACTTGGGGATCTCAATTTTACCGGATCAACTTTAATTCCCTTTTCGCTGACCAAGAAACCCAAAAGGTTTGCAGACCGAACACCAAATGAACACTTCTCAGGATTTAAATTGAGGTTTATCTTTCTTAAATTAATGAGAATTCTGCTAGATCGGTTAGGTGGTCCTCATCCACCCCACTTTTTACGAGCATGTCGTCAATGTAGACTTCAACATTTCTCCTGATTTAGTTCTCAAAAGTTTTGTTTACCAACTTATAATACGTCGCGACAACGTTCTTTAGACCGAAAGGCATCACCTTATAGCAGTACAAACATTGCCCCGTTATAAACTTTGTGCTTTCTTGATCGTTGGGGTTTAACTTGATTTGGTTGTATCTGACATATGCATCCATAAAGGATAATAGTTTATTTCCCGACGTTAAATCTACTAATTGATCGATTCTTGGCATTAAAAAAGGGTCTTTGGGGCACGCCCTATTTAGGTCGGTGAAGTCCACGCACATTCTCCATTTGCTATTTTTCTTTTTCACCAGCACCGTGTTTGATGTCGATTGCAGGTACTGAGACTCCCTGATGTTCCCGACCCCGATCATTCTTTCTAATTCTGAAAGTATCACCTCATATTTTTTCTAGAAGAGAAAGCTATGCGCTTCTGTATAACTGGTCTGACATTCCGGTTTACTGCCAAACTGTGAGTAATTACCCTGTTTGGAATACATGTCACGTCTTCCGATCATCATGCAAACAAGTGTAATCTTTCCTTCAAAAACAAAATTAACTTTTTACGAAAATTAAACAACAAATTTGTTCCAATTTTTAAAAACTTTCCTTTGGTAAATTCATAGTTATCACAATCCTCGTCTGTGGATAACAAGCGGGAGGCCTCTCGGGGGTCATCTACTGGTTGTGACCCCGATGACGACCCCGCTAATTGCTATTCCCTTGCTTGTACTATCTCTTGATCATTCTTAACTGCTAGAGTGGCTCTGTAGCATTCCCTCGCCGCCCACATTATTCCCGACCACATACTTCAAGCACTGGTGGATCGTTGATGTCACTGCATGTATTCTTGATAGCCAAGACCTGCCAAAAATTTCATTATGAGAAGCAAGTGCATCGACGACCACAAACAATACCGTCAATTCCTTCCTGAAAGGTCCTCGTCCCAATTGAACCAAACCTTCAAACTCGCTAACTACTACCGCAGTTGACCCCTAAATTCGACGATAGTTTTGTCCGACTTGGAAATGATTGGTGGTTTTTTTAACTGAGCATAAGTGGTCAAGAAAATTATGTTGGCGGAACTCCCAGTGTCGAAAATAATTTTTCGCACTTCCTCTCCCGCGATCGCGGCTCTAATAACGACCATATCCTCATGGGGGCCCGCAATGTCGCTCATGTCATTTTTGTCAAAACAGAGTAGAGGAAAAGGGCGACCATGAGATGAGGCAAAGTTTTGGCTTCTAACTGAGTAGCTAAGTTCACAATGTGTCGTTCTCGAGAAGAACTTGTGATTCATGCCATTGAATCACCCCCGAAGATCGTCAAAGACTAAGAAAACTAACATAAATCGCTAACTTTTTTCTTACCTTCAACACGTTTTCCTTTATTACTCTGATGATCTTCCAATTTATATCGGGATCTAAAATAGTAATGATTGTCTCTGGTTTTGGTACTGCAACGATTTTCTTAGAAGCCGCATTCAGCTGCACGTGCTTTTTAACGTAATTAGTCAACTGTCCATTCTCTATCAACATTTGTATTTCCTTTTTCAAAGTGATGCAATCCTTGGTGTCATGTCCCACATCTTCGTGATATCTACAATATCGATTATTCCGATTTTCTTGAGGAATCTGGATCCGGGAGGGCTTTCGAAAATGCACGCTCTTTTTTACCTTCTCGAAAATGGAAGACACACACTCCGTGAGATCGGAAAAGTGAGCAGGTCGGATCTATTTATTAGAGATTGGTCGGATGACTGTTTGATTGGTTTTCTTAGCGCACTGCGGTTGAGGCACCGAAACCTTAGCCGAACCAGATGCCACCACAGGTGGCAGAGTATTTATCGGTTGTGGCCGCGGGATCGAGTTATAATTTAACAAGTTCTGTTGATATGATACAACATCGGCTCGTGCACTTTGCTGCACTTGCGCGGCCAACTCTGAAGCCTCCATCTCTTCAATCAATATTTTCTTCTCGACCTGTGCCAGAAGTGCGGAAAAAGTAAATGCTTGTTTCTTAGTTACCGCTTGCTTCATAGGTCCTAAAAGAAATCCCAACCGGTAGCCTGTGCAAGCTACATTTTCCTCACAATGATCGAGGTCGGTCTTTGCGTCCACGTACCGTCTAGTGTAATCTCTCAAACTTTCACCCACCTTCTGGCTGCACTTCATAATAGTGTCGCCGTTTGCGCGATTTGTTTTTTTACTTCCGACGAACTGCTGTCGTAACATTACCCATAACATGCTAATTTTTTTATACAGCCTTACGGTAATCGATTATACCACTTCAAAGCCTGATCTTTGAAAGTCATTGAAATTTTTTATCAAAGCAACGTATCGTCATTGTCGAAGCTCAAAATAAAATTCTTGAACGCTTCTAAATGATTGTGAGGATCTTACTTCCCATCGTACTTTTCTAACTTTGATATGTCGAATCGCTTAGGGAGATGCCCTGACAAGATTTCGTCTGATAGTGGGGACGATTTCCAATTATGTCCAAAACTAAAAGCGGCACTTCCTAGATCTTTGGCGGGGATGCCATACAAAGCATCTTCGTTTGGATTGGCGAACTGACTCCCGATCCTGTACCCATAATTTTGGCTTTTAGAAGGGAATTGTACCTGTGGTAAAACCACTTGTTCTTCTTTACTCGCTGAAACTATTTCTATTGTCTTATGGGAGTTCAGAGTCCTTTTTTCTGTACTATTACCTTTTCGTCTTGACAATCCGAAAGGACAGGATTAATTACGTCGGGTCTCGATTTCCTTGGAAAGCCTTTTATCCTTATTTTTTGGCTGGGTCTCCTGCTCTGAGGGTAGAGATTCGATCGACGCGAAATCAGTGGACTCGTTGTCGCTTTGCCTCGAGTGACGTGTAATCTTTCTTTCAGCTTCCTTCCTTTGTTTCACCGTCTGACGTTTATTTTTGCGGATATGGTTCTGGTTTCGTGCTTCATCTAATGAATCATCTCTATCCGAATCAAACGAACGTTCTTTACACTTTCTTTCTCTTCTTACTCGCTCAGCTAAAGATTTTCTCTTTCGACATTGAGCTTGGTCATGCAATCTAGAAGTTATTTCCTGGTCATAATTAAGGTCGATTGTTTGCTTCGATTTTGACCATAGTGATCGTGATCAGCTTGTCCTTCCCCAGGGCGTCTATCTTCAGAACACGAGTTGACCCTAGTTGGATGTTTCCCGACCTCTCTTTACTCAACCACTTTGGAATTCATTTGTTACTGTATCATGATTTTAGGGGAATGAAAACACCTCAGGATATCACTTGATTCCCACAAACGGTGCCATTGATCGTTGTTAAATTAGTTCGGATTCAGATAAGACACTTCGAATTTGGGTCTGATTAATTTACGTATGGAAAGAGTAAACACTTGAAACGGTAGAAAGAGAAAGGAGTGAGAAAAAGTAATATTTAAGTCGCCTATTTCCCAAAAATGTGGGCCCTTATTTTGCACTAGTAAATTAGACTTTTGTATTATTATACCTTAGTCCTTTATATTTGCCTTATTTCCTAATTGAGGTTATATTTTCCTCAGGTTATTTATCTTAAATTACAAATTTCTACCATAAGCCTGATCATACATTTACCTCTGGCCCAATAATACGGCCCGATATTTTAATGTCGTATTAGTAACGACTTTAAGAATGAAGTTGTTGGCTATTTTTTCGAAAGATTTCAACATATCCACCTGGATCATAAGGTTAGTATCCTTTATATTTCTCTTCACGTCATAAATTAATTATTTGGCAATTAATATATCGTCATGGATGGCAGAGTTAGCAACATAGGTCCCCTGGACATTAGAAATAACTTTAGGAAGGATTAGGGACAGTCTATTATTAACAATTTTAGACATGATACGATTTGCATGCTACATAAACTAATTGGCCTATAGTTCTTCCAACTTTTTGGGTTGGAAGACTTACGTATCAGGAAAATACCCGTAGCTAAAATACCATTAGAGATTTTATTTCCTTTTATAAAGTTCTCCATAGTAGCAACCGGGTCATCTTTTATGATCTTCCAACAGTTTTTAAAGAAGCTCCCATTAAAACCATCCATTCCAGAGGCACTAGCTTGTTGATTGTTGAGATAATGGAATGAATTTCTTGCTCCCTATGAACTTTTAAGAACATGAGATTGTGAATATAACTAATGACCTTAGGAATGCAATAAAAATGATTATTTACTTTTATTTATTTACCTTATATTTTTATCTTTTGTTTTTGTTTTTTAACTTTAATTTTTATTTTTCTATATTTTCTAATTCTTCTCTTTTCTAAACGCTAATTGTTCTTTCGGCAACATATCAAAATACTCCAATGCTTTCTCTGTACCTCATTAGTAGCTAACCTTGCAATAACGGAGTTCCGTTTTTTCATTTTGTCAAACATTTGTGTAGGTATTCAATGTATCTGCATCTTGAATACATGTCCACAAGTGAATTAGGTAACATAATGTTTTTGCCAATAATCTTGCTTTAAGATAAACAGGTTAGCCCCAATCCCAGAGTTAGAGCTCCTAAATTTGTGCAAGCTGCAAAGACAGCTATAATAGTGACGTAATCGGGCTCCAAACAGGAGACTTGCATCTCATGAAACCAATCCATTTTTTTTTTCAAAATAACCTCCCTAAATGAAACTCATTAATCAAAGATGTCCATGAAATCAAATTCTTATCATGCATTTCATGGGACATGTTAATCGCATTTTCTAGTTTCCCATTCCTTATATACCCATCAATCATATATTCCACGAAACCAATTTTTGCACTCCAATAACATTAAAAACCAATCTAGCTTTATCCACAGAAACCTGCTTCGCATACATGTTGAGGATTGCATTACCAACCACCATGTTTTCGTTGTCCATACCTAATTTATAGACAAACCCATGAATCCAATATCCAAAAGATGCATATGTTGATGGAAAATTAGCCCAACCAGAGAGGAGGGTGACACAGGTGATGTGGTATGGCTGCTCAGGGGTTAAAAAACCTATCAAGTCACCAGTGTATGACCTCTATTGCATGCGTGTTACCAAGTTTCTTTCGTCTCCAAAATGAATCATTGTTGTTTCAAATCGTTGTATTTTTGCTATTGGCGCGTGCAAATTAAGAGGAGGTTGACATGTCCCAATGTACCCTCCACGTTCCTTATACAGTTACCCGTTAAATCCTACCCAATATACCTTTATTTATTAGTTTTAACTTTTACTTTTTACTTTTTACTTTTTAATTTTTACATTTTACTTTTTACTTATTTATTTTTATATTTTTATACTTTTACCTTTTACATTTATCTTTTTAATTATATTTTTTTATATTTACGTCTACTTATATCTAATTCAGTGTTCCATATTTTTTTCTTCCTCTTCTTCTCTCTTGAAAATGGCCAAAACTTCATTCAACTGTCTAAATCCAAATTATATATCAATTGTCTAAATCCAAATCAGGTAATCTTGGTCTCTCTTCTACTATATTCTTTGTCTCGCTGAAATACGAATCCCTAAAAACAAAACAAAAACCGTTTTTTTATTAACACAAATCTCGATCCAAACGTTTTTTTGATTCATCCGAAATGGATTCGAGTAGTCTCAGTGCAATTTCGTCTTTCATTTCCTTAACTTTCTTCCTCTTCATTTTTTTAACTTTCTTCCTCTGCTACTTGTTCTCCCTTTTGAAAATCTCAATTTTCGTCTTCTTCTCCTTGATTCGGCTTCAAGTATCGGTATAATCGTATCGGTTTCGAGTGATAATACAGCTTTTTTTGCGTGGAAGAATTGGATGATTTGTGTCCGAAGGTGGGCAAAGGAGGTGTGAAATAGTCATCCTGGTGGGTTTTCTGGTGAGCCGGATTTAAAAGAAAAACCATCGAAAGTCTTACTGTAGCAGCGACCATGGCTTCTCTGTTTGTTTGTCTGTTTTTTTGTCTGTTTTGGTTTATTATGTTTGTGAAGAAAAGTGTAAGAGCATCCCAACCGTCTCTCTATTTAACAGTTAATAGTAAATATACCTATTTTTTATTAAAAAATAGTTTCCGACAGCTAATCTAAAAAGCACTGATACCGTATATCTATCTAGGCGGTTACCCACTCTTTATAATTTTCTTTGTTTTTCTCACATTATCTAACAAATAAAATAACTACCATAATATTAGTGTATCTGTTGTAAAAATTCATAATCTAAAATTAAAAAGTAGCAAAATCCTCTCCATATTTATCTAAAATATAAAAAGACCGTTGAAGATGCTCCAAAAGTAAATGCGAACGAAGGAGAGAAAACACACTTCATTATAATTTTATTTTCATTCTTACAATTGGGCATTAAATTAGTAACAAAGAACCATTTCGGTGAGGATTTTGATTGAACACGTGTTAGGCACGTCTATAGAATAGAAAATTTGCAAGAAATAGACAGCTGCATTGTGTAAATGTTGAGGTTTTGCTTTCCTGCGTAGTTTGGTTAGTGAGAAGATAGTGAGAATTAGGTTATAATTGGGTCAGTTATGTTTAATTTTATGTGGATCTGACTGTTGATTTAAGTTAAATGGACTAAACGGTGAAGAAGAAAAAATAAAAATAAAAAGTAAAAAAAATAAAAATAAAATAAAAGTAAAAAAAGTAAAAAGTAGAAAATAAAAAATAAAAGGTAAAAATTAGTAATGGGATATTTTGGGCAGGATTTAATCGATGACCGTGTATGGAACATGGAGTAGTACATTCTGGTGGGTGACACGTGTCAGCCTCCTGCTAATTTGCATACGTTAGTGGCAATAATGCAATTATTTGAAATGTCAATAACTCATTTTGGAAACGAAAAAAGTTTAATGGCACGAATGCAATAGAGATCATACACCTGTGACTTGATAGAGTTTTTAGCCTCACGGGTATGCTTTCTTTGAAACAGAAGCGAGCAATGAAAAAAGTCCATGAGACGGTAGATTTGCAGACTGTGGATCGAGAGCAATTGTATCTTGGGTTTTAGTGTTATTGGAGATATATAAATAAATTTAGAATAAGGGTCCAGCTTTGTAGAAATGAACGGATTTAGTACTGGTGTAAGGAAGAGAATGGATTGAACTAATTTAGGGAAGAGAATATAGAACACTAGCTTAGGTTTATAGAAGAAAAAAAGTAAGGTATAAAAAAGAGAAAAAATAGTAAATAAGTAAAATTAAAAACGTAAAGAGGTAAAAATATAAAGTAAATAAAAGTAAAAAAACTAAAGGTGGAATTGGAAGGTAAAAATATAAAGTAAATAAGTAAAAATAAAAAGTAAAAATAAAAAGGTAAAGGTGAAATGTAAAAGGTATATGGGCATGGTTTGTATTGTTAGTGACCGTATTCGTAATTGTAAGTTATATATTTTTAGGTGACACGTGTCATCACCAAGTTAATTAGTACGCACGAGTGATTATATATGCAACATTTTAAAAAAAAAGTGACATGTTTTGAGGACGAAAGAATTTTATTAGTAAGTTTGTAACAAGTGTCAAACACCACTGACCAGTTAGGAGTTTTAGCCTCTTGCATCCACAACATTCTATCTATACAATAAGTTTAATAGAACTTAATTTTTTTTAAAGAAATTAATTATGTATTTTATGTTTGATTTTCTTAAAATCATGACTTATTTAAATAATTTATCTATTTTATCAAAACAACCATATTTATTACATATTTGTATTAATTATATGTCTTTTTAAAAATTTGAAATAATATTTAATACATTATAATAATTATAATAATTATTGATAGATTTAGAGATTTCCTTCAACATTATCGATCTGTATATCGGCAGACCATAAACAAATACAAAACTAAGGTGATTAATTCTTCCTATATCTTTTAATAAAGAGCTATTGGGTATACATTCTGGTTTTCAGACTCGACACTTATTTATAACATATTTATGAATCAATATTAATAATAATAAGACTGATAACTACGATGATTTATTAACTAAAATGAGGTGTAAGATTATAGAATGGGAATGAAAGAAACTATCCTTTGGATGTAGATTTTTCCTCATTCGGTCTGTTTTAATGTTTAACACAATTCACTCGACTCAATGGAAAACTTTGTGTAGACTATATGCAGAGGGGTGTCTCAACTTGAGGAAATTCGAAGGTATTCAAGACACATTGTCTTGTAAAATATGGTACAAATTTAAGGAACAAAAATTTATATGGGTCAGCTACTTGAGTAGTGTGTATCGCAAAAATCTTCATCCTCTACAAGTTAATTTAAAGAACTATCATTCATCAACCTGGAAGAGACTAATTAATATAATAAACACAATGGAATACTTCATCTATTGGAAACTAGGTAAATGTGAGATGTATTTTTTGTCTAAACAGATGGTGTCACCCTACCCCTTTTATCAAGTTATCTTACAATAATGATAATAATTCGTATCAAAAATAAAAACTCAATACATACTGGCATATAGAAGGTTAGATTTTAGAGAGATTAAAAGAATATGTTTTACCATCTTTTGTATAGAGCATTAAAAAAGCTCAAATTAAGAAAAAAATGACGATGATGAAATCATTTGGTCATTAGTTATATCTGATGAGTCCGGATTTATTCACCACCACTCTCTGAGAAAACCGGACAGGGGTAATTGAGACAATAACTGCCCACTGAACTATCCAGACTGGACAAAAGTATTAAAACACTAAACACCTTTTTGAAAGCTAGGTGCTAGTCTACTTAAGAACTAATGGGTCTTTAAACTCGACCCGGTTTTTCCAAATTGACCCGAAAGCCCATGGGTCCATAATTAAGGGTATAAATACCCAACCGCTTTCATTAATGAGGGTAATGAACATTTAATATAACCATGCAGCTTAAATCTCTCACTACAAAACACCCAAACATTTAATACCTTTAAAACTCTCTAAAACACATGACAAATTGCCCTCAGTTCAAAATAAACATCACCCAATTGGCGGCCACAGTGGGAGCAGAAGGTGCTTGAATCTAGTATTCAAAACCAACAAGAAAAAGCAGTTCGGATGAATCTGGACGAGCAAGCAGTGCCACCACCTTTGGTAGAAGTGGTGGGTGAGAACGATGAGTACACGATCGAAGAACGAGACAGGTTGAAAACTGAAATAGAAGCGTTGAGAGCTGCAAAAATGGCGGAGTTAGGTTTGAAAGAAAAGTCGAAAGTGTCAGCTATTCACCATACTGACAATCCAATGGATAATGACCCATCAGCAAAAACCCACTTGAGTACTAAAAAGACCCATGTCAGCTCCGAGAAATCTCACCGGACGAAACTGGTGGAAAACTCAGAATCTGAGTCTTCTAGTAGCTCCTCGAATGAGGATGGACTTGAGGAGTCTTTGTCATCCAGAAGTGATGAGGGAAGATCCAAGAAGAAGAAAAAGTTGGTTAAATACATTCAAGAAAGAGGGACAGGCATGGGAGGTTAAAAAGGCATCTGTGAAAATGGTCGTCTCACAACCACAACCATAGCCGCAGGCATGTGGATCAACTGCTGATGGATCCCTTCGCTTTCCATGTTGAGCAAGGTATTTTTGCAACACCCAATGAAGACAATGTCTTTAGTCATGGCCAAAATTGGAGACAATCCCCATTGTCGTCCAAGACACTGTCCGGAAACCTTCCTAAGAGGTTTGATAGTACTAAGATGGAAAAGTATGATGAGAGCAAGGATCCAGACAATCATCTGGAACAGTTTAAAAATTTTATGATGAATTTTGATGATGATGAAAAATTGCTCTGTAGAGTCTTCTCTCAATCTTTTACGGGGAGTACTTTGAAATGGTACAATAGCCTACCACATGGTTGCATCAGAAACTTTGACAAGTTTTGGGTCGCCTTTTGGAGGCAGTTTGTTGAAAGTAAGGAGGTGAAGGGCAATGGAGACACTATTATCCATTGTGACCAAGAGTCAAATGAATCGCTAAAAGACTATATAAGTCGGTTTGTAAACACAAAATATAGGTTAGCTGATTGTTTTGAGCAGGTAGCAATAGCTTTTTTAAGACAAGGATTAAACCCTAAGAATCTGGCCGTTTCGGTAACCAGAAAGAAGGCCATGACTTGGGGTGGTTTACTAAACCAGGTGGGAAAGCAAATAAATGTAGATGAAGCAAAAAAGACTAGGGTGCACAAGCAAGTGAGGTCAGCCCCAGTTTCACCAAACCAGAACCAGGCCGGATACAAGGCCAATGAAGTCGGACAGGGTCCCAACAAGGCCAAGCAGACTCAATCTCACCCAGCTCCAGCTCAGAGCCAGCAGTCTAGAAATAAACGAGGACCTTGGGTCCAACCGGAGTGTTTTGCTGAACTGAAAGAGAATGTGGCAACCATCTATGACAAAACAAAAGATGATGTACATTTTAGGAAATCGGCAGCGCTTCAATCTCCTAGGGATAGTCGTAATACTTGTTTTTGCCAATATCATCATGATACTGGCCATAACACAGAATATTGCATCGATTTGAAACAAGAGGTGTAGAATCTGATTGAAAGAGGAAAATTGGGAGCTTATGTCAAGAGAAGAAGTGAGAATAGGCCTGGCAATGCTCATCGGACTAGCCCAACGAACAATGCAGGGACATCGGCTCTGGATGGGGCCATGGTAATCTTTGAAAGATTTGATGTAGAATCAGAGTATTTGGATCCTGATCCAGCCCGAAATAAAGTGGGTGCTATAACAGAACATACCAAGACAGTGTCTGGGCTCATAAGATTTTTTGAGTCGCTCACTATATTCGGGGAGACACAATGACTATACCGACTCCTTGTTCAAAGAAGAGGCATGCTCACACTCTGGCTACTCAGTTAGAGGGAGACATGTCCTCCTTTCAGTTCCAAATTCATTTTCCCTTCATTGTTTTTGATGAAGATGACTTAAGGGACATAGCTGGTCCTCATGAGGATGTTGTGGTGATAAGAGCATCGATTGGGGGCAATGACATGAAGCGAATTTTGGTTGACACTGGCAGCTCAGCCAACATTCTATTTTTAAGTTCCTATAAACAGATGAAGAATCCATTAGTAATTCAGCGTTCGAACAGGTCCATTGTGGGTTTCACAGGAAGCTCTGCGGATGTGGTCGGAGAGTTTGAGGATGAGGTTTTGTTGGGCAAGGGCCTTTCAAGAAGATGGTCAGGATACTTTTCGTTGTGGTAGATTGTCCCACGTGTTACAATGCGATCTTTGGGAGATCCTGGCTCTCCAGGATGCATGTTGTGGCTTTAATAGTTCACCAATGTTTAAAATATACAGTTCAAGGACAAGTGGGAGTTGTCTGGAGTAGCCAAAAAATAGCAAGGTAATGTTATGCAACTACTCTTGCCCCTAAAACTTTGGGGGCAGTCCGGATAAACAAAGATTAGCAGTTGTTGGGGCGCTCTGGGGGTGAGGGTGAATTGATGACCCTAGAGAGACCCCTGGTGTTTTGATACTAATTGAAGAAGTTGAAACCTACTCTCTGGCTGGAGGAAGAAATGTTAAAATTGGCTCCAAGATGGCACCAGAATTGAAGAAAAAAGTGTTGTCTTTTTTGGCAAACCACTAACATGTTTTTGCTTGGTGTAATGCTGATGTGACCGGAGTACCTGCGAATGTTATATCACACCAACTATCCATCCAAAGAGATGTTGCACCTGTTGTATAAAGAAGAAGAGCTTTTTCTAAGGAGAAAGCTGATGTCATAGTTCAAGAGGTTGACCGACTTACCAAGATGGGGTACATAAAGGAGTCTCAATATCCTTTATGGACAGCCAATCCAGTGTTAGTAAAGAAAAACAATGGGAAATGGCGTATGTGTATCAAATTTACTAACCTCAATAGAGCTTGGCTAAAAGATCTTTATCCAGTCCCCCGAATAGATCAGTTGGTAGACTCCACATTTGGGAACAATTTATTGTCCTTCATGGATGCCTTCTCCGGTTATAACCAGATACAGGTAGATCCAAAGGACCAGGATCACACTACTTTTGTTACAGATATGGGCCTTCATTGTTACAAGGTGATGCCTTTTGGGTTGAAGAATGCAGGGGCTACCTATCAAAGGTTGGTGAACAAAGCGTTTGTTGATCAGATTGGGAGAAATATGGAAGTATATATTGATGACATGATGGTAAAAAGCGTGGAAGAAGAGTTGCACTTAGCAGATCTTCAAGAAACGTTTGCTAAGTTAGCAAAGGTTAATTTGAAGTTGAATCCAAAAAAATGTATCTTTGGAGTGTAGTCCGGAAAGTTTCTGGGGTATGTGAGAAAGGGATTCAGCCTGATCCGGACCAACTTGATTCTTTATTACAAATGGATCCTCCTCGGAATATTAAAGAAGTGCAAAGGTTGACAAGAAGGTTAGCTGCTTTAAATCATTTTATCTCAAGGTCTTCGGATAGGTGTGCCCCATTTTTCCAGACTTTAAAGGGTGCGAAAGACTTTAACTGGTCTCCACAATGCGATCAGGCGTTCAATGAAATAAAAAAGAATTTATCTTCCCGAAAACTCTTTACAAACCTGTTAATGGAGAAATACGGTACATATATCTAGCGGTGTCTGCATGTGCTATAAGTGTAGTGCTGGTGAGACAGGTGGACAGTTATCCCCGTCCGGTGTACTACATCAGCAAGAGTCTGATGGATGCTGAAAAAAGGTACTTAAAGCTTGAAAAACTAGCATTAGCCTTGGTAATAGCCCCTATTTTCAGATTCATTTTATTATTGTCCAGATATTTTTTCCCTTAAAAAATGTCCTTCAGAAGGCAGACATATCAAGCAGGATGACCAAGTGGTCAGTAGAATTGGGTGATTATGATATTGATTTCGCCCCTCAAATTGCGATTAAAGCTCAATCTGTTGCTGATTTGTTGATTGAGTTCCATTCGGACAGAAGTACTAAGCAAACTGCATATGAGGAAACTAAGAAGGTATGGGTTGTCCGGACAGATGGTGGATCAAACACCATGGGTTGTGGTGATGGGATATGTTTAACCTCTCAAAATGGCGATAAGTTATACCAGGCTATCTACTTTGCTTTTAGGGCTTCTAAAAATAAGTCCGAGTATGAGGCTGCTATAGTTGGTCTGAAATTAGCCTTTCTGCGTGGGGCTAAAAGAGTCATGTTAATTAGTGATTCTCAACTTCTTATCCATCATTCCCAAGGTCAATCTGAGTCAAAAAATGAGCAGTTGATTAAATACGTGTTCATCCTTAAAGAAGTGACAACTAACTTAAAAAATGTTAGCTATAAGCATATACGTAGATCGGAGAACACACTAGCAGACTCCTTGGCAACCATAGCCTACTCTGAGTCCTACTTATGGATTCATGTGCAAGAATGCCCATCCATACAATCCAATCAGGGAAAGGAAGAGGAGGAAAGTTTGAGTATACAAGTGGTTCAACCCAAAGACTGGAGATATCCCCTTCTTCAATACATTTCTGATGGCGTTTTGCCTCCAGAAAAAATTGTGGCAAGGAAAATGAACATAGGGCTCGTGGTTTTTTAATCATAAGAGATATCCTTTACAAGAAGTCATTTAGTAGACCTCTCATTAGTTGTTTGGGGATGAAGAGTCCTAAATTGTGCTATCTGAACTACATGATGGTGAACGATCAGCACACTGTGGCTATAGAGCTTTAACCTGAAGGGTTTTGTTGGCCGGATATTATTGGCCATCCATAATGACAGATGCCAAGGAATTGGTAAATAAATGTGACCCGTGCCAAAGATATGGTAATGAAATTCATATCTCAGCTGTCCCTCTAGAGTCGATTTCTGAGCCAGTGCCTTTTGCTCGTTGGGGATTGGATTTAGTAGGGCCTCTACCAATGGAATCCGGAGGGTGCAGAACTATTATTGTAGCCATTGATTATTTTTCCAAGTGGATAGAAGCAGCCCCCCTGGTAGGAACTACTTCAAAAGTTGTTATAAAATTTATCCTGTCTAACATTTGTTGCAGATTTCGGGTTCCACAAAAGATAACCACATATAATGGGCCACAATTTGATAACAAGGATATGGAGAGTTTCTGTGCCTCTAGGGGCATTCAACATTGCTTCTCTTTTCCTTTCCACCCACAAGAGAATGGTCAAGTTGAAGTGGCATTTAGGACCATTCTGTCCGGTCTAAAAAAGAATTAAGAAGGGGCTGCATGAAAGTGGCCAAGCTATTTACAAGAAGTATTATGGGCATACCAGACTACTCCTGGAGCTGCTACACAAGAATCTCCTTTGGCCTTGGTATATGAGATGGATTCAATTGCTCCTATAGAGGCAACTCTTACATCATACAGAGTCCACAATTTTTCCGAACAGGCTAATGAAGTGGCAATCAGAAGTCAATTGGACTTAATAGAAGAAAAACTGGTTAAGGCTCATCTTAGAGCTACCCATTATCAAGGCTTGATGAGGAGCAGATTTGCTTCCAAAATCAAAAGAAAGGATTTTCGACCAGGGGACAAAATGTTGAGAAAAGTCTTCTTACATACTAATGAGAAACAGTTCGGCAAGCTAGCTCCAAACTGGGAAGGGCCCTATCAGGTCTCCGAAAAACCTATGCATGGGACATATAGGCTTCAAGACAAAGATGAAAGAATCTTAACCATCCTTGGAATAGTGAACACCTCCGCTTATATCTGGAATGAAAGTTGTGTAAATATTTACTTGTTTAAAGTCCATGTAAATATTAGGGGGCATATTCTTTCCTACCCTGGTGATGCGGGGAGGTTTTAATGAGGTGTCCGGGTTTTTCAATAAAATTTGATGCCTTCTTAAAATATTCGGAGTGGTTTGATTTACAGTTTATTTAAAGTCTTCTAAGGATCTTTGGCAGATCAAATTGATCTGGTGGAATGATGACCATTTAACATTTGTCATAGGAGATTTTAAACACTCTCATCTTAAATACTTGTAAAATAAATAGGGGATCTTTAAACATTAGCCATTAAATTTAAGCAAGTATGAAACAGAGCAAAATTTAGCGAGGTAAACCTGTCCGGTTACAAACCGGGCGATAATATTAAAACATAATATATGCCTTGGCCATCAAGGACTTTAAGTTTAAAGAGAAGATTAACCGGACCCAAACCGGACACGATTACAAAAATGCATTGGCCTTCCAAGGACTTTAACAGTTCACAAGATAAAAGGAAAACAAATAAGGAAAGATAGCTAAAGAACCTCAGGGCTTATTCCCGTCGGATGTTCCTGCATCATCTTTTTTATGGGGACTTTTGAGTTCGGTACTTGAACTCTCACCTTCTCTTCTTCATCAGTGGAGGAATCTATTCTACTACTATAGCCATTCCTATCACCTTCTACCATGGTGTGAAATGGAAGGTCTTCATACACCGCATATCTCCATAAATCTCCAAGGGCTCTCTTCGGAAATTTCTGATGGACAAGAAGTACCATATCAGATTTGACCTCTGCATCTCTTACTTCCAGAGAGTCGATCACCTTGGTTGTATACGCATCAATCTTGGCCTGGATTATCTTTTCCTTCTCTTTGACCAAATCCTCCTTCTCACTGGCTTCCTTGGATATAGCCTCTTCAAGGAAAGTCTTTTCACCGATAAGGCGTGAATGGCTTCATCTTTAGTCTTCAAGTCCTCCTTCAAAGTGGATAGATCTTTCTCTAGCCCGGAGCACTTGGTTTGGAGCTCTGTGTTAGCTGTCTCCGAGGTAACCAGCTTGGTTGGCAGATCTTTTTTCTCCTTCTTCAACTCCTCAAGTCCATTCTTCAATGCCTCAATGCTCTGGTTGGCATTGAGGAGGTCAGTAGACAAACTTTCCTTGTCTGTGTTGAGGGTATTGATGAGGGCGGACTGACTTTTTACTTGCCTTTCCAAGTTGAGCACTGGCTGAATATGGCCCATTACAGAGTGAGTCACCACATCGTTTTCCTTTGAGACAGTGAAGGACTTGCCATTGAAAGTCACCATATTGGAAGAGCTTAGGGGAAGGTAGGGGCCAGCAAAGTCGTCTTTCTCAAGGGGATCTGCTCTACCAAGGTAGGGTCAATTGGATCTGTCGGAGGTAGGGACTCCGGGGGGCGAAGGATCACTTCTTCCCCTAGGGAGACCTTCTTCTTCTTTGCACTCCTCTCATCACTGCTTGCCCCCTTTTTCGGTCTTTTTAGGAGGCTTTTAGAAGATTTTGAGCTCCACCTGCCTCTCTAATACTCTAATTTTCAACTAATTTGAGTAAAGTAGCATCGATCCCTCCTTGAGTCTACGCTCCTTGGTTCTCCGGAGCGATCTCCTCTGCAGCACCCCGAACAGCCTCTGCTGCAGCCTTCTTTTTCTTGCCCTTGCCTTTCATTTTTCTTGGGGCTTTGGCTCTGAAGGGAAAGGCCAGTTTTCCATCCTTCTCCACTTTTCTCTTAAGTATAATGACTGGAGAAGGTGGTGTAGTCAGTTCCTCCCAAGTGAGATCTCTCCCGCCCGTAGTGTTCCAAAGGTGGGATCTCACCAAGTTTCCTGAAGTAAAGCAGTTGTGGAAGGCGTTCTCCCAACAGTCAGCAGCCCAGGCGTTTAATTTGGCGCATGTGGTCTGACCCTCCTCCAGATAGTCGGAGAACTCCTTCGGCAATAGTGACATAAGAGAAGAGGTAATTCAGGAATAAAATTTGTGCAAAATAAGAAAGACAAATAAAGTAGAATACTTACTTGTGCTCTTCCACCTGCTGGTGAGCATACTAGGATTGACCGCAGCCTTAATATTTCTCTCATTCTCCCACGTCCCACTGGTGAATAGGAACTGGGTCTTCTAGTTTTTCTCCGACTCTAACAGATCATCCACCACTTTAAAATTGTCTCCCATATTGTAGTGATAGAATGGGATGTGATGGTTTTTACAAAGGCTGGCCACTGCAGCAAACTGTTCCACTAGGAGAGGAATGCCGGACAGCCTTGACACCATGATACAGGCGAGGAGAGTATACCAAGCATTTGGACTCAGTTCGCTTGGACAGAGTTTAATCAGGTGGAAATACCTGACAATTTCTGGATCCAAGGGGAATATGAGTCCCTAGTTGAATAGCTCAGTATAGATGACGATCTCGTTGAGCTTGCAATCCATCGAAGTTTCCGGTGTGACTGGTATTCTCACCTTCACTGCTTCAGGGATCCCTCATTTAGTTCGGATCAGGCCCAGCTCAGCGGTGTGAGTATAAACATAATTAATGTTCTGCATGGCCAGCAGATACTTCACATTGACCTTATGAAAGCAAGGTCCTACTTTGCCTTCCAGACTCTCCGGCAGATCTGGATTGGTCATGCAAACTTTCTCCTTGCATTTCCTTTTTTTTTGGAGGCAGCATCTCCAGTTTGTCCGGAGGCTTCAGTTTCAAATGGGGCCTCTTCGACACTATCCTCCATCACTTCTTCCATCATTGTTGAAGGTTTGTCAGTCGTTGTGGGTGGAAGAGTGCCAACTTGTGGCTCAGTAGTTTGTCCGGAAGATTGAGTGTCAGTCTCTATTAGAGGTCTGATGTCCGGTTGGGGCTCAGCTCCGGAGGACTTGGTATGAGAATTAATTCTGGTTTCCTCAGATCCGGAGGGTTTGTCTCTTGGGGCTCTAATATATGCCTCCGATCCGGAGGCTTTATCTTTGGTTGCAGACTTAGAGGCCCCCGTTTTGGAGGACTTGGTTTTGAGCCTGTTGCTTGGCCTTTTACCAGGCGCGTTGTCCGGCGAGGGTTGGTTTTCTCTAGGGATTTCTCAATGTCAGATCCCATAGAGATAAACGGAGAAGGCTTCCTAAGACTCGATACTTCCTTCCATTGTACGGAAGAAGGATGAGACTCCTGAACCGAGGAGCCTGACGAGATTGGCGAGAGGTTTGGTTAAAATAAACGTTTAGGTTTTGGGGTTTTAGCAGAAGACGATCCTTGATTAGCTTCCAAGGATGGTATATCAAACTTAATGCTTGGAGAGACTGGAAGACCAGCAGCAATACGTCTCTCACGCTCAACTTTTTCCGCTTTCTCTAGCTCATAAAGATTTAACCAACCAGCTTTCACAAGAGCGTTTCTCGCTGTGAACATAAAACTATCCAAGAGAAGTTTTCGGGAGAAAAGATAAAAATCTTTGAGAAAAGAAATTATGGAGTGTTGAAGATGGTGAAACAGTAAAGGAAGATAATTTATACTAGTGAGGCAAAAAGTTACTAATACCTAGGAGAAAATGAAAAGACTAAGGTAATGATTGCGGCACTAATGTAAGAAGTATTAAATGCAAGAGTTGCTTTTTGGGCTTAGTAGGAGTGCCGTTCTAGGAAGAAAACGGCTGGTAAAACAAATCAAAGTGCGACACGTGTCCCACGATCCAAAGAAAAACTCTTGGAATTCTGAGAAAAGAATTAGTTCGGATAAATTTAGAACCAAACACATGAGCAGTCCGGAAAATGTTGTTACTGGCTAAGTGAGTTTTTTAGTCCTGCCAAAGATCTTTGATAAAGCCTAAAAAAAGGGCTACTGATGAGTCTGGATTTATTCACCACCACTCTCTGAGAAAACCGGACAGGGGTAATTCGGACAAAAACTGCCCACTAAACTATCCGGACAGGACAAAAGTATCAAAACACTAAACACCTTTTTGAGTAAGCTAGGTGCTAATCTACTTAAGAACTAACGGGTCTTTAAATTCGACCCGGTTTTTACAAATTGAACAGAAAGCCCATGGATCCATAATTAAAGGTATAAATACCCAACCACTTTCATTAATGAGGGTAATGAACATTTAATACAACCAAGCAGCTTAAGTCTCTCACTACAAAACACCCAAACATTTAATACCTTTAAAACTTTCTAAAACACCTGACGAAATTACCCTCAATTCAAAATAATCATCACCAAAATCTAAAGGCTTCAATACTAAAGATGCGTGAAATAGACTTAGAACTAAGGGTAACAAATCTAACATTTATAGAAAAATATGGAATAACATAACACCCTTGAAATGTTCTATACTTCTATGGAGGGTGTTGAGAAATTGGTTATCTGTAGATTCTACACTACAAAGAAGGAAAATTTTAAGTGTCAACATTGTGAAGATACTGAATCTATAAACCACTTATTCGTCTCTTGTAAAATAACTTGAGAAGTTTGGTCATATTATGGTGGTCTATTCAAGATCAGGATTGATAGTCATATGACTATAACTCATGTCACAAAATTATGGTTTTGGTCTACTGATAATGAAGTGCACCTAAGATCTATCATTCATACTATTATATGCTAGTCCATTTTGAGGGCTATAAATAAAGCCATGCATGATAACATCAACACTACATTAGGTAATATTACCGACACTACATTAGGTTATATTATCCACCCTATCAAACACACTCTAATTTGTATGAACCACACAAGCCTTTTCAAAAGAAGTCACTAGCAAAGGGATTTCAATGAAGCATCAAATATTGGATGTTATAGTCATCTACTTAAAGAGAGGAAAAATATTTTATTCAACAGGATTCCTCCTTCACCAAGAAAATTTAAACTGAATATTGATGGCTCATGTGGATCAAATCGGAAAGGCCACCAGTGGTGGTATTATAAGGAGTTATAACAAAGATACTATAGTTGGTTTTGGTAGACTCTATGGAAAATTAACACCTATACTAAATGTAGCTATCTTTTAGATAGATTGATGCCTTTTAAGATTCGAAGTATTAACAACCTAGAAATATAAACATATTCTCAGTTTCTAGTGGATATAATAAGTAAATGTAGATCCTTGGTTCATAGAACCTTTACTGGATTGCTGTAGCAAGTTAATTACCTCAAATATGTCTATCAAACACATTTATAGAGATCAAAACAAGGTAGTTGATTAGCCTTCCAAATAGACCAAAAATAAAAAATGAGAATAGATTTCAACGAGGACTAGATTCATATCTACTTGAGAGCTATCATTTTCTAAAAAGTCTAGGTTTACGGTACATAAGGATAGATGAATAAGTATCTTATGTTTTATTTCATTTCTTATCATCTAATAGTATTGAATGACTATAACTAACATCAATAAGCAAGTTTTACATAACTTAGCTATGCTGGAATTTTTTGCAAGTTCAATTAATTGAAATTGAAAGAAAGAGGATATATGTACTATCTGGATTAAAGTAAGTACCAGATAAATATGATATTATTATCATTTTATACTATGAAAACTAAAATAATTTATTTTTAAGACAACATCTTAATGAAGGTCATTGGAAATGATCCCTAAAGCAAGCTATTTTCTAGTTGCTGAGCAAAATTCAAGATTGCTAAATCATATACACATGAGAAAGGAAGAAGAAAAAGTGAACCTTGGTAGACTATTTATTATATCTCTTCGATGGTTCTCACAAATTCAATATCTGGTTTCAAGCGCTCGATCAGTTTTCAAATGAAAATGCCTCTGCGATGATATTATGTAATCGAAGCAAAAACTTTCAATTTTAAAGAATAAGTGAAAGAGGAATACATGTTGATCGAGATGATCATGTCTCTTCAATAGTTTCTCCTAAATTTAATATATTTATGGACTCATTTGTTTTAAAGAGCTCGTCTAGTCCTCATTTGGCAATAGACCCATGTTTTGCGGAAAACAAAGAAAATATTAAATAAGTTGAAAATCGCGGGGTTGAATTTCAAATAAAATTCAATATTTCTGTGCTATTATAGGTTCATTCTGATTCATTTGGGTTAGTTTAAAAGTGTTTTATAACCCATAATGTTGGGCTACTGTATTCTTCACTATCGTGGTATTAATAAAAATGATTTATTTTGTCAAATAATAATAATAATAAATTATTATTATTATTGAAGTATTAAATGTTTTATTATAATTTTAATAATATTATAATTTTAATGACAGTGGTTAGTGGCGTAGTCAGGATTTAAAGCCTATGGTGTCCTGGTTATTGTCCAAAAAATATTTCTTTTGCAGTGGAAGTTGTAAAATGGTGTTGTAATATATTTTCATTTTTTCATCTACATAAAAATTGTTTATTTGTTTAAGTGAGTCTTACATATTATTTTTGTCAACATTTTGAAGTACTATTATAATATAAAAAAAATAGAAGTTGACTAATAGATATATTAATTAGGACATCTATTATTAGTGAACTCGAGAAGGTATGTTGTTACGGTTTGATCGGGTTTTAGTTTGAGGTTTTCCAAAGTATACAGAGACTAATAGATGTATTGATTAGGACATGTGTTAGTGAATTCGAGAGCCTATGTTGTTACGGCTTGATCCGTAAAGAAAAATAAAAAATTATAATTTATGCAGGTCTATTTTGTTTCGAAATTGAACTCTGCAGCTTTCTATCTTAAGAAAAAATATATATCAACTAATGTTAATCTTTGTAACTAGTTAATAGTAATATAAGACATGTAGAAAAGCTTCAATTTTGAGAATTAATAACATATAGCCATAATAAATACCTTAGTGTTTGAAGCTTATAGTTAGAGTTTTCTAATTTATAGTAAAAAAAATTGTAAAACAATTGTATCTTAACCTGCTTGCTGATCAAATTTATATAAATTTATATCTTTTTTATTAAGAGATTTATTTATAGTAAAATAATATAGATGTGTATTTTATATATAATAAAAAATAAATAATAAAAGCTTAATGATATAATAAAATAAATAATAAAATTTTAATCTAACTCAAATGTTAAAAAGATAGGAGAACCCACAACTGGGTATCTAAACATATTATTTATTGAGCTAGGTGGGTTCCTATGAGTGGTTCATGTTGTTAAGAGTAGAATTTGTGTCGGTGAAGTCTGAAGTTTAGAAAAAACCCAAAAATGTATACTTTAATACATAAACCTTTTAAAATACAAGGTTTAAAGCGGATCTAGACCTAAATATATATATATATATATATAAAATTATCACATATCAATATTTATTCACAGTTGAAAATAAATATTTTTTTCATATTATCCCATTGTAACATCTTATTATATCAAACAAATCACTCAAAAACCCATCTTGTTATTTAAAATTTTGGTCATATTATAACACTCAATTGTTTTAATACAATTAATAAACTTTGAAAAGCTCAACTTATTATTTAAATACAATTAGTAATTAAGTAAAAAATCTATAAATCTTTGCAAAGGAGATTGTGGGAAACCAAAAACAATATAAGCCAAAAACTGAATTTTACTGTTTCTGTTTGATGTTATACTAAAATTATATGTTTACATTAATAAAAAAATTAGAAGAAAACAATAAATTTATAATATAAAATTTCCTCTAAAATTAATACTAATTCAAGTAAAGTGGATTCAATAACCACATCGGTGGATCGTGGACAAATCATAATGTAAAACCATAATATATACGGTGGGAAAATCATAATTTACGATCTAAATAATACTTGTAGGAAAACATAATTTACATTAAATCTTGATGTATACATAACATATATGTAAACACTTAGAAGAAATTATAAGCTAAAAGTTATTTAACTCTATAAATCCTATTATTTAAATATAATTTGTAAATTTGGAAAAAATTATTTGATTATTTAAATACAATTAATCAACAAATACTTCATGAAGATAGAATATAATAAAGCTAAAAGTTGATTTCAAAACAATAAAAAAATAAAAAACAACATTTTTATTTTAAAACAATCTAGTAAAATGTTTAACTTTCAAAATAATCTTATAACAAATAGTGAAGTATTCCTTCATTGTTATTTTGAAAATGTTGTTTTTTCAAAATAACTAGATTGTTATTTTGAAACAATAGTGATTTCAAAACAATGAAGGAAAAAAAACAACATTTTTATTTTGAAACAATCAGGATTCGAACCCAAGACTTAAAACAAATAGTTAGTCTTTACCAATATATTTAATCTTTTTTTTTCTCTTTGAGGGTATGCCATGACATACTTGACTACCATCTAAACCCGCCCTACAAATTAACATTAAGTAGAACATCAAACTGTGTTTATATTTTAGGCCTTTGTTTATAAGTAAAATTTCTCATATGGAAAATCAATTAAATATTTTAGCAAATTAGATTATCTTTTTATTTTTTATGATTTATTTTTTAATTTAAAAGTTATTTTTTTATACCTATTTTTTATTTTCTCTTTAACAACCATAACAACCTTCTTCTTCTCTAAAAAGTTATTGTATTTTTGAATTTTCTTTTAAGTTTGGGCCGACCTTTTTTAACTTTCGGCTAGGTTCCATAAAATATATTCTACTAGTATATTAACCATATTGATCACCTGAGTTTACTAAATAACACTCTAACACAACTTAGCCTCGCCAAATTGACATCATATGTATGAACCAATTGGTTATTTTTTTCCTTAATTAACTAGTAATCGACTAGCAAAAAAATATCAATGGTGAATTCAAATGTGGAAACCAATCACTATCTTAATGAGAATATACATAAGATACCGTCGAATTCTCCTATTTCCATAGACAATGTGCATGCGTACGTCGAGCAATTGAAAAATGATATGAGGGAATAATTGGGCGATCATTTACCGATGTTGCAAAATATGATGACTACTCATGTTCCCAGACTAAGATTTGAGCTCTAACGACCATAAAATATTAATGAAGAGGAATGTGATGATGCTACAAGCTCTATTCTCAAAGACCACTACCAAAATGCCAAGTTGTCGTTTAGAATTAAGAATGTTTATCCCAAAGAACAATCAGACAAAGGATTATCTAACATGAGTTAGAAACATCATTGTCTCAGTAGGAGGAAGAGCCAGACCCCAATCTCTAAGCACGGCCCTAAGAAGAGCAATGAATGACATGTCTTTGAAAACCATCCTGCTCAACACAATATGAATGGTAGCGGGAGAATCCAGCATAACCCCCAAAACATGTATGATTAATCCCCACACATGTATGCCGAACTACCCAACTACTCAGAGACTTGGATATCAACAAGATTACTTATTTATAGGGAAAAATAATTAAAAAAAAGCAAGTATGTTCCATAATTATGAGGATCTTTATAGTGAGATTGGATAAGAAGATATTTTATCGAGATCTTCCACCAAAATTCAACAACCGCAAAATCGGTAAATACAATGGCAAGGGAGATCTGAAACACCATATAGAAAAATTCAAAACTGAAACGTTGTTGTTTGGGATGAATGAAACAATGGATCGTAGAGCATTTTCCATGATCTTTAGGTGAAGAGCTTTAACTTGGTTTCACAACATTTTTGCAGGATATATCAAAAGTTTTAAAATGTTATGAACAATATTCACGAATCAATTTATTGGTTCTAAATTTATCAAAAAAATATGGTGGTTATATCATTCATTACAAGCAAAAAAAAGTATTTATGAAGATATATAATGGGTTACAAGATTATCATGGTCTGGTAGAAGTTGCAACATACATAAAAGGGCTTTTGTCAGGAATTCTATCAAATAAAATAATGAAGAAAAAAAATACTCAAATCCAGAGACTTGTAGCCCAAGTGGAACACCAAATCAAAAATATAAGAAAACTGTAAGGGCCAAGATGGATGAAGCTTTGGCTACATTATTAGGCTAAGACTAACAAACCTACTTTAGTTGGGCATGCTAATTTAAATTCTAATAATTATGCTTTAACCTAGAAACACAATAATAATAATGAAACCTTAGCTCGGTTGAAACATTATGAACAATGCCAAAATTCAAAAGGAAAGCAGAGAGAGAACAATAGTGTAAGAAAAATTTTGGAACGTGCTAATACAAGCCCCTACATATAATTTACAGAGAACTTGAGAAGGATTAATAAAAAACCGAAGATGTGATAAACTATCAGCGACCAGAAAAGATGTTCTCTACTATGGAACATAAAGACAAACACAAATTTTTTAAATTTTATATTAACATCACAAATCACACAAGATATGGTAGGGATTTAAAAGATAAAATCCAAAATATGATAGATTAGGGAAAACATTCGAAGTTTGTGAAATGAAAAATAAAACATATTGTGATTGATAATCCAACAAGACAATAAGGACGGGTTGAGACAACTAATGATAAGTTAAATGATTTGGATAACAAAATTATCATAGAGATAAATGAAAAAGAATACTTGGATCCAGATTCAAACAAACAAAGAGGTTGTGTAATTGTAGGAGGAGACTCAATTTACATGATCTCTTGAATTTCTACGAAGAGACATGTGGAGGATCTGGATCTTCATATTCAAGGCCAGACATTAGCTCACTTGTATAAGAATTCCTTCTGAGTACTAGGATTCTTAGACATTAGCTCATCATGATGCAATGCTTATTGCAGTTGAGCTGGAAAGGTAAAAGTAAAAAAGGGTGATGATAGATACAAAAAGTTAAGCAAATATTTCGTAAAAAAATATATATATGAAAAAAAAGGATTCCAGTTCATATATCATCACAAATAATTATGACTGGGTTTCACTGGGACAGATGCTAATATCGTAGAACAATTAACTTTGGATGTGGTATTGGAATATAAAAGTTCAAGAAGAAGTTCAATACTTATTCATAATAATGAATTCGTCATGAAATACAATTATGGGAAGACAATGACTAAATTAAATACATGTTGTGGTATTAACAGTACATCAGTGCCTTCGCTTTGTAATTAATATGCATGTAGTAATGATCAGAGGAAATAAAAAATCTTTAATAGGAATGATATACTACTTTCTTAGCACTTAAAAAATATCAACCCGAAGGGACCTCAATCACCTTAGATAATATGGATGACCTTAGATAGGCCCCATAGATTATAAGTCGGAGAAGGAAGGAGAAAGAATACACATGGCAGGAAATAAAGTTCTAAAACTCGGCAGATACATTCCTACAAACTTCATGTACAAATTATTAGATTTTTGTTATAAAATAAATTAGATATATTTTCTTGAACTGACGAGGACGTAACATGAGTCCTACAAGAATTCATGTGTCACAAACTATCTATACACAATTATTTTGGGGCAATCAAACTAAAGAGACGATCATACTTCCAACAAAAAAGAGAAGTGATATTGGAGAAAATATAAATACGTATATCAATATGTCATATCAATGAATCTCACTATCTAATGTGGATTTAAAATCCAATGTTGGTGAAGAAAAATGGAATGTGGAGAATGTACACTTAAAAAATATGTATGAGGGACATGTTTCCCTCTTCCAAAATTTGATCAGTTAATATACACTAATAAGGAAGTAGAAATTTATAGACTAAAGTGTAAATAATTGAAGTTAAATGGAACAATTCTGATTATGTATTTACTATTGAGGACTAAGGGTAATTCCCTTTAGGTAACCATTTTCAGTTTAGAGCTAAGTCATAACGCATCTATATAAAAGCCATGGCTGAACTAATAAAGGGGTTGGACACTTTTTTTTTATCAAACTCAATTGTGCTCTGACATTCTCTCTCTAAAAACTCTCCTTCTCACAAAAATTCATGTATCACTTTTTCATAAGGCAACTAATAGCGCTTGAACTCACGTATTACTTTTTTGAATTTGATGTGTGGGCATGTTTGGAAAAATGCGATTATTATATTTTAAATACGCGTCTGAAAAGATTCGAGGAGAAAGAAAAGATAATATTGATTTTTTGACTTCGAGTTTCTGATATAGCCTCTGGCTGGAATCGAAGACATTTAGTTCTCATTCATTTACTGACATGAGAAGTAGGGGGCTACTGATATGAAAGTAAAAATTTAAGGACCAAAATATAAATAATGTAAGTTCAATGGAACAATTATGATTTGTATTTCTATTGAGGACTAAGGGTAATTTATCCCTTTATGTAACCGTTTTCCGTTTAGAGCCGAGTCCTAGCGCCTCTATATAAAGGGCAAGACTGAACTAATAAAAGGGTGAATACTTTTTGATCTAACTCAATTGTGCTCTGACTTTCTCTTTCTAAAAAATCTCTCTCTTTCTCTCATACACTAAAACTTATATATTACTTTTGCATAAGACAACTAATAGCAACTGAACTCACCAAATTAATTCTTGAGAGAGAAACAACACACCCTTGGCTACTTTCAATGTTTTCTTCCAATTTTCTAGCTATCTTCGCCGGAAAACCCATACTTTCCAGTCAATCTCCATCCAGTTTATAAGAAAAAATCCAAAATCCAAAAAAATCTAATGTTAGGATACCCAAAAAACCCAAATCTCCGAAGCCTGACGATAATCTAGTCTTTTGATCGTACGATTATTTCTCCATAACTAAAAGAGCAAAGGAATACAAAGCTGCCGGATTAATCAACAACGCTCCCATCGGAACAATAACTAAGACCACTTATTACGGTAACTTTGATCCATCTAAAGTCCCTGTTTTTTCGCGCTCTCCTGCTACCGAAGAGCGTCTTTCCTCTAGAATTCAATTGCCCAGAACACCTCGAACCTCTTATTCTCAAGTCAAAGCATCACCTATGATTAGTGAGGAATCAAGCAAATCCTCTTCGAAACAAACTGAAACTACTCCTTCTTCAACTTGTTTTCCATCAGCTCATAGAAAAACAACTTTCATAGCCATGGGAGATGATTCTGATGTTGCTCCAAATTCCCGTTCATCAAATCCACCTACTCAGTCTCCTCCTCAGAGAGAAATTGTTGAGGAAGCTTCATTACCTCAACAAAATCCCTCAAAGGATCTTCCCCAATCGAGGGATGAAATATCAAAAGCCGATGAAGTTGATTACCGATCTGATAATGAAGTCGACTCTAATGAAGGAGACTTGGAAAATATCGTAGAGACAAAAGTTCGAAAGCATCGAAAAAAGGAACTAGTTACTATTTCCGATGAGGAAAGAGCAGCCATTGGCAGAAAATTGAGGGATCCTGATGCTAACTACATTGTTGAGCTAAAGAAAGTCCATATATATACTATCAAGAGAGTCAAACATCAGATTTAAAGAGACAATGATGAATGGGGGACAACATCACCGTTTGACTGCCTAAGAAAGGAGAAACACCCTTAAATTGTAAAGATGAAGAATTGGTAGTCTACCCCGAAATCATCAATTGGGGTCTTCCCACATGATTATATGATCGTGGAGTACTTTGAACTTCTCAACCAGTTCCCAACTCAAGTGACACAAAATCAGTAGTTCACTCTTATATATGTGATTATGGCCTCTCGGTTGTCCAAGATTCCGATCAGCATCGACTTCATATCATTGACAAAATTATCAAAAGGACCGAAGCTCCCATTCTATTACCTCACTTTAGTGGATGATTTAAATATCATCGATGATCTCCTGGGAGTGGAAAATTTTTGGAAACAAAAGTTTATCTTCATCTCAGAAGCATGGGAGAACGGTAAAGAAATATCTGATGCCAACCCATCGAAATTGAATCTCATCTGGGAAGCAACCGTAAGTACTTCGAACATTTTACATTCTAAGATAAATTAACATTTAATTGCTGTCTTACTTATTTATTATTTATTTGTATGATCATTTCAGAAATTCTGAGACGGTATACTATTCGTCGGATAACGGCAGAAGACATATTAAAAAAGCTTGCCGCTTGGGCCGAAACAAAGTGGAACAACGCTTTCCACACCGTCTTCCAACCGATCAACTTCCTCAATAGTTACCTTTTCCCATCACACATGGAGCCTTGCCTCCTCCAAATCTGATGGATCAACCTAACCCCCATCACGCTTGAAAAAGACTAGTCCAACCTGACTGTAAGGTATTCCTCCCCATCCGCAATAGGTCAGACAGTCACTTGCCTCAAAAGAAAAAGGCAAAAAAGGAAAAGAAAGATAAAAAACAGCTAGCACATCTAGTGTTAGCCCTTCAACACATTCGAAGCCCAAGCATCTAATAAGAAAAGCAGCAGAAAAAAAATCTTTCAACCATCAAAGAGGGGGAAGAAGAACAACATTCTCTAAAGAAAAAGAAGATTTCACGCCTTCGAAAAGCAAAAGTCCTCATGGGAAGAAAAACAAAAAATCAAGGGCCATCAAATACACACTATTGGATGAGGATGAGGTCATAACTGTTGGGAATCAGCAAAGTCCTCCTCACAAAAAGAAAACAACCAATGATGATGCTCCAATCATCATTAAGGAAAATGCAAACGATGATAATAAAAACAACGACTACTTCGACCCCGATAGCTTCATTAATTTCAACGAGTCACGTGAAATTGTTGGAGAAGACGATCCTATCATCCAAAATATTCATATTCGCATGCACAATTTTGGGAGAAATTCTCCTATCAAAGTGTCTTCAGAAATCATCTATCCTTCTGCTCCAACTACATCTGTGGACATGATTCCTTGTCCTAGCCCAACAGTTTTTCTCCTATTCCATCCAACCCTGATGTCCTTGGCTTCCCATAGTCATTTAAAAAAATTGGCCAAAGATATGGTTCGCTATAAGGGAATTGCCGATGTCGAGAAACAATTGAGGGAAAAAATTCAGAATCAAGTAATTGAGCAATTCCACATATTCGAAGCGGCAAGATCGAATATTATTCGAGGAATTCTCTTCATCAAAAGCCATTTGTGAGCCCAATATTATCCCGATAAATAAAAACTGACCACCTTGCATCAAGATGAAATGAACAAGCTCAAAACTAAACATGCTGAAGACTTGGTTGTTGAAAAGGCTAAATCCGAGGGTCTTCAAGCTTCTCTTACTACAAGCGAAGCAGAAAATAAAAAATTGACCGATGAGATAGCCACAATGAAGGCTAATTTTGAGAAGGAAAAAGAAGCTAATGTCACTACCGCCGAAGCTGAATACTCCAAGGATATGTTAGTTGCTATTAACAATGGTAAAAAAGAGACAGCCATCACTCTTCTTCGAGAGGTTCATGCGACTGATCCAAAAATTAATCTTTCCATTTTTTGGAATGATATTCCTATCGAACGGCGCCCTAGTGAAGCTATCGATCACGTTGTTGGCATAGGCATCGATCTTGGCTTGGATCTTGGCCTCCTGCTCCCTTAGCAAACTAGCTTTCTCCTCGGCAGCCTTGGACACTGTATTCTCAAGAGAAATTTTGTCATTGGTCAAGTTGGTGATGATTTGGTCTTTGGCCTTGGATTCCCCCTTTGAGGTGGCAAGATCTTTCTCCAGTCCGGACAGCTTCTCCCGGAGCTCTGTGATGGTGTCCTCTAATGTGGTGACTTTTGTGGTGCTTGCCTTTTAGTTTCTCTTTAACTCCTCATTTTCTTCCTTTAGAATGGCAGCATTTGAAGTGGCAATGCGAAGGTCATCGGACAGCCTCTCTTTGTTAGACTTAAGATCCTTGATAATGTCTGTCTGATTCCGAACTTGTTTCTCCAACGCAAGTACAGGCTGAACATTGCTTAATAAAGAGTGGGCTATGACTCACCAAGCCCACCAAGACCGGTGATGTCTACCCCATCAATGTTGAGATCTCCCCCTTCGACCTTATCGGTATGGAAGTCGCCCGGTATTTCCTCTGATTGTCTTGGGTCAGTAGGATCAGCTTGGGAAGGAGGCTCTGGAGCCCGGAGAGAAAGCTCGTCACCCTTAGAGGTCTTCTTCTTCTTGGCCTCCCTGTCTTTGCTTTCACTTCCATGTTTACGATTTCTTTTGGAAGCCCTTGGAGGTTTTGGGGGGTGCACTTCTTGCCTTTCAGTCTCCTGCTCCACCACTTCCAAGAGAGCAACATCAATTTGGCTGTGGACTGGCCCCTCTGGATTTATTGGAGCATCCTCCTCCGCCTCAGCAGGGTTAGCTCCACCCACCACCTTCTTGCCTTTCCTTTTACCCTTCATCTTGCTTGGGGCTTTAACCCGGCCTGGCAAGTAGAGTGTGCCATCTGGTTCATGGGTCCTTTTAAGCACAACATCCGGAGGAGGCTGAGTGGTGAGCTCCTCCCAAGTCAAGTCTCTCCGACCTGTGGTGTTCCACAAGTGAGACCTTGCCAGGTTGCCTCCGGTAAAAGCAACATGGAACCGGTTCCCCCACCTCTCAGCAGTCCAAGCATTGATCTTGGTGCAAGTAGCCTGCCCGGTTTTCAGGTAATCACTGAATTCCTTGGGCAGTTCTGCTGAGGCAAAAGTAAGACCAATTAGTTTAAACTAACTCTAAAAGAGAGAGTGAGAGAGAGAGAGAGAGAGAGAGAGAGAGAGAGAGAGAGAGAGAGAGAGAGAGAGACAAAAATATAAAGCAGGATACTTACGGTCACTCCTCCACCTGCTTCTGAGAAGGCTTGGGTTCACTCCGGACTTGATCTTCTTTCCGTTCTCCCAAGCACCACTAACAAACAGGAACTGGGTCCTCCAATTCCTCTCCGCTCTAACAAATCATCTACAACTTTGAAATTATCCCCCATATTGAAATGGTAAAAGGGGATGTGGTGGTTTCTACAAAGACTGGCCACAGCAGCAAACTCCTCCATTGGCAGAGGAATCCCAGAGAGCCTCAAAGCCATGATGCAGGACATGAGGGTGTACCAGGCGTTGGGGCTCAACTGGCTCGGACAGAGTTTTATCATATGGAAGTATCTGACAATTTCTGGGTCCAATGGGAGTCTGAGCCCCCAATTGAATAGCTCCGTGAACATGACAATTTCGTTTAATTTGCAGTCCATGGGAGTCTCTGGGTGTACGGGTATCCTGATCTTCACATTCTCCGGTATTCCCCACTTTGTACGCATCCTGCCCAGCTCAGCTGTGTGGATGAATGCGTAGTTTATCTTTTGCAAGGAGAGGAGGTACTTAACGTTGACCTTGTGGAAACAAGGCCCCACCTTTCCTTCAAGACTCTCCGGCAGATCCGGATGCCTCAAGCACAATTTCTCTTTGCCTTTGTCCTTTTTGGCAACTATAGCACTACTGGTCTGACCGGAGGGCTCAGACTCAAATGGAGCCTCTTCAACAGAGTCCTCCATTACTTCCTCTATAATTGTTGAAGGATTTTCAGCAGCAGTAGTAGGGGGAGGGTTCAAATCTGGCTCAGCCTGGTCTCCGGACTGCTGGGCCTCAGTGTTCTTTTGGCTTCTGGCCCCCGGTTGGGGCTCTGGTGCAGATGCTTCTCTTTGAAGAATTGGACTGGTGCCCTCAGGACCGAACAGTCTGTCCTTGGGAGCTTTGATGGGCACTTCTGACCCAGTGCTGCTGTGTTTAGCACCCGATTTAGAAGGAGTGCTCTTGGAAGCCTGGCCTTTAACTAACCGGCCTCTTCTCCGGTCAACTAGTTTTTGAGGGGAGTGCTCATTATCTGACCCCATAGCTATGAAGGGGAGGATTTTTTTAAACTGGTTACAGTGACGCCTGGCTCAACCACAGGTTCTGATTCTTGAACCGAAGAACCTGAGATAATGGGGGAGAGATTGGTTTGGAATAACCTTTTCGGCTTGGTGCCTTTAGAGGAAGAAGAGCCTTGATCCGACTCTGTGGCTGAAGTTACTGGTCTGTCGATGGGCGAAACAGGTAGTTCTGCTGCGATGCATCTTTCCCTTTCGACCTTTTGCACCTTTTCTATTTCAAAAAGGTTGAGCCACCCACCTTTGATCAGTGCGTTCCTCGCTGTAAACATAAACTATCTGGGTAAATTTTTGCTTTAGAGAGAGAAAGTTTTAAGAAGTTGCAGAGTAAACTTGAGAGAGATGGTAAAATAGTAGGAAGTGTTTTAATTTATAGTAAATCTGAAAAAGGAGTTTGATTCCTAGGAGAATTCGAAAAGATTGGTAATGATTAAAGACGACTATGCACTTCATCAAAAAGGACATAAATGTTATAATCCAATCAATCATTGCATATATGTTGATGAGTCTGAATTCTGACTGCCCACCGGACAGGGACAGATCGGACCTAGCCCTCCGGACCGGACAGAGCACTTCGAACACTTAGCTAGTGGGACTGTTCGAACTATGACAAAAGTACTAAAAAACCTAAACACTTCTTGACTAAGCTGCCTGCTCTCCTACTAAGAGCTCATGGGTCTTTGAACTTGACCCGGGTCCGTTAAACATGACCCGAAAGCCCATAAGGCCCAGATGTAAGGGTATAAATACCCAACCACCTGCATTAAATATGTGTAATGAAAATTAAATACAACCAGGCTGCTTAATTCTGCCTCTAGACTCTGTTCTAAATATTAAACACCCACATACTTCCACAAAACACCAAACAAATTACAAGCCTACCCTCAGGCGATAATTATCCTCACCATATGTCACCATGAATTACAGTTTTCTTTAGTCAGATTTCTACTACCTTAGCCAACCTCGTGTTCAGGTAAAAGCACAAGTGACTCACAAAGTTAGTTAAGTTCTCTAATGCTTCCACAATGCAGGTTAATCATGGGCTCAAAATGGTCGAATGTACTGATTTGGCAGAAAAAAGATATCAACGACTAATTTAAAAAACTAATTTACTTGGAAAATATTCGACCAGACATAGCCTATGTAGTTGGGGTTCTAAAATTATGTTATAAAAATGGGCATCTAGGTCGTGAAGTTTATACTGGTGCAAATTGGGCTGGTAATCTAAATGATCGCAGGTCTACATTGGGGTAGTTTATGCTAGTTGGGGAAAACTTGGTGACATTAGGAAGAAAGAAACATAAAATTATGGCATTCTCAAGTGTTGTGGCAGAATTCCAGGGAATTGATAAAAGAGTAACGTAAATCTTGTGGATCAAAAAATTAATAGCTGAAATTAGAATTCCATCATGTCTTCCGAATTAGCTAAAGTGTGACAACAAAACGATAATAAATATCTCAAAAAATTATGTTCAACACGATAGAACTAAACATGTTGAAGTAGATTGACACTTTACACATGAAAAAGTAAAAATGGTATAATTGACCTTTATTTTGTGAGATCAAATGATCAGTTAACCAACATCCTTACTTAAGACGTAACATAATGAATCTTCATTAAAATTGAACTCTAACTATTAAACTTGAAGGGGAATATATTATCATTATTAATAATGAGGAATAGAAAATTAATTGGAAAGACTATGAGATTAATTGGGAAGAACATGAGATTAGTTGGGTGGAAAATCAACATATCATCAATGTTAATAACTATTATTTCCTACCATATATAGTTTACTAATGTACTAAAAATATGAGCTTTATACGCTAATGAGCAATAAAAAAACGAACAAAAATCCAAAAAAAATCTTCATTATTATCTTTCTAAGAATACTAAACACAAATTGACTAAGACGTAACATATTAAACTAAAAAAAATCAAAACTAAAAATGCAAAAATACGAATGACTATGTCGAATAAACAAATGAAAAAGACAAGTTTATGGTCTTTCTCTAATTGTTGAGTTATACTAACATAAATTATAATTAACAATAAAATATACTTTATAATCGAGAGATGATAAACACAATTAATTCTATAAAGCAAGAAAAATATGGATCAGAATCGAACTGGAAGAAAAATTTATCGACCTTATCTCCGAAATTGATTCCCTTTCCTATCCCTTAAATCTTAGGCCTATTTCATGTTGCAATGTCGTTTATAAAATTTCTCAAAACTCCTAGTTAATAGAATCAAACCCACCCTCCCCTCCCTGATTGACCCCTCCAAATTGACTTCTGTGTCTGGTTGCTCTATCTCTGATAACATCCTCCTCACCCAAGAGCTCATGCTTGGCTACCTTACTAGTCGCAAGGGCCCATGGTGTACCTTCAAAATTGACATTTTGAAGGCCTTCGACAATGTCTATTGGAGATTGATTATGGACGTCCTCTATATTATAGACTTCCTCACTGAGATGCTCATTCGGATCATCCAATGCATCACCACCTCTTTATACTCCTTGTGTATTAACAGTACGCCCACCTGTACATTTTTGTCATTCTCATGATGTTCTATTTAGCATCCTTCAGGAAAAAAGCCAGGGTCCATCTTTTGGATTCCATTATAAATGCCACAAGCTCAAGATCATCAACCTCTTCTTTGCAGATGACCTCATGATCTTCTGTTGCGCTAATACATCCTTAATCAATCTCATTAAAGAGTGTTTCAATGAATTTTCACTTCTTTCTGGCCTCTAGCTTAACCCGAAAAAAATTCAAATTTACTTCTCCAGGACCTCAGAATATATGAAGACAATCATCTTAACCAGCCTTTGGATTTAATAAGTGCAAGCTACTTCTTAGATATCTTGAAGTTCCGATAATTACGTCGAGGATCTCTTGCAACGAATACATACCTCAGTTTTTCAAATTTACAAACTGCATTAACTTTTGGACTTCTAAGAACCTATAATATGCTTGAAGGCTTCAACTGATCAAATCACTGCTCTGCGCTAGCTAGGACTTTTGGTCCATGATTTTTATCCTCCTGGTGAGAGTTCTAAATGAATTTTCCAATTATTCCGCAGATTCCTCTAGTATGGAATGGAGATGAAGATATCAGAAGCTAAGATTGTTTGGGATAAGCTCACTTTGCTTGCAGATGAGGGCGCCTTAGGATTCCAGCGTCAAAATTTGCAATCAGGCGGCTACCCTCAAACCATTCTGGTCCATTCTAACTAAACCCAAAACTCTATCTGGACTCAATGGACCCTCGCTGAAAGATCAAGAACAAGTGCATTTGGAATCTCCCTCTTATCTCCTCCGACAGCGGGGGATGGAGAAAAATCCTCAGACTCCGCAGCCAAGCCATGGGGCTCTACAAGGTACTCATCGGAAGCGACACTGTCACGTATATCTAGTATGACCCTTGGCTATTCCCAACTTCTCTTGTGAATATTTTTGGTCCCAACAGCACCAATTTGACACGTTTGCGCATCCTCTCACGTTCCCAGACCTTCGATGTAATGGGCGTTGCGTTTGGGCCCCCCAATTCAGGGCGGCCAATAGGCTTCATCGACCTCACCTCACCTCACTGAAATTAAATTTGTTATTTATAGACTATGAGATTACATTTCTCTGGATCTCAAACCATTCCCACCCTCACTTCGCTATTAGCAGCACCTACGAGGATCTTAGACCCTCTAGAAATAAGGTTGCATGGCCATCTCTTGTCTGGAATAAATACAACATCCCTCAGAACTTCTTCATCACTTGGATGGCTATCCAGAATAAACTTGTTACGCGTGACAAGCTTATCTGTTGGATACTAGACTCCCAACCGCATTGCGTCCTCTGCTTAAAATTCCCAGAGACTTTGGAGCATATCTTTATCAATTTTTCTTATTCATCCCCAATATGAGAGACCATAAATTGAAATTTAAACATAAATTTATCCTCTTCTACCTGGACTGATTGGCTTGTCGTGGCAAGCTCCTGGACCCCCTCTGCTACATGCATTGGTCATTTATATCGCACTACATTTGGTGCGTACGAAACACCAGAATCTTCACGAACAGCCATACTCAGAACTCAGAGATCGACGACCATGTTATCTCTCATCTTCGCTATCATTTCTTGGACACCAAAATTCATTGGTCAGTCTAACTTAAAGTTATTTTTATTGATTTTTTCACAATTTATTTTATGTGCTTGAGGCTAATACATCCTCTGTTAACCAGGCTCACACGTCTGATATGATTATGTAAGCATATTTCTATATATATATCAGCTTTGTATATCTAAAACAAATACAGATCGGAGAAAACACAATCCACTCCAATTACAATACAAGTTCCTGTCACATGGTATGTGTTAAAAAAGTTTAATTTCATCACAAAAACAAACTCGACTATCACTTCACGTATAAAAATTGAAAAAATCAGATTAATATGATTTTTATTATGATTAATAAAAAATGATAAATAAAATTAAATAAAAGAATTACAAAATGGTATGATATACTTATCAAAAAAATCTTCGGCTAAATTTCATCCACAAATATTATAACCAGTCCCAAATTTTTTGAAATCTTTTTAATTTTTTTAGTCTTTTACTATTTTGTCCTTTTAACTTAATAGTTTCCATTTTGTCTTCTAGTGAATTTTGGATACACTTAGCTTAAAACTAAAAAGCACAAAATTTTCTCCCCAAACCTTCTATTTATATAAAAAATCTAACAAAACTTTCAAAAGAAAAATCAAAACCTCTCAAGAACACCCAAAGCTCCAAAATACATCCAAAAAATCTCCAAACAAAAAAAACAATTTTCGAACGGAAAACGAGAAGAAGAACCTTGGTGAAGAGCCTCAAACTCCCAATAAGGTAGCTTTTCTAACTTATTTGTTATTAAGTTTCCATATTCGTAGTTTTTCCCGATTTAAAAAGAACTGAAAGCGTCCAGTCCCGTGGGTTAAGAAGCTCTACCCTGACGAGGCTGGGATTAATTCCTCTTAAAATTAGGTTTGATCCCCGTCGGTTTTGACATATATAGCCCACTGGTGCAGTGTAGTGCAGCTTGCAGGGGTAGGATGGTTCGCTGAAAGTGTCCAACAAAAATTTTAAAGTGTGGAATCAAATGATGTTGGCTGAAACAGAGCTATCATTCAATAAATATCAGTTATAAATGCACCGTAACTTCAAAGAATACCCAAAAGTAATTAAATACACCGAAAATTGGTTAGGACCATACGGTGATAAGTTTATCACGTTGAGAACTAACAAGTTATTGAATTTTGGTAACCCAACCACAAATCGCATAGAGAGAGTTCATTTCACCCTCAAGCATTTACTTGGTACGAGCAAAGGTAACTTCGAGTCTTTATTGTTGAAGGTGCATAGTTTGATCTAATTGCAACACAGAGAAATTAAATCTTCATTTGAAAATACCCGCTTATTAACCTTACATAAATTCGTTAACAATGTGTACGGAAAGCTAAAATACAATGTCTCCCACTACGCATTAGAAGGTTTTTCCGACGAAGTAGAATATACCGGTAAAATGAAAATTATGGACGGAATGCCTTGCGGTTGTGCGATACTACCTATACACGGTATTCTTTGTTCGCACGATATCTATAAATTTGTTCGCAACGGCTTACAGCTTTCTCTACATTTATTTCATGATCATTGAAAGATGCTAGACATTGTTGTCTGTACCTATCTTACGACGATGGAAAAATTGAAAGTAAAACTCGATAAACTAGTATTTGATGTTATAGACTCCAAGGATGAAGCACACGTATAGCATGTTCATAAGAAATAGCTTTTTCATCGTCCACCTGGAGCGTAATTTTGCGTAAAACGAACAAAATATCGGGTCCTAAACTTGGTCGGGAAAACATCACTAAAAAAACAAAGCATTATTCCAACACAAACAAGTGGGACGATGCATTCTAAAAAAAATGGTCGATTGTAGGTCAAGTGATACGATGCCAGATAAGCAAGTTTTTTTTCCCAAAGGATACCTAAACCAATTCCCCATATTTTTAGGACTTTTACAATGGCCATCATTGACGTTATAGCGGGTATCGTTCGATTGCGTTTGTCTTGAACGGGCAACAAGATGGATGAAGGTTGATTAGTAACTCTCTATATAACGAGCTTATGGATTACGCATTCGTGTATGTGAAGGCATTTACAAGTATGAGAATTTAATAGATATTTCGGAATGTGTGAAGTGTTCTAGCGATGTGGTTACTATCGAGAATCAGATGTCGAGGCCCGAGATAGGAGTTGTGATCGCATCTAAATTTAATTGCGTACTCCACTTCCTAAACAATATAGAATCATTGATGTTAGTTTCACTATTCTTTCGTTAAGAGGTACACTTCCTATGATGTCAAACTGGTTAGAAATCAGATTCGGTTGGGTCAATTGAAACCACTTTGTGAAAGTAAGTATTTCATTATATTGTCGGTTCGTTTAAACTTTTTAGCATCCTATACAATATATGTCATTGTGTTTTTGTTTTGTAGCTTTTGATTGCGGTGGATGCCCCATGTGCGACGATATATCCTTCTTGCCTAAAATTGCATTCAGCAGAAATAGAAAGGTTGGACCTTATCGATTCATTCTCGTTGCCAGAGGTACGAAAAAATAAAAAATTGTAGCCTCAAAGTAACTGATTTAGTCGTTTTTGTTTAAAAACTCGGTCATTATAATATATGTACAATTTGTCACCCTTAAAACTTGTATGCTTTGAAGTTTCAAATTAAAAACATTAACATTAACTTCTTAACTGGTTTACATAATTTAAGACATTACATAATTAAAAATACAAATGCAAACAACGAAAATAGATAGATAGTAGACAGAGTTTACATAATAGACACTTAAGGTGTGTTCATGGTGACGGATAGTTCCATCCATGCTCGGAGCGTTTCTCGATAGGATATTACTCAACCTTGTTACTTTTATCGGGACTTGGGTAAGTTTTAATGATGGTGGTTATCGCGTCCGTTTTCTCCTACAATTCATGCATCACATGTTCTAACATATCTTTCATAATAGTACTTTCAATCTTCATACTGAATACATCGCGAGTTTCGCATTGGACTTCTTAAGGTAATGACTTCATCGGTATAGTCGGCACAATGTTCAAATAAGCTAAACTATTGACCACACATCCGCATGGTCAGGGCATCATACACCTCGAACACGTTGCCTCCCTACTGTGCATGAAGTATATTCTGCATAAAACAACATCTATGAAACCAGACGTCTTTTGTGACATCCTGCCTTTTACAATCTCGAAAGCTTTCACAAGGTTCACATCTTCGTGCACATTCCAATTTCAATCAGCTATTGATATTTGTTTTATGTATAATACTCGATTGTGGCTCCATCATTTATAGAGGGGTATTCGGTGGGAATGTCCTAAAACATTTGCAGGGATCCTATAACATTTGGTGGGATCTTTGAAATTGTTTTTACCAATCTCCACCATGTGGGATGGTAACTTTCAACTGCCAGACTATAAATTCTCAACCGTCGGGTAAGACATTAACCGACGAACTATAATGTTTTAACCGGACACAAATAATTGAAGTCTTCAAATATTTGTAATGGGTGCCTCCCCGACGGGAAGGGATTTAACATCCGTCGAGCTACGAATTATCACCTGCGGGGAAATATTACATGGCGGGCTATACTTTTTAATCCGCTTGAGACGGACACAAATAAATAAAAACTTCAAATCTTTATAATGGGTGCCTCTCCAAAGGGCTGATAATTATCACCCGTCGGGGAGAAACTATTCCATCAGTGGAACTTTTTCCTCCGACAGGGCTGACCCCGTCGAAGTGCCTAGTCCGCTCCGGCGGGGAGACAACCAACAACTTGCTCAAGTTGGTTGCTCAATTTTATCCACCCCCCCCCCCCCCCCCCCCCGGGTAAGAAATTTTCAATCGACAAATGGTAACTAAACCGTAGGTTGAGAATTTCCCACCCGCTGTTGTTGGGACCAGAATTGCAACTACAAATCTAAGTAAGTATTTGGTAAGGTTCCTGACAGGTGGAAAATTGTCACCCGTCGGGGAAAAACTACCATGGTGGATGGTACTTTTTCAACATTTATTAAATCAACCATCCACAATGCATTAAACTAACTTCAACCCTCCGCAAGGAGTTAACCAAACCAAAAAAAAATGAGTACAAGCGAAAACAAATATCACAACCAATAAAATAAGTAAAACATACATCAACTGATAAAACTAAATTCAAATATAGCCTACAAGTCATCAAAGTTATGTTGTTAAACATACAAAATACTGAATACGTTGTTCAAGATAATACATACATAAAACATCAAACAAAGTATCAAGAAACCTAACACAATAAGGAGCCACAAAATTGTGATTTGAAGCACTCTTTTCGTAAAATTCATGGCCTCACCCGAACGATCGTCACGAGGTCAAATATGTTTTATCGTATTAATCGCATCCACGGAGTGTTCGTCAAGCATATGTGAAGTGATGTGAAACCAACCTTACTTCATAACATAAGTTATGTACTGAGGCGTCAATGTCCTACGATTTCCTAACAACGGTCGTGTACACCTATCGATCACAAAGAAGGAGTCCCTCTAGTTTCCCTAATACCGAGCGTCAACATGATATCATGTATTGTCGCCTCTGGTGAGACCAGATCGAGCTGCAACGGGATCCATCGGCTTCTCTTAGATCCAATAAAACTTCCCCATCACTCGATTTGGCAGGTATACCTCAGTGACATACATAATGTGAATAGGTTTTCGATACAACCCAGTCCCTTATATCGGAAATTCCTCTCTAATATCAAAGTAAGGCTATAAAATCACATGCAAACAAGAAAACACACAACCTTGTAATAAATAAACACGTAAATTTATCAGTGACGTAAAATTAACAGTATTTATATAGAATACTTACATTATTTTCTTCTTGACAAGCAAAGATGTCGCGGTAATAAGTCTTCCCCCAAATATTTAACCCAGTAAGTTTTTTAGGCAACCACGAAAACATCTTCAGATAAGTTGGGCTATAAGCGTTGTTCACCGCAACCCGGAATCATACGAATTGGTCGTAGACCCAATAGTCCAACAACGCGGAGAAACCAACTAGAATTTTCAACGATGCCTTTGAAATATCTCCCAAACTTTTATACAGCCACACCGATGCATGTGTACCTCATGCAAACTAATCAAGCTTATCCAAGTGCTCTAGATGGACGAGAAAATCATATTTGATGTTTTTATGGCTCCTGGTCGTAAATATGATACAACCAAGGAAGAAAAGGATCTACGCACAAGGGACATGTTTAGTCTCAATGGTACGCGCGCTATTGCTTCCAGATACTCGTTTCTTGAAAACCGTTCTCTAAGCCATATAAAACCGAAACGCTCCCATTGTGCTGCTCTATCTCTTGTTGAATCTGCTTTGGTGTAACTCCCAACAACTCAGCATATCGACTATAGCACTAATCTATATGGGTGGTCCTGAATAGCTTGATGATTCTCCCCTCCACTGAGAGGCTCGTAATGATATATGCGTCATCCAACATGATAGTTATCTCGTCGGATAAGAAATGGAAGATGTTTGTCTCTTGATATCATCTTTTGATAAAGACCTCGTCCAACTCGAGTTCAAATTTTATTTCGGCAAGTGGCTCGTAAGCGGCAAAAATAGCGTACCTTCCACAATTTATCCAGGTCTCATTGACCGAGTAGATCGTATTTTGCTTGGACCGTAATGGCAGGACATAACTTAAACAATTAAAAATATATGAAGATGTAATAAATTACATTAGTTAAAGAAACATAAAAAACTTATTTGAGACGTAACCCTTGAAAGTGTTGTAAGCTTCGTGGTGCGTGTAGTCGAGAAAAAGAATCACACTCTTTTGCGAAATGAACAAGTTATTCAAGCTCTCGGGATCGGTGGAACGTACTTGGCTACGAACGGGTAGCTCGAGTAGTCTTTTTTTTTTCTCCTCCTCGTCCGACAAGTCCTTAAGACCACGCTCTTAACGTTGAGGTGATCCTTCTATCATAGTATGCTCCCTAGCGCTATTGAATTTTATACGGCGTACAGAGCGATCAGAATATTGTGAACACTCTCCCATATCTACCCTTTTTCCCACGTTAGCTTCCGCCGCACGGGAGGAACTCCCACTACCACTACCGACGTGCAGACGAATATTTTTTGAAGTTGGTTTGGCTTATTCTAGTTCACATCATCCCTTGTGATTTTTAACTTGTTCGACCTGGATACTTGTTTCCTACGACAAACAACAAAAATATATAGGATCAAATTGGGATACTAATATTTGTGTAAATGCATAGGTTAATGCGGGATGAATCTGGGCATCCCCGACGGGGTACTTTAAAAACCTACAAAAAAATTATTATCCGCCAACGGGGCTGCACAGACTCACCCGGCAGGGGATAAGAACATCTGCAAAAAAAACACTTCCCCATAGGGTGAGAAGGTCCTCCTCGACGGCGGATAAGAACATTTTCGAAAAAAACCCCAAAAATAGCAGGTGTTCTTCGAAAAATCTAACATAAAATATCTATCCTAACACAAATCGAACCATCCAACATCAATATATCACTTAAAACACTTATATAAACATGTATTTATCTATTTAAACACCCTAAATACCTTCAATCTAGTAAAGCCATCTTAAAACCTAATAAAACCAAAAACTAAAAACAACAATTCTTACTCTTTTACTTTGCCTATTTGATATTGTTGCTTCGAGTAGATTAATCCCTTGTTGATGAAAAATAGCTTTTTGTGAGGGGAGAAGGATTTTATGGTTTGTGGTAGATTATAGATTTAGAGATAAAGTTAAGAGGAATGGAAAGAAGAAGAAGAGTTTGAATTTGGGGATGATTTTGGGCTGGTTATAAAATTGATTATAAAACTAGACGAGACTACTTATATTTGTTTAACAATTTGGCTAAAAAATATAAAAAAAAAATAGAAAACATACAAAAAGGTAAAAACAAATAAATTTACCAATACAATATTTAAGATAAACAAGTATATGTTTTTTTTAATTTCAGATCTAAAATGAAAGAGTTCAACTATACTTAACTGTATCTAAAAAGGAAAGAACGGTAGAAAATATCAAAATTACTAGTGTTTTTGTTTTTTAGATTTATTTTTATCTAAAATGATAATTATATTTAATAAATATTATTTTATTTTTCATATATAGTTACGTTTAATAACAAAAAAATAAGTTAGGGAAAAAAACTCCAAGAAAGTTCTTCCCCTCTATTTTTCTTCGTTCTTCTCTGGTGTACTCTTATGATGATACCTAGCTCTCCTCTCTGGATCTTGATGACTATCAACAACATGACTAATGAAAATCCTCCTGAAGACTATCGGGATCTTCACTCTACCTTTCAACGTCAAGGTGATAACAACTTCCTGGAACACAACAAAAACAACAGTAGTATGACAAGGAGTAAACAAATCACAAGAACAAAAACCTATGCAAATATAATTATAAACCAAATCAACAACAGAGACACCAATTCTAGCTTCAAGCCAACAAACGTGGTACAAAAAAAACGATCACATTTCAGTGTGATTCACACAAGAGGTCATAGATAAATTCAAGGTTAATTCTAAGCACACTTTAATCGGCAAATTCAACCAGGGAATTCCAAAAAGAGAAAAGTTTAATAATTTCCTTCAATATTTCAAGTTGAAAGAGAATACAACTATGTGGCTTGGGATTCTATGCAAATATTCTTGGGATTTGATTCAAAATCTGACTTACGTAAAATCTATGTGAAGTCTGTTTGGTTTCTATGCGATTCTACCATGAAGCTTTTAAAATGGAAGCCAGACTTTAACCCAAAATACGAAAATCTTATAACTCATGTTTGGGTAAGGTTTGAAAATGTTCCAGAATTTCTCTTCAGTGAGACTATATGGAATCTTTTAAAAATCAAGATACCTGGAAAAAATATAGCATTTTATAATGATTGTTTTGCATGGATTGAAGTTGATCTATCAAAGGATCTGCAACACCAAATATGAGTGGGCTTTGGTGATAACCAAGGTTGTTGGTTAAGAGTAAGATACAAGGATATTCCAAGATACTGCAAGGAATGTCACCACCTTGGGCATGATGAAATCAACTGCAAGAAAGTGTCCAAGAAGTTTGTTAGTAAAAGGATTCAACCATAAAAGAAGATGTAGAGGGCAATAATGAAGACATCATTCAAAACAACATATCTACACCAAAGATTAAATCTATAATAGTGGAAAATCCGAAAACTTTAAGCAAGGAAACACGTATTATACGTAACAAAGACCAAGACAATACATCTGTCGCTCGGAGAAGAAGTCTATAAGATAATATCATGGTCCCTTAAGATGCATAAATAATTGACGTTATTAAATATTTAGAAGCATGATATGAAATATATGTTTCTTTAGATAAAAACAACATTTTATCAAGTTGTATTTCTCTAAATAAATATAATATTAGGATTATGCCAACTACTCCAATAAATGACAAGATAGAAGTGAACACAGAATTCCAACAGATCCTGAACAAAAAACTTAAAGAAGCGGGCGGAAAGAAGAGGACTAAAATCCTAGTTATCAAATCCCTGATGTTTTCAGGATCAAATAGACTTACTCACATTAAATCAAGATGATTAAGATGTTGAATTGGAACATTCGTGGTATCAAGAATAAGTCTTATGTTAGAAGACTTAAGTCTATTATCAACAAAGATCATATCAATTTAGTGGCTATCCACGAACCTCTTACTAAAGATGTCAACCTTCCAATCATTGTTGCTAAAATCAGTTTGATGAAGTATACTGCAAACTGTTCTGATTAGACTTGGCTATTTTGGAGTGATGATTTTGATTTAAAATCCTTATTGACCATCAACAATGTTTGCACACTGAAATTACTTATGTTAATAACAATAAAGGTTTCTTACTAACAACTATTTATACTAAGTGTCAAAGGTTAAAAAGACATGAGCTTTGGAATATTTTGAGAGATATATTTATAACTGAGAAGGAATGGTTAACTATGGGGGATTTCAATGTGGTTACCTCTCATGAAGATCAGCTTGGATGATCTACTTATTTCCTGAACAGTTCAGAAGACTTTAATGAAGCTATAATAGATTTTCATCTCGAGAATGTCGATTATGGAGTTTCTAAATACACTTGGTCTTACAATTCCAAGTGGAAAAGGCTTGACAGAGTTCTATTTAACTGAGACTGGTTTGACTTTTTCAATGAAACTAAGGTTTTTTACATGGCTAGAACCTATTCTGACCATGCTTCTTTAAACATCTCTATAGGTGTAAACAACTTACCATACAAAAAGAGTTTCAACTTTCAAAACATGTGGACTTTGGATGAATATTTTCTTAAAATTGTGGATAAGAGTTGGAAGTAGCCTTTAAAAGGTTGTTCTCTTTTTATTTTCTGAAAAAAAAACTAAGAAGACTTAAACTAGAACTTAAACAATGGAATAAAACTCATTTTGGAAATATTTTTGATAAAGTGCAGGACTCTGAAGATCATGTTAAAATGATGGAAACTAAGCATCAGGAACTCAATTGCATAGAAACTAAATTGGATCTTGCTAAAGCTAACGCTATTCTTATCCTAGCTCTTAACATGGAGGAATATTTTTGGCATCATAAGTGCTACTCTAAATGATGACTGATGGGGATAGGAATACTAAGGTTTTCCATAGCTACATTAACAAAAAAGGAAGAAAAAATAATATTACAAGCATTAAAGTTGGCAATGATTGGATTCAAGACAAAGATCTTATTGGAAAATCTGCAGCTGACTATTTTAGATGCGTCCTAACATGGAACCCCTATTCTGACGAAGAAGAGGAGGACTTAATTATGAAAAATAATATTTTTGACAACATTCATTTCCTTATAAATGATGAGGATAATGATTATATTATGTCTAATCCTAATGAAAATGAAGTCTACAAAATCATTTCTACCATGAATGCTTATAGCGCTGCAGGGATGGATGGCTATAACAACCACTTCTTCAAAACTTATTGGATGATCATAAAAAATATCTTTGTATGGTTATGTTTTCTTTGATGCAAGGTAAAAAACTTCTGCAAGGAATCTTGGCAATGGGTTTGTGTCTCATTCCCAAATCTCTTAATCCTACAAGTTGGAAAGATTAATGTCCTATTAAGTTAATTAGGTCTGTCTTTTATTTCTATCTTTATTAATTGAGATGTTGTGGACTACTTTAATACTAAAAGGGGTTTGAGATAAGGGGATTTTTTGTCCCCTGGTCTTTTTATTATTGCGGAAGAAGTTTTTACTAGAGGCATCTACAAGTTGTTTGAATCTTATAAATCTATGCAATTTTCTGCCATAAGTAATCTTCTTATTCTTGTATTGATTTTTGTTGATGACATATTAATTTACACTAATAGTAATGCCACAACTATCAATAAACTTGGAATGTTTCCTCAAACTTACCAAGAAGTTTCTAGTCAGGTTATTGATAAAGAGAAAACTATAATCATTATTCCTAACAGAATTAATAATAGTAGTATATCTGCTATTACTAATCTAACAGGTTTTGCGTCTAGCTTCTTGCCTATTGAATATCTAGGTATCACCGTAAACAACAACAACAACAACAGAGCCGGTAACAATAATAACCTTCTAAGCAAGATCAACACCAAGATCTTTGATTATGAGATAAAAAATATATCTTACGGTGGAAGGTTAACTCTTATTAACTCGGTTCTTATGGTGATTCCTACTTATTTGATTCAAACTTGTTTTATTCCTAAGTGTATCATTACCATGATAAAAAGAATTTTCAATAAATTTCTGTAGGGTTTATCTTCTGACAGAAACATGATTCACGGGTCTAACTGGAAGAATATTTGTAATCCTTACAATGAGGGTGGGCTCAATATCGGAAATCTATATTGATATTCATGACACATTTTCGTGTAAAATATGGTACAAATTCAAGTAGAATAGAAGTATATGGAAATCAGGCAGAATAACAATTTATGGGCTAACCTAATTCATAATATAAATTCCAAAAACTTACACCTTTTACAGTTTTCTTATAAGGGAGGTTCTCACATCTGGAAAAGACTCGCTAAAATCAAAAAAATTACGGAGAACAACATCAGATGAAGCTTGGTAATGAAGATGTGGATTTCTGGCTTGAAAACTGGTTTAATCACTCCTCATTTATCAAGCTAAATGAAAGTGATAACAACCTTAAATAGGCAAGAAAATGTCAATAGTTTATGGATTGGCAATACTTTGAACAAGGACAGACTAAGAGGTTTTATGACTCAAAATAGTATTAATCTTATTAATTTTAATCAACTCAACCATGAAATGGATGAAAAAATAATTTGGAACCTATCTAAAGACCAAAATTTCAGTACTAGGGAGACATGGAACCAGATAAGGCAACACTCTTTTAAGTCAAAATCTCTTTTCTAAATCTGGAATAACATAACTCCTAAGAAATTTTCTTTCTTATTTTGGAAACTTCTCTTAAATTTTATTCTTATTGATACTATTTTGCAAAAAGGCATCTTGTTGTAGTCTCGAAATGTCAATTTTTTTATTCTATTGAGGATCTTAATCATTTATTTATAGCTTCTAAATTAGTCTGATCTGTTTGAAGTTATTACAATTTTTTCAATATTAAAATTAGTAGCTTCATGAATATAACTCATATGTCTAGTGCTTGGTTCTGGTCAACTACTAAGGAGATTCACGTTATGACTATAATTCCACCTTTTTTATATTTTGAGTGTTATGAAAGGCCATGAACAACTCGAAATTCAAAGGGAGTATCTCTACAACTAAATAGACTATAAAATATATTAAATACATTATACTAAACCTAAACATATCCAACACCATCAAAGTTAAACATTGAAAAATGATGATTGGATGCTATAATTATATAAAATTTAAGAGTAAACTAACCTATATTAAGTGGAATCCTCCTGTTCAAGGTAGGTTCAAGCTTAACACAGACACCTCCAGCCCTTCAGAATTGGGACTCGAGTGGGGCTGTTCTTGTTATAAATAGCTCTAACGACATAATTTTTGGATCGAGCAACCTATATGGCAAGCTACACCCTCTCATAGTTGAAGCTCGGGCCTTACTTGGAGGTCTTCTAATCTGCAACAAAAAGGGATTGTCAAATTTAGATGTAGAAACACACTTCCTTATTTTAGTAAAGTTATTATCGCATGGTAATTTCCCCTGGCCTTTAAAACCTATCTTAACTTGTTTTAGAAATCTTATTGTCTCAAATATGGTGATTTCTCACATTTTCAGGGACCAATACTTAGCACCCAACTGGCTTGTTAAGTGGACCCTGAAATGTAAGATGAAAATATATTGGAATACTTTTAAAGCGCCTCCCCAACTGGGTGCAATTACTCTATTGGAAAGCATGGACCTTGGTTATGTCCACAATGACGTTTAAATCAGTTTAATTTCTCTTATTTTTCTGATTTGTTACATGATCTAATCTGAGATCAGTTACCTCTGCCTTGGTGTCTGTTATATTTTTTTCATTCTTCACTAATTTCCTATTTTTTATGGATTAGGTTTTATACTAACGAGAAGCTGCAACCTCGCTTGACAAATGCTTCACCAATATTTTCTCCAGGTTTTGGATGTTTTCTAATGAAATGTGGCATTTGATGGACTCTCTGGATGCCTTCTCTTAGTGAATGACAGCTACTAGTCTTAAATCCGGAAAACTTGTTGATTGGTCAAGATGGTCATATCAAGTTGACAGATTTTGGTCTTTCAAAGGTTGGTCTGATCAACAGCTCAGATGACTTATTTGGTTCATCTCTCGGAAGCGGTGGATTCTTTGTTGATGATGAAATGAAAGCTCCCTGGTCTCCAAAGAGAGTAAATCGACAAAAACTCTCGGTTGTTGGCTCCTGAAATACTTTTTGGCATGGGACATGTTGCTACATCTTATTGACGTTCTGTGGGTATTACCCTCTTTGAGCATGGCCAAAGGTTCCAAAGCAGTTGTCTTACCAAGCGTATAATATAATTACCAAACTGCTAAATGGAAATCTGGTGCAAAGAATTGTGGCATCAGGAACATGAGAGGTGAAGAAACGTCATTTCTTCAAAGATATAATCTGGGACACACTTGCTAGGCAGAAGGCAATGTTCATACCATCAACAGAAGCACTTGACACCAGTTATTTTATGAGCCGTTATATCTGGAATCCAGTAGATGAACATGTAAATTAAGTTAGTGACTTCGAGGTCTTGACTGACTCTTGCAGCAGCGGTTCTTTCAACACAGACGATGAAGATAGAGATGAATATGTTTAAGTCAGTTTGAGGAGTGCATCTGTTTTCGCCATTATCCATGGTTCCAAATCCCCGGTCGTCTTTTGCAATGACTTGCCTCGCTGCTCTCCTTTAGCCACTGTTCATAAATCTAAGTCCCTGACCATGCTCAAATTCATAATCTAGCCTCTCTGATGTTGTTTTTTAATTGTACTCATTCTGTTTCTGGGCTCCTTAGTTGGCTTTATTCATAATCGAGAAGAAGACTGTTCCCCTATGCTGATTGAGTGGATCGAATGAATCGAGCTCCTTGATGAAGTGATTCTGTTTGTCTAGGATTTCAGCAATCTATGTTGTATTTCGTTCCGATTTGTCTCCAGCTTTCCTTTGGCCAGTTAGGATTCTGTGTTCTTCTCAGTTAGAGCGCCAGCAAAAGATTTTGGATTGAATTTTCTTCACCGGATATTGGATTTAATTTGGCTTTTGAAATTAAAATCGTTGCTGCCACAATGAAGATGGAGTGTTGTTCCTAGGATTTCTATGACAATGACGTATATTCGATTCATATTGTATTCGCCCCTCATGCTAAGAATAAAAGTTTTGGACCTTTGAACCCGGGTTGCCTTTTGAACTTAACGAATACTTTACTCCTTTCTAAATCTTGTAGGGATTCTATTCTCATCAATAATAATCTCCTCTTTTGTTAATAAATAATAATAATAATAACTATTTTTTTTATAGCTTTTCAAAAGAAATTATAACTCATAAAAATAGATTATGTCAACCAAACATAACAATTAAAAACCTCAAGGTTTCAAAAAAAAAAAAAAAAAAAAAAAAAAAACAATTATAGAACTTATAAAATTTATTTGCGATGTGTCAACCAAACGGACTTCATCTATTTTTGTGATTGTTTTTTTTATATTAAAATTCTAAGTAACCGATCAAAATCTCGTCACCAAATTTGGTTCCGAAAAATTGGTTCTCTCAGTAAAGTTCCTGTCGGCGGCTACGAAACTCGTGACGCCAAAACTAAACCAATACACTTTGGCTTAATACCCCGCAACACCAAAGTTACTTATAAAGGGGCTTACAAAGTTTGACCTTTTAGAAACAAATTCAACCCACGTCAAGTAAAACAAAGTACGATGATAAATGAGGTCCACAACACTATATCGTACAGTTTTGCAACATACTTGATTTTGACCAAGACACTATGTTGTGTTGTCTGACATTCTTGATGACATTTTGAGACAATCCCCAAAACAACACTTTAACTTGGATCAATCAAGGGCTTAGAAAGTTTGACACCCACAATTTGGCTCCATCAGCACTAAAAATATTGTACAGGAATCTACAAGCAAATTTAACCTACATAGATTACACAAGTATGGTGACATGAAGTCCAGAACACTATATCGTGCAGTTTTACAACATGCTCGGTTTTGACTAAGATATACATTGTGCTGCTGGACATTCTCGATGACATTTCAAAGCAATTCTAAAACACTTTCAAACAGTGGATATCACTCGTGTGTCAAAACTTTCCAAGACAGACCAATACACTTTGGCTTAATCCCCCTTACCACCAAAGCTACTATAAGGGGGCTTAGAAAATTTGATACCCACACTTTGGCTCCATCTGCCCTTAGCACCAAAAATACTGTAAAGGGCTTTAAAAGCAAGTTTAACCCACATAAAACATACAAGTATGATGACAGATGAGGTCCAGAACACTATATCGCACAGTTTTGCAACATGCTTGTTTAGACTAAAACAATACGTTGTGCTGCCGGACATTCTTGATGACATTCCGAGCAATCCGAAAGAACACGTTGACTTAAGCTCAACAGTATACCTGCAAGTTTGATTTGTAGTTTTGATGAGTACTTAACTGCAAAAAAAGAACGTTTGTCAAAGTAATCAATATTGATGAGTACAAAGATACTACAGCAAGATAGCCACTTTTCTAAGTAGCTTATTTGGATCTACATCTGTTCATTAGACGAAGAAAAGGACCCAAGAAATTAATGCCTTGCTGTATATATATACCATTAATTTAAATCATGTTTCAGGCCAATAAAAACTGGGTCACAAAATTGAACATTGATTTCTCTTTTAAAATCACAGTATGCAGATGCGCACACATCAACTTATAATTTGATTCCAAATACATATCTTGTTCGTGGAAAAAAGTTAAGTTGTAAAATATCCCGGATTGTTTATGACATATCAATGTTCTTGTGAGAGAAGATATTTATTTATGTTTCTTTATTAGGAAACATAGATATATTTTTACTATCACCAGCCAAGCCAACTAGTCTTTTGTACCTCTTTGGTTCCCAAAGGATTTCGGTTGAGCAGTGAACCCTAAAAATCTACCATGCTAGTTGTCTTTGAACTGAAAGCTAGACTAAACAAAGAAACTTTATGCATATAAGCCTAAAAGCTAAAAGGCATCAAACAAACCTAAATGCCAATAAACAGTATGCCTTATACTCAAAATCCTGTGGCCATAACTTTCACTTGAAATATAAATATCACCAAATTTAGTTATCTAACATTAAATATTAGGCAATGAGATTGAGACACATTAAATACATTACCATCATATCAGTTAGATATTTACCAAATAGGAATTTACCGTTTCAATGAAACAGTTGTAAACTCAAAATAGAACTTTCTGTTGAGGTACCATAAAGTAAAGCATTATTAATTCATAGGGTTCACTATTGTATTTGAATCTTCAAAAGACAGTCTATAAATTTAGTGAGCCAAAAACGCGCAAACTTGAGACATAAATTATGAAGCACCGATCCTTCCAGCAACCTCACTGGATACGTGGGCGGTGCTTGGATGCATATCCAGTGTTTGGATAGTCAAAGGGTACACGCTATGGGAAGGTTAACGTAAAATTTTATGCTATTGATTATAGTACTGATTCTTTTATTAAGATTCTGCATTCTAATTAATAAATAATCATTATATATATTTTAACTAATTTTCAAATGCATATAAACATCTATTGGATATATAGAGATCTGAACTAATGATTTGCATCTGTATCCTACAATACAATTTGGTCGATCTCCTGCCATCCACACTCAGGACAAAAAAAAGATTTCCGTTTAACATATTAAGTCCCTAGAGATCACATGTTCAAGTTGTTTTTATCGAGTAAAGTGTAAATGGATGGTTATCGAGACCAAATGTGAACTTTGACCGTGAGGGTACAGAAGTTACCATTAATCAATATCAGGCTGCCGATGAAGCTAAGCCGCAGTGTTGTTCTGCAATCTGCAGGGACGATAACATTATAAATATCCAAAACATAAAAGAATAAGTTCACAAAAAGAATCACGAAATTGATCTACTGAAGATAAGGCTAGAGAAATAAAAACGATCACTATATCATTTGATTTGAGCATTTATAAACCAAAATCTTTGAAGCAAAATATTGAATCACGGCTACTCAAAAGCTAAAGCAAAATAAAAATAAAAAACACAATTTGTCACAAGGAACCTACAAAGAAGACCTTTCCATATTGGTACCCTCCTTTCTTGTAGTGCTCATTCTACACCCATTCACACAAACGGAAAGCACGTCTACGATGCTAAAATAATTCACCGAGTTCTGTTTCCTTGGGTAAGACTACTTCCCATCCAATAGTTATTATTCCTTCCTCCATTTTGTCGTTCGAAACCAACATTATGTTGAAACCTTGAGGTTTTGAACCTCGAGTCATACCGAACAGGACCTTCTCGCATCCTCCAGTCTCTACCGCCTGTGTGATCCTCATTCTTGGCCTCATATTTAAATTCTTCACCCCACCCTTTATATTGGGTGGTCTCTTCTTGTTTGCTCTCGTTTGGAATTTGATCACAATTCTCCTCTGGATCATCCCATCCAGTAGCACAAACTGGCTGATAATAGGACTCGGGAAAAATCAGCACCTTCTGATCTATCTGTATCTCATCATCGCCTACCTCAGTGCTGGTATCGATTTCAGCATCCCAATTTATTTCGTCAATGTACATATCTGGATCAGGTAAAGGTATATCACAGGGCAGACACTTCATTTCTGTCCAAAACCTTGTTTTGGCATTTTTAAATGCCTCTTCACCAGCAGAATCATTCCATTGAACCACATCACCATAGATATGTATATAGGTCTTCGTTTCCAGAATCTTTGACCATGAAACTCCAGCTGAAGAACAGAACTTCTGCTCCCATGTTGGAACGGATTGCCTCCAACTACCTAGCAAACAAATAAAAAATGACATCAGCCTATATAGAATTCATACATTGTAAAACAAATTTTATTTCCATAAGAGAAATTATAAAAACCAAAAGTTCCTACTAAAACCAGAAACAACTTCCATGTTTTGAAAAAGTAAAATACCTAAATAACGAGGGAAAAGTAAAACAAGTCTGCCGGCAACACACAAATACTATGGTAAAAGAATCATGCAGAGGATATTCTTTAATATTTTTATTGAACTTCAGCAGATGAACCAGTAGATACTCCCAAGTTATAACGAAATTTTTATTAATCTTAAGACGAATAAAAATGAAAAAGAAGTTAAGTGAATATCAAAGGTATCTTCGTTCCACAATGAAATACTAAAGAAAGACCACTTTTGATGCTGAAAATGCAAAGCCACTATATGAGAAACGTCATGACCATTATGACTCAAACAAGGAATGATACAAGGTGTTAGTAAACAAACATAGCTTGCATGTGCATATATAAATTTTAATGACGAACAGAAACCAGATAGATTTAAAAGAGCCTAACCTAAAATCCTCACTAATTATAAAACACAACTCGCACGAGTCAAGTCACAGAAGCTAAAAATGAAATGCATCCAAAGACTAGTATACTACAAATATAATTATTAAGGCTGCTAAATAAGACCTGACTAGCTCGAATTCAATATGTAGGTCAAAATGTTAGATCGGTACAGTGACTGACCCAAATTCATCATTATACTCCAAGTGTTCCATTGGTTCAGTTCAATGGATTTATACTCAATGCAACTTTTCGCTCGTTAGCAGGATCTTGAAGCCAACACTTGTTTATTTGCAGAATTCATCAGCATCTTGTTCAAGTTTGCCTCTCTTTTTTCCCTTACTAAGGATTTAAACACGGATCTGAGGTAGGGTTTCAGCACGGATTACGTATGGCGGTTTATAAAATGTTCATAACGAGTGCGACTCAGACTTAATTGTAATGTTCTCAGCAGATGTATAGGCACTACAATCCTACACCTATAGTCTATAGATACATACATATATACATACTACAAGGTCTCAAGTATGAATAGTTTAGTAGCTATACAAGCAAGAAATCAAAGTCTGCATACAATCATTGATATATAATATGGTTGAACAAAAACAAAAGCAAAACAGAAATTTAAGGATCGGTCTCTTATGACTGAGTAGAGAAAACTCAAAAGGGAAAAAAAAGAAGAAGAGAGGATTAAAGCATACCGACGGGTGGTTTTCTTGTCCAGTGCTGAAGTTGTTGATTACCTCCATCTCTACCTCTACCTCTACCTCTACCTCTACCTCTACCTCTTTGTCTTCTCAAGTTCTCCATAAGTAAAATCAAATACAAAAGTTGATCGATGGAGTGAATTGGGAGTAGGAATCGGAAGCAGCATTTAAAGAGATTGTTTGAACCCTAAACTTTGACTCGTTCCCTAGCCACCCTTGCGCCTTCCAATTTGAATTTGAATTGGAATTGGATAATCCTTTTCTTTCCACTTTAGGTCAATACAAGATGATTCTGCTATTTTCCGGGTTATTTTTTCCTTCCTCCATTCTTATTCTGTTCGATGCCTGGCCCCTCCTTGATTTAGCATATTTCTATATGTCTATATATAAATGTTATAAAAAAAATAACTATCTATTATATAATAGATAAACAAATTAATTACTATATATTATTTAAAAACCTCAATATATTATGGGAAATTGTACTTAAAGTACCCACTCAACTATTCGATTGTCACTTACCACCTAAGGTTTGATCAATTGTTACTTAATACCCATCTCAACTATCTTATTGTCACTTACAACCTAATTTTATTTTAATACCCTAACTACCCTTAACCCACTATATAAACGTTATTTTCTGTTTTCTTTCTATTTTTTCTAGCTTTTTGAAGATTTGAATTTGTTAGCCGCTCTAACCACCTAACCCTACCAACCACCACGAGCTGGGTTGAAATCACATTTTCCGGTGATCGGAAGCTGCTAAAGGTTTGTTTCTTTATGTAAGTTGTTGTGTTAGACCTGTCTAACCTCTGTTTTATACGTACAGGAGTTGATCGTCGCTTTTTGGAATCTTATAGCTTACAAGTAATCGTGTTGCGAGCTTTTTAGGTAATTACCTACCAATTTCGAAGTTTTTTATTCGTTTTCTCTGTTGGAATAGGTTCTGTTGTACTGTTTTTAGATGCCATTGCCTGATTTCGAGCTTTTCTCTGTGTTTTTTTTGTTATAGTGATCTGTTATTGTTTAGTTAATATTGTTCGTTATATAGTTACGTCCTTGTTTTCTGATGTTATATTCTAATTTGGTAGTGCTTTAGTTTTGTCTTGAATGTGTAGATTACGAGTTTTTAGGTCAGTTAGAGTATTGTATTTCGAAACAAATATCAGGACCGGTGTTACATAGAACTATCAGGACAGGCTGCGAATAGCTCTATGTAGATATACACAAATATCAGGACAGGCTGCGAATTACTCGATGTATGTACACAATTCGCAGGTTATGATGCGAATTGTTTGATGGTGCAGTAAATAATCTGCACAGTTTTTGTGACTAATAACAAATATCAGGACAAGATGCGAATAGATCGTGTAGGTATAACCAATTCGCACCTTAGGATGCGAATTGTTTGATGCAGTAGTAAATATTTTGCACCTAGTTTTTGTGACTAATAACAAATAACTTGTATTGTCCAGGTTAAGAGATGTCTAAATCACGAGTTTGTATTTTTAAATATGGTCACCAAACTGCAATTGTGCCTTTCACGGAGTTTGAAAGCTTCGAAAGTATCCAAGCTTATGTAGAGAACACATGGGAGGAGCTTGCCACAGGTGAGTACCTAATTACTTACTCCTGCGGGGATCACAATAATTGTTTTCTTTAATAACCAGAGTGATTTTGTTGGGTTGGTGTTATATCTTGATTTGGAGCGTTTAAAACGGGTTAGTTTTCTCATAGAACAACACGTCTTTGATAAGGGTTCTGGTAATAAAAGTTATGTTGATAAGAGCTCTGGTGGTAAGGATTCTGGTGGTAAGCGTAAAGAGCGTAGCTTGGTTTTGGGAGAACCATCTCTTGATCAACTAGTTAGCGGGGAGAGTAGTAACGGTTTAGTTAATTCTGATCAGAGGAAAAAACAACTTGCTACTGCTGGTTGGGCTGATGCTATTACAGAGGTGGGTCAAGCTTTTGAAGAAGGTGCTGCCGGTCTGAGGGTATCCTTGTGCAAGTTTGCGTTAGAGCATGTTTTTTCTTTTAAATACCTGCACAACACAACAAATAAGATCACTGCTTATTGTGAAAATAAGCTCACAAGCGGGTACAAATGGAGGGTTTATGCATCTATTGACTCAAGCACCGGCCTTATGACGATCAAGAAGCATTTCTCGTACCATACTTGTAGTCCTGTTTTCTCCCAGAAGCATAAGCATAAGCGGCACAGACATTTGACATCAAATTTGATTGCAGAGGAAATTCAGGATTCTCTCCGGACCTGCCATTCGTTGACAGCCAAAACCATACAATCGACTGTCAAACAAGATTACGGTCTTGATATCTCTTATCGTTTGTCATGGAATGCTTTAGAAAAGGCTAGGAGGGGAGTTTTTGGAGATAGTTCAAGTTCTTTTAGTTTACTAAGCGGATACTTCAAACGCTTGAAGAGCCGGGATATTACTTCAGACTGCCAGTTGGAGTTGTCAGCTGGAAACCGATTCAAGCGCTGTTTTGTAGCATTCAGTTCGTCCCTTAGTGGTTTTCATTCATGCCGTCCAATGTTGTTTGTCGATGGAACCCACTTATATGGCAAGTACAAGGGTACATTGCTCACTGCTGTAGCAAAGGACGGAAACAACGGTTAGTTACATTTATATAGTTAATGAACGATGTTTTTGTGTGAAAATGCTGATGTAATTCGCAGCAGGTGATGCGAATTAAGCAGGGTTGTGATCCTCACATTTCGCAGTTGAGGCTGCGAATTAGGTATTATGCTGAGTAAACTGTACTTACATCGCAGCTTGAGTTAGGTATTATTTAAAGGTTCCACAAGCTGCGAATTCACATGCCGAACTGTTTGCATGATCAATTAAAATGTCACACATATTCTGCATGACAAGCTGCGAATTGTTCCAGGACAGCATGCGAATTGTTTACAATTTTAAACGTTTGCATACTGTTGTGGTGTTTATTTGATTTGCATTTTTCCAGGACTATTCCCTGTTGATGTTGCTGTAGTTAGCATTGAAGATTGGGACAATTGGATGTGGTTTTTGGGGTGTTTGAAACCACATTTGCTGGATCACCAGATCACATTTATTTCAGACCGTCATTCTGGTATTGTTAATGCTGTTTCTGTCTTGCATCCAAACTGCTATCATGCGTACTGTTATTTCCATCTCATGCATAATTTGAGAGCCAAACTGGAACATACTAACAGGGAGTATAAAAAAAGATGTTGAGTTTCTTCCACCGTCTTGCTTATGCTTCCAGTCAAGAGCTTTTTAAAGAGATACTAACAGGTTTTTTATGTGAAGGTGGTGAGAGAATGAGTGATTTTCTTGCAAATTTACCCCCTGAAAAGTATGCGCAGGCTTACGTAAAAGGGAAGCGATACGGCTCTATGGCTTCTACCGCAGCTGAATCGTTTAACAATCAGATTAAAAAATATTGCGGCTTACCAATTGTTGAGTTTATTGATTGGATTAGAGTCTTGCTTATGACTCAGGTTTCACGGAGATACGAAGAAGCTCTCAGCTGGAGTACTAATTTGGTTCCCGAGTACGAGAAGAAGCTAAAGCAGAATGTTGACATGTGCCGAAGTTGGGTAGTACGTAAGTCCTCTTCCGTCATGTTCGAAGTCTTTTCGACTCCTGTGGCTGTTGTTAATCTGTTGGATTTCAAATGTTCATGCGGATCATGGCAACAAGAGTGTTTTCCATGTGCTCATGCTCTAGCGGCATTACAATACACCGAACAAGATCCATTGACTGTAATAGAACCCTTCTTTACGGTTAAGAATTACAGGGAAAGTTACTCTTTCAGCATACCAGCTATAACTGATTTCGGCGAAGGGTCCAGCGCTAACGATCCTTCTTTTGTTGAAGTTCTTCCTGCGAACGTTAAGAGACGCTCCGGAAGGCCTAAGAAAAAGCGAATCCCTTCTAGAGGAGAAATCTCAACCAAGAAGTTAAGGTGTGGCCGATGTTCGAAATCAGGCCATAACCGGAGAACTTGTGATGTTCCAGTTTAAGGACATTTATTTTTTTAGCATAGTTATTGTTCTGTACAGCAAACTAAACATTTGTACATTCCTGTTTTTTGTATTTTCTACTATTGGAGTTGTAATCATTTCGCATCCTATGCTGCGAAGTATGTACAATACGTCGGTGTTTGTTACAAACATCTATCAGGATTATATGCGAATTATGTACAATTATGTGATATTTTAACAGGGTGCGAATCATTGGTAAAATCATATCAAACATTTATCATATCTTACGTTTCGCATGATAGGCTGCGAATTAGGGCCAGAATTGTGATGCAAATGGAGATCAGTTAGGAGTCCTGATATTTGTCATGTGATAAGCTGCGAATTGTTATTTAATAAAATACCAGGATATTTAGTAAGGTTGAAAATGAGTAATATAGCAGGTTAACATGCGAATGATGTACAAAATGTATTTGGATTACAAAAAGGAGGATTACAAGTTGGATTACAAAAAGGAGGATTACAATATTTCCAGAAACTAACAACTGTTTACACATATCACTACAAGCTACTGGTGCTAGTTAGTTGCATTTCAAAAAATTGAAAAAACAAAAACCAACTCTAGCAGTTGGTAGAGGATTCATCACCAACTGTTTCCTCTTTCTCCTTTTTGTGCTGATCATCTTTGTCTTTCTCCTCTTTGTCTTCGACTTTCTTTTTCTCTTCCACTTTCTCTTCAGCTTCAATATCTACGTCCATCATGCTTAAAAATTTTGTCCTCGATGGACCAGCTTCGTCTTCCCTCTTCCTTTTGTTGTTTTGAACCTCTGGCTGAGGTGCAGCAGGAAGCATTGGAACCTGTTCTGGCTGAGGTTCAGCAGCAACCTGTGGAACAACTTCCAATGGTTGAGAGTCAGCTGAGTAGTGGTCATCATATACGTCTAACCCAAAAACAGAGACTGGGCTGGGGGTGGTGCTGCTGGCCTGATCAACTCATCACTCCAGTTAACTGTTAAGGATGACCAAGAGTCACCCAGGGAACCGAGTGAACCAGAGTTTGAGTATGAGGTGGTTGTTATTGTGGTGGAAGACATGACTGTTTGAATTCGAAGAGAAGAAGAGGTGTTTTTAAAAAAATATAGAGTTTGGTGTAAAGTTAGCCTTTGGTTACTAGAGGTATTTATAGGGAAAGGAGGTGATCATTACATAGCCTTCATGTCCAATCAGCATTTAATGAATTATGTACTTGATTAGATTGTTTTTTGGGTGCTCAATGTAGAAAACGTTTACCAAGGCATAAGCCACAGACTGTTCGTATCCTTGTACTTTGTATTTTTAATATTTCATTTATGCACCAGGCTGCGAACTGGTTTTAAGCTGGTAAACCAGGCTGCGAATTGTGTGTGTAGTGATAACCATCTCTTAGGTTAGGCTGCGAACTATTTGATATAATTTAGGCTGCGAACTATTTGATATAATTTAGGCTGCGAACTGTTCATACATACCAGGATCATAATCAATCATTATATATCACGTTATGATGCGAACTATAAGATAAGGAATATTCATTATATATCATAATTTGTTTATGTATGCACAACAAAACTAAAATTTACAACAGATGTATTTACAAGCAACTAATGTATTTACAAGCAATACACAAATCAGCCATATGTGATGGTGTCTTTGTCATTTAAAAAGAAATAGAACATTTCTGTTCTGAAGGCAGTTACCATATCTGCATCGTATTTTCTCTGTACTATTCTATGCTGAATAATATCCCTTGCATATTTGCAGACGAAGACACCACAGTCCACGGTGCCTCGCTTTTGTTGTGGGATGCCTCTTTCCACCTTCACCTTCCACCCTGTGCTATATTTGGGTAGGAATTCTCTATCCAACAAATATTTGATCTGTGTATAGTAATTAGTGTTAGGAATATGCACAAAAAAACAGTTGGTGACATACAATTCGCATCATTAGGCTGCGAATTATATGACAATGAATCCAACACAATTCGCACCTTATGCTGCGAATTATATGACAGCCAATCCAACATGGATAGGTTGCGAATTGTGTCATGGACAGGCTGCGAATTGAGTTATGGACAGGCTGCGAAAAACAACTTATTTACTCACAATTCGCAGCATACCAGAACTCAGCTCGCAGCTTGCATACTTAAAATGTGTTCAGAATTAAGTGTATAGTTTGTAATATTTACCAGTAGTGCAGGTGTCCTTGTGGTCATGTCTGTGGCATGAAGCTTAGGCAGAAGCGAGTTGTAGTTTGAAATTGTCCTACCGTCGACGTCGATGACGAGCAACGTCCAGTGGTTTACATTGTTCTTTTGCTCGGTGCACACTGGAACCATGATGAAGTTGGCATTTTTGCGCCCCTTTCTAAAAGCCATGTCCACTAAATTTTCCACTTGCCACCCTGCTTTCATTTGATGCTGCATCCAAGCAAGAGTATATTAAAGTGAGAACATTTCTGAGAACTTTCTTCAATTTACGTGAGCTAAACTTACCGCAGTCATGCCAGAAATCAGTATGGCGTCGTGATGCTCTCCTTTAGCTTTAGTGCATGGGACTTTGTAGTCTGCTTCTTCAAGCATCTTTCGAATCCAAGCATCGATAAGCTAACAAAGGAGTTGTAGATTTATGTTAAATATAGAATACATATTTGAAACATTGAAAATAGAATTGGTTGACAATTGGATACCTTTACGTGTAGCTCCATTTCTAAAGGTAGTGCCATGACATCACTCGCTTGCACTCTGATTCCGTATGTAAACTTGGACTCTGGTAACTGCCATACCACTGGATCAGGTGTGTCTCTCTCGTAGGCTTTAACCAACTGTATTTTGTGGTATTCTGCCACATCGATATGGTCAGTTACTTTTGTTTTCTTTGGCCAGTCGCTGTATTCTACTACTGGCGGTTCCCGCATTGTTATTACGGCACCTTCTTCTTCCTCTGCCACTTGAGGCTGCGTTTGTGTCAGTAGCGCAAAACTTGGCTCCTCTATGTCATTAACCGTCTCGAGCTTAGTAAATAACAAAAATCAAAAGTAGAGGGCGTCAGCGATTTATAAGATGCAACGAGTCCAAACACTTCGCATCTTAGGCTGCGAAGTGTGTGGTTCCAGTTAAATAAATTTAGTAGTATCTATCAGGGTAGGGTGCGAACTATTCGAGGTTCCACTGAACAGTTCGCATCCTACCCTGATATTTGTTTGTAATACTCCAATCAGCATTTTCCACAAGTCACATGTTATGATGCGAAATCATTATAAGGAGGCCTTACCGCACGGTCATCGACAACCACTGCCGTTGACTTGTTCGGCATAGAGGCTGGATCGTGTCGGCAGAAATCATTAATGTCATCCTCCGACATGTTCTCCAGAGACCGTTGTATTATAGAATCGTAATATACATTATCAATTTCATTTAAAAATGTCTGTGAAACTTGAGTACTAATACCATCAACAAAAACATCGGGTAAACCTACTGTGTTATCGTGGGACTCTGGAGTTGGCAGTTGATTTGTTACCGGGCCTACAGTTTGATGTTGGCTTAGCAATTCTGACTTTGCTGACAGCACCGTTGGTCTTTGAGGTTCCACCGAAGAAGTGGTTTTGTCTTCTAAGGATGGTCCTTCCTGGCTGAGTAGTTCTGTCTTCTCACCGGGATGGACAGGTTCTGACTCTTGAGGTGCTACCTCTTGAGTTAGCCTTTCTCTCTTCGCCAAGGTTATCTGTTGCTGCTGTTGTTGTTCTTGTTGTCCTTGTTGCCGGTCTTCGTGTTGAACCTGTGGCTGCTGGTGTTGTTGCTGGTGGTGTTCTTTGTGTTGTTGTTGCTGGGGGTGTTCTTCGTGTTGTTGTTGTTGGGGGTGTTCTTCTTGTTGGTGCTGTTGTTGTTGTTGTTGTTGCTGTTCGTGTTGTTGTTGTTGTTGTTGTTGTTGCTGTTGTTCCTGTTGTTGGGGGTGTTGTTGTTCTTCTTCTTCTTGTTGTTGTTGTTGGGGGTGTTCTTCTTCTTGTTGTTGATGTTGTTGTTGTTGTTGCTGTTGTTGTTGTTGTGGTTGCTGTTGTTGTTGTTGCTGGGGGTGTTCTTCTTGTTGGTGCTGTTGTTGGTGTTGTTGCTGTTCGTGTTGTTGTTGTTGTTGCTGATGGTCTTGCTGTTTCTGTTGGTGTTGTTATCTTTCGGTCTCCTATTTCATACAAAAATATAAAAAAACAAAATGGTGGAAGGGTTAAGCATAAGTTAATTATTGTGTAATCACATTTCGCATCCTGGCCTGATATCTATGTTATACATTCCTAACAATTCGCAGCTCAGCATGCGAATTGTGTAATAACCAAACCACCAGTTTATTACATAATTCGCAGCTCAAGCTGCGAAACGTTTGGACAGGACTACACAAGAGTCCTGATATTTGTTTGATAACATCATATCATCTACTTACATTATCTACCTCCTCTGTATGTGTCTCCATGATGGGTGAATTGTGGGCATCATCGTCCCTTTCTTCCGGCAGTACTCCAGGAAGAAATGTGTGCTGATCAGCTTTAGACACGGATGCTTGCTGATCAGTGGATTTTTGTCCCTCTGGAAGTGCTGCTGGTACCTGCTTTATTGGGCTTTTAGTACGGCTGATTGGCAGAGAGATAACATTGTGGAGTTGTTGTGCTTCAAGTTCCGCTATCTTGCGTTTCAATTCTTTCAGCTGCAAAAATGATAGCAAACTTTTTATAAACATATTAAGTGCTGATTGTAGTGATTATTTAAGGTTCAAGTCATACTTACTTCTCTGGCCTGTTTTTCTATTTTTCGCTCGTACTTGTTCTTGTCGGCGTATGTTTTCAAACGCTTTGATTGAGCAGCAATATCGGGATTAAGGTCTTTGCGTTTGATTAAATAATCACCCGGCTATTGTTGGGGGAGCTTCTGCAGAAACAGCCCGGGGAGGGATGAAGCTTGGCACAGCTGATCCTCCGGACTGTTGGCTCTTTGTATGTTTTTGAGTTCTCACCTCAGTTTGAGTTTCTGAGGTCGAAGTTTCTTTGGGAGGTAGTGGGCTGCTAGCCTCCGGACCAACCGGCCTTTCCCAGAGAGTCCTAATAGTTGCCCCGGACCCTGATTCGCTAGTATTTTTGGAAGAAAGCCCTTTAACCAACCTACTTGGTCTTTTCATGATTAGTTTATCTGGAGAATGGTCGGAGTCGGACCCCATAGCAATGAAAGTGGATTTTTTCCTAACACTTGTGACAGTGACCCCCGGTTCAACAATAGGGATCGACTCTTGGACTGAAGAGCCAGATACTATGGGGGAGAGTGTTGATTGAAAAAGTTTTCTAGGTTTTGTACCTTTAGAAGAAGATGAACCTCTATCAGATTCTTCGATTGAAGGGACTGGTTTCTCGACAAGCGACGCTGAAAGCCTTGCTGCAAGTCTTTTCTCTTTTTCAACCCTTTGAGCTTTCTCCAATTCTGAGAGGTTAAGCCAGCCACCCTTGATCAGTGTTGTTCTTGCTGTGAACATAAACAACTAAGGAAATCTTGAAGTTTTAGAGAGATGAAGCTTTGGGAAAAATGGCAGAGTGAAAGTGATAGTGAGGCTGTGAAAGATGAATAGAATTTATAGTAAATGTAAAAAAGGGGTTGATTCCTAGGAGAATCCGAAAAGTTGGGCAATGATTAAAAGACGACGCTGATGTCATTAATAGCATTTAAAGAGGTAACTTGTTCGAGAAAGTGGTGCAACTTTCGAGGTGAAAAAACGGCTAAAAGTAACCAACCAGAGAGTGACACGTGTCCCACTAACTCTGACAAAGAACCGTTTGGAATTCGTAACGATTGCCCTGTCCGGGTCCGTCCTCAACTCCCTTCGAATTGGAAAACCACATCCCAAATCGGACTGTTTTTCAGTTCTTTGACAAAGACGCTTGTTCAAATACCTAAAAAAGGGGCTCCTGATGAGTCCGAATTCGAAGTGCTCCCCGGAAGGGTAGTCCAAAGTAAATCTCCCCGTAAATTCGGACAGGCTCCAAGTATTTAATTCGAACAGGACTTTTTAACCGGACAGATGATTTCGAACACTGTAAACTTAAGGCAGTTCGAACTATGACTAAAGTACTAAAAAACCTAAACACTATCTGACTAAGCTACCTGCACATCTGCTTAAAACTCATGGGTCTTTAAACATGACCCGGGTCCATTAAACTTGACCCGAAAGCCCATAAGGGCCCAAATATCACACTATAAATACCCAACCACCAGCATTAACTATGGGTAAGAAAAATTAACTGCTGCCAAGCTGCTTAATTCTCTCTCCACATTAAAAAACACTTTGAAACACCTTTAAACACCATCACACCACCGTGAAACACCCTCACACCGCCTTAAAACTCCACTTGAAATTACCAGCCTACCCTCAAGCTACTTTTATCCACACCAAATTGGCGACTACAGTGGGAGGCGACGGTGCCTGAATCAAGTATTCAAAACCAAGTAAAGAAATTCTCTCCGAATGAATCCGGATAATCCAGAGCTTCCACCAGCTTTGCTCGAAGTGGTGGAAGAGAACGATGAATATACTGTCCAAGAGCGTGACAGGTTGAGGGTTGAAATAGAAGCTCTGAGGGCTGAAAAGGCCAAGATGGGCATGAAGGAGAAATCCAAGGCGTCAGTTGCTCATCGCTCTGATAACCCTCGAGAGCATGAGGCTTCAAAAACTCATGTGAGCACTAAAAAGACACATGCCAGTTCTAAAAAGTCTCACCGGTCCAAGCCTGTGGAGAGTTCTGATTCAAGTTCAGAATCTTCGGACAGCTCTTCGGACAGTGAGGGAAATGAAAAATCCTTGTCCTCTAGCAGTGATGAGGGGCGAACCAGGAAAAAACAGAAACAAGTTAAGAAGTATTCCAGAAAAAGAGATCACCATGGAAGAATGAAAAGGCACATTGGAAAAGGGTCATCTCACAACCGGAGGCATGTAGACCGGATGCTGATGGATCCTTTTGCCTTCCATGATGAGCCATGTATCTTTGCAACTCCTAATGAGGATACCGCGTTCAGTCGTGGGAGGAATTGGAGGCAATCGCCATTGTCTTCCAAAATACTGTCCGGAAACCTCCCCAAGAGGTTTGATAGCACCAAGATGGAGAAGTACGATGGCAGTACTGATCCGGACAATCATCTGGAGCAATTCAAGAACTTCATGATGAACTTTGATGATGATGATAAACTACTCTGTAGGGCATTCTCCCAATCCTTCACGGGGAGTGCTCTGAAGTGGTACAACAGCCTGCCTCAGGGTTGTATCAGAGATTCTGATACTTTTTGGGTGGCCTTTCGAAGGCAATTTGTGGGGAGTAAGGAGCTAAAAGGTAATGGAGATACCATAATCCATTGTGCCCAAGAACCAAACGAATCGTTAAAGGAATACATAAGTCGCTTTGTAAACACAAAAAACGGGCTGGCTGATTGCTTTGAACAAGTGGCAATAGCATCCCTAAGACAAGGTTTGAACCCGGGCAATCTGGCCGATTCAGTAACCAGGAAGAAGGCCATGACCTGGGGAGGATTGCTAAATCAAGTTGGCAAGCAAATAAATGTTGATGAAACAAAGAAGACCAGGGTGCACAGGCAGGTGAGATCCACCCCGGTGGCACCAACTCCAAATCAAAACCAGTCCGGGAACAAAGCAAGAGAAACCGGACAGGGGCATGGAAGGGGAAAAGCTCAGTCTCAACCAGCTGCTCCTGCACAAAGCCAACAGTCTAGAAACAAAAGGGGGCCATGGGTCCAACCGGAGTGGTTTGCAGAACTCAAAGAAAGTGTGGCAACCATTTTCGATAAAACAAAAGATGAAGTACACTACCGGAGACCAGCAACCTTGCAGTCTCCCAGAGAACATCGAAACAGTTCTTTTTGCCAATATCACAATGATATTGGCCATACTACTGATGATTGCATAGCATTGAAACAAGAGGTTCAAAACCTGATCGAGAGAGGAAAATTGGGTGCATACGTCAAAAGGAGAGGAGGCAACAGGCCTGACAACACTCACCGGGCTGGTCCGGTTAATGCTGCCCCGGAGGGGGCTGTGGTAATTATTGAAAGGTTTGATGTGGAATCTGAATACTTGGATCCTGATCCAACAAGGAACAGAGTGGGTGCTATAGAGGAGCGTTCTAGATCGGTCTCCGGGCTCATTAAATTCTTTGAGTCCTTGACAATTTTCGGAGGGGACACTGTAACGGCTCCTACCACTTCATCAAGAAAAAGGCATGTTCATAATTTGGCTTCCCAGCTAGAAGGGGGCATGACCTCTTATCAATCGTCAAGTTTATTCCCATTCATTGTCTTTGATGGGGATGATTTGAGAGACATTGCTGGCCCTCATGAAGATGCTGTTGTCATAGGAGCATCGATAGGGGGCAATGAGATAAGGCGAATTCTGGTAGATACTGGGAGCTCTGTCAATATCCTTTTCCTAGACACTTACAAAAAAATGAAAAATCCAGCTGTGATTCAAAAGTCAGACAGGTCGATCGTAGGCTTCACGGGCAGCTCAGCCGATGTGATCGGTGAGTTTGAGGAAGAAGTGTTGTTGGGCAGGGGCCCTTTCAAGAAAACGGTCAGAATACTCTTCATTGTGGTGGATTGTCCCACTTGCTACAATGCTATTCTAGGGAGATCTTGGCTCTCTAGGATGCATGCAGTGGCTTCGACAGTCTATCAGTGTCTAAAATATGCTGTTCAGGGGCAGGTTGGGGTTGTCCGGAGCAGCCAAAAAGTTGCAAGAGAATGCTATGCCACTGCCTTGGCTCCACGAACGCTGGGGGCAGTCCGTATAAATAACCAATAGCAGTTTGAGGGCCTTTCTAGGGGTGAGGGTGAAATTGATGACCCCAGAGAGACCCCCGGAGTGTTGATCCCGGTTGAGGAGGTTGAAACACACTGCTTGGAAGAAGGAAAAAATTTCAAGATAGGATCCAAAATGCCACCAATGTTGAAAGAAGGAATGTTGAAATTCTTGAAAGACAATCAGCACGTTTTTGCTTGGTGCAATGCTGATGTAACTGGGGTTCCATCAGAGGTGATATCACACCACTTATCCGTCCGGAGAGATGTAGCTCCAGTAGTTCAGAAAAGAAGAGCTTTTTCCAAAGAAAAGGCTGATGTCATTGTGCAAGAGGTTGACAGACTCACAAAGATGGGGCACATTAAGGAATCTCAATACCCTTTGTGGACTGCCAACCCTGTCTTGGTAAAAAAGAAAAATGGTAAATGGCGAATGTGCATTGACTTCACAGGCCTCAATCGAGCTTGCCCAAAAGACTTGTATCCGGTTCCCCGGATAGATCAGTTAGTAGACTCTACTTCTGGGAACAAGCTACTCTCCTTCATGGATGCCTTCTCCGGGTACAATCAGATCCAGGTGGATCCAAAGGATCAAGAGCATACCATTTTTGTCACTGATAGAGGTTTACACTGCTATAAGGTGATGCCCTTTGGCTTGAAAAATGCTGGGGCTACTTATCAAAGGTTAGTCAATAAGGCATTTGCTGATCAAATTGGAAGAAATATGGAGGTTTACATTGACGATATGATGGTGAAAAGTGTGGATGAGCAGCTGCACTTGTCCGACCTCCAAGAGACTTTTGCCAACTTGGCCAAAGTGAATTTAAAGTTAAATCCTGAAAAATGTGTGTTCGGAGTGCAGTCCGGGAAGTTCTTAGGGTATATCATAAGTGAGCATGGAATACAGCCCGACCCGGACCAACTCAATGCTTTGTTCCAAATGGAGCCTCCTCGAAACATTAAAGAAGTACAGCGGTTAACGGGGAGGTTAGCAGCTTTGAACAGATTCATCTCCAGGTCTTCGGACAGATGTGCTCCTTTCTTTCAAACCCTGAAGGGTGCAAAGGGGTTTGAATGGACACCACAGTGTGATGAGGCATTCAATGAAATTAAGAAGCATCTGTCCTCTCCCAAGACTTTGTTCAAACCAATTGATGGGGAGACTCTCTTTATATATCTGGCTGTTTCAAGTTGCGCCATCAGTGCTGTGTTAGTAAGGGAGGTTGATGGGTATCCTCACCCAGTGTACTACATCAGCAAAAGCTTGATTGATGCTGAGAGGCGTTACTTGAAACTTGAAAAACTAGCATTGGCCTTGGTGATAGCTGCAAGAAAGATGAGGCCTTATTTTCAGGCTCATCCTATCATTGTCCGGACATCTTTCCCTTTAAAGAATGTCCTTCAAAAAGCAGACATTTCAAGCAGAATGACAAAGTGGTCAGTAGAGTTGGGGGACTTCGACATAGACTTTGCTCCTCGAACAGCAGTAAAAGCTCAAGCTGTGGCTGACTTTCTGGTCGAATTCCATTCTGATAGGGACTCAGAACAACCTGCTGATTCAAAAGACAAAAAAGTGTGGATTGTCCGAACAGACGGAGGATCCAATGCCATAGGATCTGGGGCAGGAATATGTCTCACTTCCCCCTATGGGGACAACATGTTCCAAGCTATTTGTTTTGCTTTCAGGGCATCCAATAATGAGTCCGAATACAAAGCAGCTATAGCTGGGTTGAAATTGGCTTACATCTGTGGAGCAAAAAGGGTCAAGCTACTAAGTGACTCCCAATTGCTCATCCACCATGCCTTGGGCCTATCAGAAGCTAGAAAGGAACAATTGATCAAGTATTTACTTCTCTTGAAACATGAGGCAATGAAGTTTAAAGCTGTTGTCTATGAGCATATTCCCCGGGCAGAGAATGAGCTAGCAGACTCGTTGGCAACAATAGCATATACGGAGTCCTATCCATGGATCCATGTGCTCGAAAGCCCTTCTATTCAACTTGATAAAGGTGAAAAAGAGGAAGTCTTTGAAATACAAGTAAACCGGCCTCAAGACTGGAGGTCTCCTCTTATGCAATATCTGTCTGATGGCATCGTGCCTTTGGATAAACCACAAGCCAGAACGTTAAAGCACAGGGCTCGTGGTTTCATTATGATAAGAGAGGTCTTGTACAAGAATTCCTATAGCAAACCTCTCCTACGCTGTTTAGGGGATCATGAGTCACAAATGGTTCTCTCCGAATTGCATGATGGTGAGGGGTCAGCCCATTGTGGATTTAGAGCATTAACAAGAAGAGTGCTTCTCTCCGGATATTATTGGCCATCAATAATGAAAGATGCTAAGGAGCTGGTAAGAAGGTGTGACCCATGCCAGAGGTATAGCAATGAAATTCATGTACCAGCCATTCCTTTGGAATCAATTTCTGAGCCCATCCCTTTTGCTCGATGGGGATTGGACTTAGTTGGGCCTCTCCCTGTGGCGTCCGGAGGGCGTAAAACCATAATTGTAGCCATTGACTACTTTTCGAAGTGGATAGAAGCAGCCCCCTTGGCAGGGACAACATCAAAGGCTGTTATAAAGTTCATTTTATCCAACATATGTTGCAGATTTGGTGTCCCCCAGAGAATAACGACAGACAATGGGCCACAGTTTGACAACAGAGAAATGGAGAGCTTCTGTGTCTCAAGGGGTATTCAGCATTGATTTTCTTCACCTTTCCACCCACAGGCCAATGGGCAAGTTGAGGTGGCTAATAGAACGATACTGTCCGGTTTAAAGAAAAATTTGGAAGGAGCTGCTGGGAAGTGGCCTAGTTATTTACAAGAAGTCTTGTGGGCCTACCGGACAACGCCTGGGGCTGCAACACAAGAATCACCTTTTGCCTTGGTCTATGGGATGGATGCAGTAGCCCCCATAGAGAAGACACTCCCCTCCTTTCGAGTCCACAACTTCTCCGGACAGGCTAATGAAATGGCAGTTAGAAATCAACTTGATTTAATTGAAGAAAGGCGAGTAAAAGCTCATCTTAGAGTGGCACACTATCAGGGCTTGATGAGAAGCAGGTTTGCTTCTAAAGTTAGAAGAAGGGATTTTCAGCCAGGGGACAAAGTATTAAGGAAAGTTTTCTTGCATACTAAAGAAAAGCTCTTCGGCAAGCTGGCCCCAACTTGGGAGGGTCCCTATACTGTGGTTGAAAGAATCAAGCCTGGGACATACTGGTTAGAAGACAAAGATGGCAGGGTTTTAACTCACCCTTGGAATATTGAACACCTTCGAATGTACTTGGAATAAAACTTATGTAAATATTTACTTGTTTAAACATCCATGTAAATATTTTGGGGCATACCACTTCCTCTCTTCGGCGCCACGGAGAGCTTTCAATAAAACTTGGAGCCTTCTTAAATAATTTTCTAAGTTTTTGCAAAATTCTGTTGATTATCATACTATCCGGACTGAAAGGTCTAAGGGCTACTTAAATTCTAGCCAGAGAAACTAAACACTCTCACAACATAATAACTCAAAACTACTTAAATTCCAGCTATTTAAACAGACTATGAAAGAAGAAAATGGTTGAGCAAAATAAAATATTCATTCAACAACTTAAAATTGCATTGGCCTTCCAAGGACTTTTTAAACAAGTTTGGGTGCAGTACAAAAATCTGTCCGAATAATTCGGACACCATCACAAAAAAGGTGCCTTGGCCTTCCAAGGACTTTGGTTCAAGCAAAAGATAAACAAAACAAATTATAAATTAGGGTGGAGCCTTTGAAGATGGCTCACCCTCATCTGTTCTCTTGCTCTTGATGTCGCTTTTTTCCTCAATGATCTTCTTACCTTTGGGGTCAACCTCTTCCTCACCCGGACTCTCTCCGGTTTCCTCTTCGTCACCAGACGAGGATATATCAGTATACCCTTCATCAACCATGGTCCAGTATGGGAGATTATCGTCATCCACATAGCGCCATAAGTCCCCTAGTCTCCTCTTCGGGAACTTCTCGTGAAACAGGAGGACCACATCGGACTTCACTTTTTCAATCATTAATTCTTCACTCCGTATCATCTCCTTGGCATAAGCGTTGATTTTGGCCTTGATCATGGCCTCTTGATCCTTCACCAAAGCAGCTTTCTCCTCAACAGCCTGAGTCACTGCATTCTCTAAAGCAAGTTTGTCAGTGGTCAGGTTGGTGACAATCTTCTCCTTTGCTGCAGTTTCTCCTCTTGAGGCTGTCAAGTCCTTCTCCAATCCGGACAGCTTAGCCCGGAGATCTTTTACGGTCTCTTCTAAAGAAGCAACTTTTGTGTTGCTTTCATTTTTACTCTTCTTTAGCTGTTCGTTCGACTCCTTAAGCAGGTCAACCTTAGTAGTAGCAGTCCTGAGGTCATCGGACAGCTTCTCCTTCTCAGACTTGAGGTCTTTGATGGTTTCTGCCTGACTCCGGACTTGCCTTTCCAGGGTGAGTACTGGTTGCACGTTGCTAAGGAGGGAATGGGCTATAACATCCCTCTCACTGGAAACCAAGAAAGTCCTACCATTGAAGTTTACTGTGTTGGAGCTACTTGGGGGAACATATGGCCCTGCGAATTCGTCTCTGGACAGGCCAAGGAAGTAATCACCTAGAGGACCTAGACCGGTGACATCCACTTCATCCATGTTAATCTCTCCCCTTTCAATCTCGTCAGTATGGAATTCCCTTGGAATCCCTTCATTAAGATTCCCTGGGATCTCTTCAGCCAACGTCGGATCGGTTGGGAAAGTGGGCTCCGGATCCCGGAGAGTGAGCTCTTCACTTTGGGAAGTCTTTTTCTTTTTGACTTCCCTGTCAGCACTGTCACTCGCTTGTTTGCAAGTCTGTTTAGAAACCCTTGTAGGTTTTGGGGAATTCACTCCTTGCTTCTCGCTCTCCTGTTCTACCACTCGTAGAAGGTTTGCATCAACTTGAGCCTGGGCTGGCACCTCTGAACCTATGGGAGCCTCTTTCTCAGTATCCTCTACCGCTTTCCTGCCTTTCTTCTTCTTGCCCTTCATCTTACTTGGGGCTTTGGCCCGGGCAGGAAGGAAGAGGGTCCCATCTAATTCATGAGACCTTCTCAGCACTACATCTTCATCAGGTTGGGTGGAGAACTCCTCCCAAGTTAGATCCCTTCGACCTGTGGTGTTCCACAGGTGGGATCTCGCTAAATTCCCAGGAGTAAAAGCTTTGTGAAACCGGTTCTCCCAGTTCTCTGCGGCCCAAGCGTTTATCTTGCCACAGGTGACCTGTCCGGCTTTTAGGTAGTCTCTGAACTCCTTTGGCAGCTCTGATAAAACAAGAGAGTAACTGATTAGCATAAACTTAAGGAAAAGAGAAATTTGAACAAACACTTAAAGTAAAAACTTACGATCGCTCCTCCATCTACTTCGAAGAAGGCTAGGATTCTCCCCGGCCTTGATTTTCTTGCCATTCTCCCATGAGCCACTTACAAACAAGAACTGGCTCCTCCATTTACTCTCCGACTCCAGGAGATCATCAACAGCTTTAAGATCGTTCCCCATGTTAAAGTGATAGAAAGGGAACTGATGATGTTTGCACAAACTAGCTACAACAGCGAACTCTTCCATAGGAAGAGGGATTCCGGACAGCCTAGACGCCATAATGCATGACATCAAGGTGTACCAACCGTTAGGGCTTAGCTGTGTTGGACATAGCTTGACTAGGTGGAAATAGCGCACTATCTCCGGATCCAGTGGGAACCTAAGTCCCCAGTTGAATAGCTCCGTAAAGAAGACTATCTCGTTCCTTTTGCAATCCATCGGGGTCTCCGGATCGATAGGGATTCGGATTTTTACATTCTCAGGGATCCCCCACTTAGTACGAAATCGTCCCAGATCTCTAGTATGGATAAACGCATACTTGGTCTTTAATAGAGATAAAAGATATTTGAACTCTACCTTGTGAAAGTAGGGCCCTACTCTCCCTTCGAGGCTCTCCGGCGGGTCCGGACGCCTCAGATACAAGTCCTCTTTGCCCTTCTTAGCAACAACTATAGCAGTTTCAGCTTGTCCGGAAGACTCAGACTCAAACCTAACCTCCTCAGTGGAGTCTTCCATCTTCTCCTCCATTATTGTTGGGGGAGCTTCTGCAGAAACAGCCCGGGGAGGGATGAAGCTTGGCACAGCTGATCCTCCGGACTGTTGGCTCTTTGTATGTTTTTGACTTCTCACCTCAGTTTGAGTTTCTGAGGTCGAAGTTTCTTTGGGAGGTAGTGGGCTGCTAGCCTCCGGACCAACCGGCCTTTCCCAGAGAGTCCTAATAGTTGCCCCGGACCCTGATTCGCTAGTATTTTTGGAAGAAAGCCCTTTAACCAACCTACTTGGTCTTTTCATGATTAGTTTATCTGGAGAATGGTCGGAGTCGGACCCCATAGCAATGAAAGTGGATTTTTTCCTAACACTTGTGACAGTGACCCCCGGTTCAACAATAGGGATCGACTCTTGGACTGAAGAGCCAGATACTATGGGGGAGAGTGTTGATTGAAAAAGTTTTCTAGGTTTTGTACCTTTAGAAGAAGATGAACCTCTATCAGATTCTTCGATTGAAGGGACTGGTTTCTCGACAAGCGACGCTGAAAGCCTTGCTGCAAGTCTTTTCTCTTTTTCAACCCTTTGAGCTTTCTCCAATTCTGAGAGGTTAAGCCAGCCACCCTTGATCAGTGTTGTTCTTGCTGTGAACATAAACAACTAAGGAAATCTTGAAGTTTTAGAGAGATGAAGCTTTGGGAAAAATGGCAGAGTGAAAGTGATAGTGAGGCTGTGAAAGATGAATAGAATTTATAGTAAATGTAAAAAAGGGGTTGATTCCTAGGAGAATCCGAAAAGTTGGGCAATGATTAAAAGACGGCGCTGATGTCATTAATAGCATTTAAAGAGGTAACTTGTTCGAGAAAGTGGTGCAACTTTCGAGGTGAAAAAACGGCTAAAAGTAACCAACCAGAGAGTGACACGTGTCCCACTAACTCTGACAAAGAACCGTTTGGAATTCGTAACGATTGCCCTGTCCGGGTCCGTCCTCAACTCCCTTCGAATTGGAAAACCACATCCCAAATCGGACTGTTTTTCAGTTCTTTGACAAAGACGCTTGTTCAAATACCTAAAAAAGGGGCTCCTGATGAGTCCGAATTCGAAGTGCTCCCCGGAAGGGTAGTCCAAAGTAAATCTCCCCGTAAATTCGGACAGGCTCCAAGTATTTAATTCGAACAGGACTTTTTAACCGGACAGATGATTTCGAACACTGTAAACTTAAGGCAGTTCGAACTATGACTAAAGTACTAAAAAACCTAAACACTATCTGACTAAGCTACCTGCACATCTGCTTAAAACTCATGGGTCTTTAAACATGACCCGGGTCCATTAAACTTGACCCGAAAGCCCATAAGGGCCCAAATATCACACTATAAATACCCAACCACCAGCATTAACTATGGGTAAGAAAAATTAACTGCTGCCAAGCTGCTTAATTCTCTCTCCACATTAAAAAACACTTTGAAACACCTTTAAACACCATCACACCACCGTGAAACACCCTCACACCGCCTTAAAACTCCACTTGAAATTACCAGCCTACCCTCAGGCTACTTTTATCCACACCAATGCGAACTATATGTAAAACATATGATGGGAACTAAGTGTAAATCATATGATGCGAACTAAGTATAAAACATATGATGCGAACTGTGTTGAAAATGAAGCTGCGAGGTAAAATTCATATGAGGCTGCGAAATGATTGATACATTTTTCTAAGCAAAACGCATGATATGCTGTGAACTGTTTGCACCCCCGGTTCAATACATATATAAAGCTGTTACCTGGTCATTATCCAGCAAGGGTGTTCGAATAAGATATGTCATGGTTGATGCTTGGCACTCTAACCCCAACCATTTGAAAAACCTTGGTATCGATGTTGGCTTCGCTATCTCGTGGCCGATTGTTGTGTGCTCCATGATGAAGGGCTGCATGGGGACAGGTTTTATCAACAAGATGCTATGTAAATAACTAATTTTTATATTTAATAGATCAATCTTACAACTACAAGGGCGACGCAGCCGACGACTTTATGAGCTCTTTCTATTGCTAAGCAACTCCTGATAGACTGTCGAAGCTTGTACAGTATTGATCCAGCCCAGTCATAATTGTTTATTATGTTGAGGTCTTCAACGTAATAAACCGTTCTCCAGCCCAGGATATCTCCAGATACGGAGTAGAATAGTGTGGAGCACAAAAACAGTATCAACAGCCTCACAACATCTTCCAACTCATGCTCCCCTCCTTCGTTTATGGCCTTCGCTATACCCTCCTGTAAAACCAACGACAACATGCTATGTTAGAAATGTACAGAATCTTGCTTTATAAAGATGAAGTCCATTTTAGGCGTACCTTTGGTATTTGTTATTGTTTTGGTATTACTAGCTGCTACTTTCCTGCCAGTTTTACCCATGAAGTATTTCTTCATCATCCTTGATTCGTCCTCCTCGCCGGGTGCATACTTGTTGTGAAAAGCTCCGGTTTTTGTTATTTGGATTTTCTCGGTGCCATGCCTCAAGCCGAATATGATCTTGACATCGTTCTTAGTTAGCTTTATATACTTGTTGCCAATCTTAAAGGCGTCTCTATCCACGGAGAATTGCTCGATTATATACTGAATGATTGAGTAGAATTTCTTCTTTGGCAGCTCTGCCTTATTACGGATTTGGAAAGCCGTTTTCAGCAGTGTGTAGAAGGAGGTGTTTCTTGCAGCTTCAATGTGCGCCCTTGTAATACGCATGTCTTTGAGTAGCTTCAGAAGGCTCACCAACCCTGATCTGTAGTAGCTAGGTTTTGTTGTCATAGTTTCTGCACAAACACAAATCAGTTGGAGTGTCACAAATAATTCGCATCACAAGCTGCGAAATGCATACATATAAATATTGGATTCACAGACAAGCTGCGAAATGAGATCTGTTATGATGCGAATTAAGTAGCTCAAGCTGCGAATTGTTTATTAATAAGTATAAACATGCAATCGAGCTGCGAATTGCTTGCATTGTGGGTGATCAGGGTGCGAACTGTTGCACTTTTTACATGCACGTTGCAGGGATCTGGGAATTATGCAACGAACACCAAAATCAACAATGAACTACCTAATGCAGATCTAACATACATAATATTTCTCAGGAGAGTATCAGTATTGAATGCAACTAAAATTCTACCCTGGCTTCGACTATAAACCCATAAACTGAGCAACTATCGTCAGTAGATACTTCATTCTAGTATAAAAAGCAACGCGTATCGTGAATTAAGAGAAAAAGGTGGTTCAAATTCGTCAAGAACGAAAAAAAAGTACACTTTCCACGATAATGCATACCTGTTAAATTTCACCGGTCGGCAAACGAGATTGAAGCTTTAAGAGACGACTTCACGACAACTTTGTCGAACGAGATTGAAGGTGTGTAGTCTGACTGAGTAAAAGAGGCTGACCGGTGCGATAGTGTCGAAGGTGCGAACGGTGAGAAGGAGTAAGGTTTCTGGGTTTGAGAGAGAGAGTATCACGAAGTCGAACGGTTTTTTTTCTGGTGGTTCTAAAATTAGAATTTTGCGTTTGTTTAGGGTGATAGGAAGGTCGAAAAAGTGGGTTGGATGTGAAAAATGGGTATATATAGTGGAAGGGTATTTTTGTCCAATTTATTAGTCTGGGTATTAAGTAACACTATGTTAAAAGCGGGTACCGCAGGATAATAAGATAGTTGAGTGGGTATTTTCAGGTACTTTTCTCATATATTATTTATCAAAAATCCTTTTTATATAAATATTAACAATAACATCTTTGATTTTTTGTTTTTTATTTTTATTTTTTCACATGTTTTTTTCTTCCAACAAATAAATTAATTCAAATTTTAAGATAAGAAATTATTTATAAAAATAATTTTATTGTGATTTGAAGCTATAAATTTGTTCATAAATTCATAAAATCGAGTTTTGATCATCTTCTTCGTTAAAACGGAAAAAAAATCAAATGTATTTATTGTCTATTTTTTATATTTTTGATATGATCAAAGTTTAAAGCTATGAAACACTATACTTTTTTTATTATTTTTTATTTGTATGTAGTGCTAAAAATCGTAAATACACTAAGAAATTATATTGCATGTGAAAGTTAGGTTTTCTGATGATACGAAAAGAAAGGCAAAATAAGATCGATGAAAATCAATTATAAATCTAATGATAGAGGTATAAATTTTTTTTGTTTTGTTACATACTTTTACACTAGTCTCGCATGTATCATCTTTATTTGCCCTCACATGGATCATACTTGCCTGGTCTCGCATAGAGCATGTATCATCTTTGTTTGGCCTCGTATGGATCATATTTGCATGGCCTCGCATAGAGCATGTATCATCTTTGTTTGGCCTCGCATGGATCATCATTTTTTGTCTCATGTGGATTACATTTGACTGCCTTTTATAGCCTCGTATGGATCATCTTTAACTAACCTCGCACGGATCATCTTTGTCTGGTCTCACATGGATCATCTTTATATGGTCTCGTATGGATCATATTTTTTCTGCCCTCACATGGATCATATTTGTCTTGCATCGCATGTATCATCCTTACATGGTCTCGTATTGATAATTTTTCTATGGCCTTGCATGGATTACCTTTGTATGACCTCATATGGATCATTTTTGCCTATCATTTCATATATCATCTTTGTATGGCCTCGCATAAATCATCTTTGTTTGGCCTCATACGTATCATATTTTCTTAACCTCGTATATATCATATATTCATGGCCTTGCATGGATTATCTTTGTTATGCTTCACATGGATCATTTTTGCCTGACCTCGCATGAATCATCTTTACCTAGCCTCTAACAGATCGTTTTTGTATGGCCTCTCATGGATCAACTTTGTCTGGCCTTGCATGTATTATTTTTAACTGGATCCGCATCTATTATCTTTGTCTTCCCTCACATGTGTTAACATTGTATGGTCTTGTGTGTTATCTTCGTCTCACAGCTACCATGTATTTATATTAACTAAGTTTTCTTATATTTATAAGATGCAATAATCAAACCAGTTAAAACATCATGAGGTCAAACAATAAGAAATATTGTCATAATCATAATATTCATCATGTTAGGCGGCTTCATAGTGTTCTTCTTTGCATCTGGAGATTTATTAGCTTGTATAATGTTTTTTATACAAAATATTTGGAAAAAATAAATAACAATGATTGCGCTGGAGCAATCAAGGAAAACGTATGAGTTCAGTAAAGTTTTTTCATGAAACAAAACTTGATAAAATAGTTGAATGTGTTACTCTTTTAGTGGTTAATATTTTATTATATTTTTAAAACATGTAAAAATAATAAATTTATTATCAATAAAGTATCATTGAAGTGCCTTATCTATCATGTATTATACTATTGTGCATCTATGATGTAGTATATTATTTTGCATCTATCATGTAGAATATTGTCTCGCGTTTATCATTAACTTACGTATTTGGAAATTTGGTATGTGTTGGAAGACAACTTTTCCCAAACAAATGAAGAAAGGGCATTTGGTGTGAAGGTCCAACAAGAATAAGAGGTTTATAAAGATGAAAAGGAATAAAAAGAAGAGGTTGATGTGAGGAAGAAGTAAAAAAAGGTTGGCGATGAGGAAAAAGAAGAAGAGGATGTTGTTATTGATGAGGAAGAAAAAGTTAATCTTAACGATGATGAAGGTGCAAACTCCAATATAACGGAAGAACAAACTAATAATATGCAATAAGAGGGAAATAAAAATGATTTTAGTGATGTAGATGACACATTAGAAGCATAAATTGTTCAAAAACGTGCAAGTAAATAATCAACTACGTAGCTTAAAAGAACTACACGTCCAAGGAAATATACAACAAGAAACTGGTATTGTATACAAACTTCAAGAGAAGTTGGTACCGAGAAAACATATCGTTCGTTCACATATACAAAATCTAGTATCTCATATTCTTAGGATTCTAAATAGACCTAAAAATTTGGTAAAGAATAAAAGTTAATGAATGTACCTGACATAAACTACGATTTAAAAGTATAGAATAGGCATATAAAGATATTACAGTATAAACAAAAGGTAATAACAATCCATCTCTCATCTTGTATCTCATCTGCATAATCATTTCATATCCTTGCATGTATCATCATTTCATGGCTTCGTATCTATCATCATTGTCTAGCCTCACATGTATTATCATTGTATAGTTTTCCATCTATCATCATTGCATGACCTCACATCTATTATCATTGTTTGGACTCACTTCTATCATCATTTATTGGCCCAACATGTATCATTATTTCATTTCCTTGCATGTTTATCATTTTTTGGCCTCGCATATATCAGCATTTCCATAATGGCTTTGCATGTATCATTATTGCCTATGAGATGATGTATATGTTACTCTTATTAATATGTTGCATCTGAATATGTAGAGTAAATAACCACGTGTCGCTTGAGTCATCATTTCATCTGTCAGATAAGGGTTAATTTAATAGAATAAGGAACTACTAAGCGAAGAAAACTAAAGCTTAACTTAACTTTTTTCCGTGTTTTAATCTTTACAATCAATTTCATTGCATCTACACCTATTAAATAGCACGCCTGAATTATTATCTTTTTTTTCCTCCTCTTTGTCAAAAACTAGAAACTTTAAAGTCTAACTCAACCCCGTTATTGCATGGATATTATTTATGGTGATGGTCATCTCAACGAACTTAAAGTGGAAACTATTAGTTTCTGTATGCATCTCTCAAGGAACATCTTTGTAATCACAGGGATTTGTTGTATATTGTATAACAACTTAATAAACCGACCAAATGAAATAAGTCCATAATTTCTCGAACACGATTATGTGATCTTAAAATGCCAGACCCAAAGGTTTGAATATTGAGTGTACTAACACATATGTCTCTCATACAATATAAAAATAATAATTATGTCACTTTTTTTTAATAAAATAGGAATATGAAATCGATATCTAAATTGGATACGTATAGAAATTATATAACACTCAGCTTCAAATCGGTATCAAAATATATCATTCAAAATAATACTTTGATAATTGAATAACAATCATGTCATAAACTTAGTTTAATCTTAGCAAACAAACAACCATTATTTTTTTTTCATTTTCTTTAGACAGCCTTATTTATCCATACAACTAGATTAATAACGTTAATCCAACAAAAACCGAACCATTATTTTCTTCATCTAAATCTAAAAGAAGGGTTTAAAATATCAGAAGATTCAAACCCAAATAAAGACATAAACATTAGGCATTACAGATTTAGTTAACAAACAGTAATAAAAACATTAAGAAAAAAACACAAAATATACATAACCAACCAAATAGGACACAATGCCAAAGACCTTAATGAATACAATACTTATGATGGAATTTATGTTTGGCCTCATATTTCTAATTTCTAACAATTGCATGAGAACTTCAAACCGAAATATCTAACTTACAACATATTAAATTTTAAGTAGGAATTTAATTACGAAAACATCATATAAAATTAGCCTACTTAACTCGCCCTTCCAAACTTCATATACAACATATTTCTTGAAATTCATACCAAACAGATGAGGTACACGTGCAATGACTTCAACCCGGTTTGGTCATGGTCTTCGTTGAGAAACTAACGTCCATTGCGCAGAGAGAGGTGGAACAACTTCCATCGGTTGTAGTTCAACTACATGGTCATCAGCCTCAACATGGCGATCCCCCTCAATAGGCTCTATAGGTACGTGTGCATCTTTACATACCAAATTATGCTTCTTAGCATGTCGAGTACGTGAACCAGTATCTTGAGTACGTTTATTAGTATACATTGGTCGTGTTGATTTCCCTTCTTCTTCTATGATCTTAAAAATATAACTAATAAACCAACTTTTATACATAACATTAGCCATGAATCATGATCAATGTATTTTACAACTAACTTTTAAATATAATACCATAACGACTCATTTATTACACTAATTATGAATATGATTTCATTGGAATTCTTTTAGACAAATGATGTGTTTGGTGATGTTAAAATATAACTAGTTTTGGGATTAAATAGTTTAGTCTTCTATTAGATCAATAATATATATATATATATATATATATATATATATATATATTAAAATAGTCATGGAAACACTTTATATAATGTCTATTCAGTACTAATTTATCTCGTTGACTTATACTTTGGATAACACTATATTGTTTTAAGCATTTTAATTCTATGAACTCAATGCAATCTAATTTTATGTATTTTATATAATCATGTCCAATTATATCATACATTTAAAAGATGCTCTTAAAATACAATGAACTTTCATTATGTTTATCTAACAAATTATTATTTGATTAACTTATATTTTTATTTTGTTTTATATATTATTTTTTAGTTTTCAAACAACAATGAATTCGTCTCATCAGAATAACATTATGAACTGAATCAACTTTATAAACTTTCTAAATAACATACTAACCCTCCCCTTTTGACACCAAAAGAAAAACCGTCAATTATTAGGTGACAATGAAGCTTTTTCGGCCGACTCTAAGGCTCCAAAGATATATAGGGTTTGGTTTTAAAAGATAACTCTAATTTTTTTGTGTTTTAAAAACACCCTAAATTTTAGTCCATAAAAAATGTTATATCTTACTTTAGGGCTTTAAAAAAAAACATCATATGCAAATCGTGTTTTTGATGTTAGATCTTACTCTAGGGTTCCCTAACCCCAAATTTAAATCCAAAAAATCTGTGGTAGACTGAAAATATAATTATTTTGTGAATGTTTGAAGAGATAGATGAACTCTAACTTGGTGAAAAGATTTTTTAGTAAAAATGTTTTTGGTAGAAAAATGACAGTGAATAATAATATTAACAAACATATTTTAGTCTACACATATGTTTAGAAGAGAGATAGATGATTTTTAATTTGAGAAGGTTTTGGAAAATAAAAAATTGTTGGGACATATTTTTAATGAATATGATTAATGATGAACAACATATTTGAAAATTATTTTAGATAATTAAATGCTAACTACGTGGAAAATGGTATTTGAAATGTCAACTTGGTCCAATAGTAAAATATTTTTTTATTTGAAATTAAAAATTGGTGGTAACGGAGAGTGAGAAAAATTCGAAAAAAATAGTTACTTAGAGTAGTTAAATTTTATAAGTAGTTTTTAAAATGATACAAATATTAAATTCAGCAACTACAGAAAGTAAAAAATGGACATTTCTATTAATACCTTTGACGTAATAGAAACGACCTTTTTTAGCCATCATGCTTTTGCATTTATACTCTTTCAACTTTATCCCTTATCTTTTCTCTATCATTTATAGTATTATCATTCTAAAGATTCCTAATACATATGATTCAATGATTCATAATACTATTTTATTTTGTTGTTTTTATGATATTATTATTTTTAAGATTATAATTTCTATCTTAGTCAACTATTCATTTCAGAAAAGAAAGGGGAGGATGTTAAATTTGATGCGTAATAAATTTCTTCAATCGATTTGATTAGTGCGGAAAAAATTAAAATTGTGAAATAAAAAAAATATATTATTTAAAAAAATACAAGAAAAAAAATTAAACAACTAATTTTAAATCAAAATATTTATTTATAGTAATAAATTAAACGGTAGATAATACATTAACTACCTAATAAATAGTCACTAAATCATAGTTTTATGGACTTTAAATGCATTAGATATTGTTAAATTATTAAACCTTATATTTTATAAACTAGGATGCAACTAAATTATAACTTTAACATTTATCCATAATTTTAATAGGTTTTGTGAACGAAGTGAACAATGAATACGAATAAAAGTCTAATAATCCTGGTAAAAACAAAAGGTTACGTTGTTTATATCTCGTGATCGTCAAATCTAAAAGGTACTGTTGGTGGTTTTGCCAAATGATCAAACTTATGAATTTGCGTTAGGAAGATATTTGGATTGAGTGCCACTGGTTCAGTTTGCATAAAGTTTTAATTTTTTTGAATTTAACAGACTAGTTTAGAGAGTCTTTATTTTGATCAGAAGTTTGTTTCTCGCTGATCTCGTCATCTATCATGACCAATTACCTCTAATTGATTATCGTGATTCAAAAGAACTCGGTTAGGTGGTGTCTCTATTTTTGTCTCTTTAAAAAAACTGTCACCGACCAAAACCTTCTAAAAAAAGTATAATTTTACGAACAGGAAAATAGTACATGAATAGCTAACATATTGCTAGTGCTAATGGTAATTTTTCCAAAGTGAAAAATATTGTCGGTGGTTTTATCTAAGTGGGTAAGCCCCTTAGTACTTTAAAATAAAAAAAACATGAATAATATTAGCAATTTTTTTATAAACTAAGAAAGTCATAACAATAATTTTAATTTTTTTTTACTCAAAAGAAAGATTACATGCGAATTATTTTAGTAAGAGACTTCTGTGTGAATTATTTTATCCAAGGGAATGAAACACAGTGAAAAAATAAGTTTTGGTTATCCATAGGGTGTTTAAGATGTGAGGTTGGTATAACATCGATATTTGAGTTGTTTGCCTATACTTTTAGGCAGATTCTCTCATCCATTGATTATAGTGACATTTAAATAGTATTGAAAATATTTATTTATAAAAAACAATATTTTATTACTTTGCATTCTTTTTCCTAAATCTAAATCTCTTTCACGACTCTCATCTAAAAGAAAATAATTTTGTTTTACATTCATTTGTCTGAAAATGTCTTAGAAACAAGAAACATGAGAGGACTCGAAGTTCTCGAATGATAAAAGTTCATCACATAGAGCATTACAACATCAATTTCTTAGTTTAGGAGACGCCATATGAGATAATTTTCCCAAAATTATGAAGGTGGTTTTGTCGGTGGAGGTACGAACGACCTCGTCCCTAGGAACTTACCGTCACTAAAGCGATAGTAACGTATATAAAAGCATGTAACTTTCCCAATCCTCCACAGATTTTAAAGATGTGCAAGAATTAACTCCTCCTAAACGCTCTTCAAAAAACGTGAAAATTGTCTCACTAAAAAATTTGCATCAATAGGCTAAGGAGAATTTTCCCAATGCATTCCACAAATTCTCCGAATAATGTAGTTCGAAGTCATCTCTAAAGGACCAATTTCGAACGTAACTTGTATTGAGAAAAATTTACTACTCTCACCTTGTCCATCGGTTATTCTTACAGCATTGAGTCAGCTGATGGAAAAGTTTTCCTTCCGAAAAAGACAAGGGCTCTTAGTCATCGGGTAGGAAGATGTGATGCTAATAATCAAGGTTCAAGAAAATTACCATCGGTGCTGAAGAGGTGAATCAAACCGATGAGTCCTTACCAGTAACGATGGAGACTGATGTTGAAGTGGGTAAGACACCAAACAGCCTCCCGTCTTAAATAGAAAAAATTAAGTGATTCAAAGTCAAATACCAGTTCGGAAATTGTCCCAATCACAGTTCAAACAAGACTTCTACCAGTAACCCAATTGTATCCCCATTCGGTTCTGGTGATAGAGGAGTTGGGCTATGATGATAATAACATGCTCGGTAATGCCGATAAGATCGACTTCGAAGCTTTTAAACAAAAATTTCTCAATCCAAATAATCATGTCTATGTTAGGTTTTGTGAGTATTGTCGTGCTGGAGAGAGAGGTGCGAATACAAAAAGATATTATTGATCTTTTTAAATACAAATTCGAGCGTCGAAAGAAAGCCATCAAAAAACAAAGAAAGTATGTTTATGGTTTAACAAGCCAAGATGCAGGTGCTGATGAAGAGTTTAAGTGACTAAAGGCTGCTCATGAAGCCGAAATTTCTAAATTACAATAATTCAGAGCAGAAGAGATCCAAAAATACAAAAACCATGCTAAAGTTGATAAGGATTCTATAGAGCACTTGTCAAAATCCTTAAACGATCAGGATGCTCTTACTAAAATGTTCAAGATTGAGTTAAATGCATTCAATACACATGCTATGAAAGTTAAAGAAGCTAAAGTGGATGAATATGATGGTAAAAAATTTGAGTCCTTGACTAAACGAGACGCTTCAATCAAGTTTAACATTGTCTTAGATTTTCACAAGGCATTCCCCAAGTTGAACTTCAAATCTTGTGAGAGTTTATCCCAGAAGAATTATAGCCTAAAAGTATGGGCTTAACAGAACAACTAGGTATTTAAATGGATACTGGAAATGAAAGCGTTCTTAAAAGTGAAGGTGGAGGCTCCGAATGTGAGAAATCCAAAGAAGAGAATACCGAAGGAAAAGAGCCCAAAGATAATTGATTTTATGGTTATCCTACTAATTTACCATATCACCGTTTTCTGTGCAAGTCTTTAGCCTGACCAATGCATTTTTCAGTTCTTATTCAACTTTATTCAGATTTTTTGTTTATAAGTCCTTGGCATAACCAATGCATTTTGTATTCAATATTTTATGGATGAATCACCATTTTTTTATCCACTACCTTTAGTCAAACAACGTATTTGGTTTGTCTTATTAGAAGGTAATCAAAATAATTATTTGGATTTGGATCATCGCTTCTTTGAATCCAAATAATATCTAATTCAACATCTGTCAAATAGCTCATTCATATTTTTCTATTCGAAGGTAATTAAAGTATTTGCATTTGGACTATCACTTCTTCGAATCCAGATAATCATGACAGTTAGTGTTTGAACCTTTTAGTTGTGACCAACTAATGTTTGAACTTTTACACATGACCAAATAATGTTGGAACCTTTACACATGACCAAGTAATATATCAACCTTTTAATTGTGACCAACTAATGATGGAGCCTTTTAATTGTGACCAACTAGTATTGTAACATTTACACATGACCAACTCATTTTGGAAACTTTACACATGACCAACTAATGTTGGAACCTTTTAATTGTAATACCAAAAATATACTAAGCACAAAAATAAGATAATACGAATTATAAAAGGTAAAATGAGTGATAAATTTCAAGTTGTTCGAACACCTCATTAAAACCTCATAGAGCCAGTAGGGTAGAAAAAAGTATGTCTTCGAATATTTATAATAGAAAAGTAAAAAAAATAAGTTTTTTTAGAAAAAATTATTAGAGATAAATCCTTAAGTGTTTAATATTCTATATTTTCCTAGCAGGAATGTCTTCTCGATCTCCCAACCAATGAGTTCCACGCTTAACTTTTACAGTAACCAAATAAGGCCCTTCCCAATTAAGTGTCAACTTTCTTAACCGTTTATCTTTGGTGTGTAAAAGACCTTTTTTATGACTTTATCCCCCACTTTATTTTATCTTCTTTAGACCTAAGATGCATATCTACTTCTCATGAGGGTTTGATAATGAAGAGAACTTAGATGAGCCCTTGTTCTTTTTTCTTCAATCAGGTCTAACTCAGCTCTCTTGGGTACATTATTATCCTCTTCGGAGTAAATTTTAATTCAAAATGAAAGAAGGATAGACTCAGTTAGGAATACTGCATCCTTCCAATAGACCAATGCAAATGGGGATTCTTGGGTTGTTGTTTTAAGTGTAGTACGATAAGCCCATAATAATTCTTATAAATAACTTGACCATTTACCAACTATATCTTCTAAATTTTTCTTCAAACCATTGAGGATGGTTAATAACTTCTACTTGCCCATTGTCTTGGGGGTTGAAAAGTGGTGAACAACAATGTTGAATCCTTTGTAAAAGGCAGAACGATTTCATGTCCCAACTTTTGAATTAAGGGTCATTATCTGTTGAAATGGTTCTTGGGATCCCGAACCTACAACATATCTTAGACAAAATAAACTTTATAATTGCATAGGACGTAGTTCCAGAGAGAGGTTCTGCTTCCACCCACTTTGAAAAATAATCAACTGCCATAATAATAGTTTGACGGTCTCCAAATGTCATTGGCGGAGGTTCAACAAAATCAAGCCCCATCTGTTAAAGGGTAATGATGTGTATAGATTATAATAGTACAACTATCACATGTATTCCGTTCGAAAATCGTTGACAAGGATCACATTGTGAGACTAATTATTTAACATATGTCACAATTGAAGGCCAATAACGTTTCTAGTTAAATCTTATATCCACAATGGGTTGAGCCCTCCCTATCGTGTAATTCAGATAACATCATTTGAAATTAATTAATTCCAAGGCACCGTAACAATTCTTGACTAAAAGACTTCTTATAAGGGATATCCCCGAGGACTATGATACCATGTTCTTTACACCTTATGATCTGAGACATTGAATGAATGCTCTGGTGAAGCTCTTTTTGTATAACGTATCCGTCAGCCATACATATTTGGCTATTCTGATTTTGGTGCGCCTGATTTTGGCTATGTCTTCTGACAGAGTACTTTCTAAAATGTATGGTCAAATGTCAACTAGTCGTTTTCTTCTTCGATGAGAATTATTACGGATGCTCGGCCATCAAAAGGTCTGTTGTACATATTTGTTGAAAACTCCATATGCAGGATCACCCACAATGCCACATCTGCACAGGGTGAATAAGCAAATACATTTGTCGTTACATTCCCATGTTGTGGTACTTAGTCGAAGCTGACTTGTTTAAACAAGATTACTTGTCAATTAAGCGTTTTCATGTACTAGATCAAATTATTCTTATTTGTTTCAGTTTTCAGAATATGCAAGGAGTTTCATCCTTCAAACCTTGCAAATACGAACGAGCCTAAATTATTGATAGTTCTTCATACTCAGTCTTGTTATTGAAGATAATGAAGCCAAACTTGGTTTCTTGATTCGAGGAATCCTCCGGATGACATATCAAATACACCCATATATTATAGCCCATATCGTTAGATTCGCTATCAGTTTGAACTTTCCATATTGGTTTGAGATAATATGTAAAATGAAGATTTATTTCTCACTAGAATTCAGTTAAAAAGTCTATAAACTCTTAATTACTCATGATAATATACGGTTCAACCTAATGTTGAAGTTTTCTTATTTCAGTAACCATCTAATTAAACTTTCAATATATATATGGTTTCGATAATACGTTAAAACAACGAGGTTCGACCTATAATGATGTTCAAAAATATATGGTTAAAATTCCTTATTTAACATAATTTTTTTGCTAAAATTTCAAAAGTATATAAATCTTTGGACTAATGCTTTTAGTAATTTTAAAATCAAATTTTACGTTTTTTAAATCTGCATTTGACCGAAAACTTTACAAGTTAGTGTTACAATTCTAAGTTTTTTAACATTAACTATTCATATCCAAAATTTTATTAGATTAAATTACACAATCTGCTATTTGTTAAAAAACTAACAGACTAATCGGTTAGTATTTGTATTTGTATGTTTATCAATATTTACATTTTATAAAAATAAGAATTATTTTAACTTAACGACAAAATATTTATTTCAAATATATAGGACTTTTCCATGGTTTAGATTCGATTTTATGAATCCGTGTGAGACCGCACCAACTCATTCTCTACCAATATATTCTATGGACTATGGAGTGATGCGCCGATTATTATATCTATATATAGAGAGAGAACGTGTTTCATGTGCACGTAAGATTAAAGACAACTTACAATCGTATTTTCAATCGCATTTTTCTTTAACTGAGTTATATATTAAGGGCGAAATAGTACTTTACGAACATTTAAGGACCCATACGAACTTTGCTACGATATTGAATTCAAATAAATATGACTTAAGATATTTTAATACAAAGAATTATTTGTTGTGTTTTAAAAACTAAACTTTCGAATACGATTTTAACATGAATTTTTTTTCTTCGGGTCGTGTGGTTGATGTTAAGGTTAGTAAAAGAGTGAATTAATAGAATTGATAAAAAGATTTTAATAAAATAATAAATTATATCATGCTAATTTATGCTAAAAAAATAGGGTAGGTATTTATGTTTTTCAATTATCTCACAATAAACACGTTTTTATGTTTCTAAAAATACAACAAGCCTCCAATGGGTAGTCGAGTTGATGGAGTAAGGCATGCTTGTGACCAAAGGCTATAAGTTCGAGTCTCTCTACAAACAATTTCTTAGCTGAGTCTATCACCTTGTGTGGTTTATTTTCTAGCATTTGTTTGCAGGCTATTGCCTCACACTTAAGGTTTAACGTGTGCGCATTCGTTGAGTAGCGGCTGCGGGTTCCCTCCAAAAAAATGCAACAAATAAATCTTTTTATGAAAATTTGAGGGACATGTTTATTACAAATGCCAGATACCTGTTTATTAAAAAAATGATATGTTTGTTTCGTTTTTGAAAACGCGAGGGACCTGTTTATTACAAAGATAAAGAAAGGGGACTGACGTGAGACGGTTGACAAGCATGGAGGACTTGTCATATTTTTTACCCTCCTAACTTCTTAATAAATTTAGAGCTAAAGGTGATATCTTTTGTTGACCGTATCTTGTGAAACTTCCATCTAATTCAATCTATATTAAACACATCTAATTAGTGAGTTGAGTCTTTTTTTCCAAATATATAAGACTAGAGTTGTTGGCCGGACCGTATTAACGAACCAGACTTAAAACTACCTAAAAAAACTATTAAACAATTTAATCAATTAATTTAAAGTCGGGAATCCAAACCAATATTACTTCCAAATAAGTTCAAATCAACAAAATCTTTACGGACTTTTCAATGGTAGAAAGGGTTTCAAAGAAGCTGACCAATTATCTCCTTTCTTATTTGTCTTGATCATGCAAGTACTCTCTAGTATCCTCAAAGAGAAAAGTACTCATGTGAACTTCAATTTCCACTAGAAGTGTCATAAGCTTAAGATTGTCAATCTCTGCTTTGGAGATGACCTCATGATTTTCTAGTCGTGGTGACATTAATTCTCTCAACCTTATCAATGATGATCTTAATGATTTCTGTTAGAATATTCGACTAAATTTGGAAAGCTGGATTCATGGAGTAATAATTGGGGTCAACTATTGACCACTGTAATTTGGGATTTCATATATTGTCCTTAATCTTCTCCCTATAAATCAGTGTATTAAGTTTCCTTGTATAGGCCTCTAAGCTCTCTATATATTGAGAGCCTTATTACCATTGCTAGTGAAACAAGCGTAACTTGTAATGATTTGATTCAATAAAAAACAGTTCAATACAAAAAGGAATATTTTCTAATAAAACACAAAATCCTAGCCGCCTCCTGCGGCTACTTCTCTCTTTGTTTTTAACATGGTATCAGAGCACGTGTGATTCTGGGAATTCTGAACATCCTCAACAAAGATGGCTGGCAATGAAGTTGTGGTCAGTCAAATTCTTGATGAATTAACAATGCAGATTGTTGCCATTCTGAGAAATGGTCTCGGAACACAACAACAAAGAACTAACCCCGAAAATTTATCCCTAGGAGATTAAACTCGGTCGTGACAACTATGCCCTATGGGCAAACTTGATGAAGAAAGCAATTGGGGGAATGGGGAGAGGTTCTCACATTACAGGGGAGCCGACACCTCCATCCAAAACTGACAAAACATATACAAGGTGGGAACAAGATGATCAATGTGTTTTCACATGGATTATCCAGAATCTTGAATCCACCTTGGTGAATAATGTCTCGCAATATCCCACTGCAAAAGCCCTCTGGGATGGGTTAGCCACCACCTACGGTTTTAGTACAGATTCGTTACAGGTGTTTGACCTTCATAAGAGGGCTAATTCATTAAGGCAAGGGTCTGATACACTAGAAGACTTGTGGAACAAACTGCAGAACATCTGGATGTCTATAGATAGGCGAGATCCGAACCCTATGAAAGACCCAGAAGACATTCAGATCTACAATAAGAAGACTCAAGAACAAAGACTCTATCAATTGCTAATGGCGATTAATGACAAGATGGAACCAGTCAAGAGAGATATCCTGAAATAGGATCCTCTTCCTTTCGTGGAAACAGCATATGCTACAATACGAAGGGAAGTGGCCAGGCTTAATATACTAAAATCAAGTTCTTCTCATAGTGATTCGATTGAAATTGGAATGAGTTTGGCTGGTAAAGATTCTGCACAGAGGTTTAAATTCTGACCCAAAGAGAAAGAAGATAAATCCAAGTTGTATTGCACTCATTGTGGGATGAAGAAACACACTAAAGAGATATGTTTCCAGCTGGTTGGCTATCCAGAATGGTGGGAGGACGGTCATAAGGAGAAAAATAACCAACGTTTCAGATCTAATGTCAAACGGGCTTCGTCTACAAGTGGCGGTGAAGATCCGACTAAAAATGAGCAAGGAAGTGGCACTGGTTTTGAAGGAATGACGGCAAACTCCTATGAAAAACTTGAAAGTAAAGGGTTTGAGAAATCAATGAATTGGATCTTTTATTGTGGGGCTACGGACACCATGTCTTATGATCCTAAAGACTTTGGTGACATGTCATCTCCAAAGAAGTCCCATATTGAGACTGCTAGTGGAGAAATTTATGAAGTCAAAGGGGGAGGTTCAATTATTTTTTTAGAAAAAATGGAAATTAAAAACTGCCTCTACATTCCTTCACTATCCTTAAAGTTATTATCTGTTAGTCAAGTGATAAAAAACTCAACTGTGTGGTTCTTATGTATCCATTTTTCTGCATTTTATAGGACATTCGTACGAATGAGATCATTGGGCATGATACTGAACAAGGAGGTCTCTATTATGTTGATGAGGTAGTTCACAAGGGACATGCCATGCTTGCTCATGGAACAACCGAAATGAGACTTTGGTTATGGCACCGACGACTTGGTCATCCTTCTTTTAGCTATCTTAAAAGTTTGTTTCTTAGTTTTTTTTTGAATAATTCCATTCATGAGAAATTTGAAACCTACATTCTTCCAAAACATCGTAGGGTCTCATTTAATCAAAGTAATACTAGAGTTGATTATGCTTTTTTGCTAATCCATTCTGATGTTTGGGGTCCAACACCGAATTCCACTAACAATCAGATTAGATACTTTATTTTATTTGTGGATGATTTCTCAAGAATGACTTAGATATACTTCATGAAACATAAATCGGAAGTACCAGAAATATTTGTTTGTTTTTACAAAATGATTTTGACTCAATTTGAAAAACAATATACAGATTCTCCGTTCTGATAATGGAACAGAGTTTGTCAACCAAATAATGCATAATTTTTTCAAAACAAATGGTCTTATCCATCAAACCACTTGTCCAAACACACCTCAACAAAACGGTACTTCTAGACGAAAAATCGTACTTTACTTGAAAGAACTCGTGCTATTATGATTGAATCTAGAGTTCCTCATTCTCTTTGGCCAGAAGCTCTTGCTACAGCTACGTATCTTGAAAATCGTCTACCAACCCGATGTTTAGGAAATAAAACTCTATTACAAGTGCTTGCCACCCAAGTTACAATTCCATCTGTTATGACCTTACCACCTCGTGTATTTGGTTGTTCGGTGTTTGTTCATATCCTTAAAACTAGTCGAAACAAACTTAATCTATGTGCTGAAAAGTGTGTATTCGTTGGGTACGGTGTTCATCAAATGCGATATCGGTGTTACAATCCGGTTACTCGTCGAATCCATGTCCCCATGGACTGTGACTTCTTAGAATCCGATTATTTTTTTGACCACCAATCTCGTACTCAGGGGGAGAAATAAAGTGAATCACTCGACTGGTTGCTATATGAAAGTTACTTTGAGGATGTGCCGACAGAGTCGGTAGATGGCGCCACCGAACACGCCTTTTCCAACATAAAGGAGACTGACGAGGCAGTTCTTACCACCAATGATTCTCCCGAAGACAATGTCCAACAAGAAATAAATGTCATGGATACTACCAGCGAATTAGCCGAAGAAAATGTCCATCAAGAGGTAAACAATTTACAATGTCATAATTCACAAAATGCTACTGACCATGACATTTCAGGAAGTTCATTTTTTGAAACTCAAACTCCGGTTCTTCCCCCAAGAAAAAATAGAGGGGCTCCTCCTGACCGGTATTCACCGGAACACGTTCCTCGTGCTTTTACATATCCGGTAAAAACGAACAGGAAAAGAATGACGAAGATTGCAAAGGTGTTTTCAGCTACTATTCTCTCTGAACAAATCCCTAAAACAACTCAATAAGCTAAGAATATGACTGAATGGCATGAGGCAATGAATACCGAAATGGAAGCTCTAAAAAGGAATGGTACATGGGAGAATTGTGTGTTACCACAAGAGAAGAAAGCAGCCGAGTGTAGATGGGTGTTTAATATAAAATACAAATCTGATGGCACCATTGAGCGATACAAGGCAAGACTGGTTGCCAAAGGATATACACAAACATATGTTATATACTACTCTGAAACATTCTCTCCGGTTGCAAAGATTGACACTATCAGAGTTTTACTTTCAATAGCCGCGAATAAAGATTGGCCTCTTCATTAATTTGATGTAAAAAAATGCTTTCTTACATGGAGACTTGGAAGAAGAGGTATATATGGAACCCTCACCAGGGTTCTCTGATGGTTTTCAATAAAATGAGGTATGTAAACTGAAAAAGGCATTATATGGGCTCAAACAGTCTCCTCGTGCTTGGTTTGGGAGATTTACAATGGCAATGAAGATGTATAGCTACAAACATAGTAATAGGGATCATACCTTGTTTTACAAAAAGAGAGGAGAATTAGTCACTTGTCTTATAATATATATCGACGATATGATTACAACGGGGAATAACAAAGACGAAATTAGCTCTCTTATGAAAAACCTCTTCAAGGAGTTCGAAATGAAAGACCTTGGGGGATTGAAGTATTTCCTAGGAATCGAGATTCTTAGGTTAAGAGGAGGGATTTATATCTCCCAACGAAAATATATATTGTATTTATTAGCTGAAGTTGGCATGGTGGATTGCAAACCAAATGATACTCCTATGGTTGTGAATCACAAACTAAAGATAATTGAAGGGGCCAGACCAGCGAGTAAAGAAAGGTACCAAAGGTTGGTGGGGAAATTGATTTACCTGGCTCACACTCGACCCAATATTGCATACGCGGTGGGAGTAGTTAGCCAGATCATACATCATCCTCAGGAACACCATATGGAGGCAGTGATGGGGATTATTCGATATCTCAAAGGCACACGATGAAGAGACATAATTTTTAAGAAATATGGACACCTTGATGTTGAAGTATTCACAGATACTGATTGGGGAGGGAATCCTAACGACAAGCGATCAACCGCTGGCTACTTTACTCTTCCTGGAGGTAACTTGGTGACTTGGTGGAGTAAGAAACAGAAAGTAGTATCATTGTCAAGTGCTGAATCAGAATTTAGAGGAATCGTTAAGGGGATTACCGAGATACTTTGGTTAAAGAAGATAATGAAAGAAATCGGAGCCCCTCTGAAGTGTCCAACTTAGTTCATGTGGGATAATAAAGCTGTGATTAAAATTTCAGAGAACCCGGTACAACACGATAGAACAAAGCACGTTGAAATAGATAGTCACTTCATAAATAAAAAGATTGAAGATGGGACAGTCGAACTTCCATTTGTTAGATCCGAAGACCAACTCGCAGACATCCTAACAAAATCGGTTGCTACAAGAACATTCGAATCAGTTTTATCCAAGTTGGGAATTGGTGATCCCACTACACAACTTGAGGGGGAGTGTTAGAATATTCGACTAAATTTGTAAAGCTGGATTCATGGAGTAATAATTGGGGTCAACTATTGACCACTATAATTTGGGATTTCACATACTGTCCTTAATCTTCCCCCTATAAATCAGTGTCTTAAGTTTCCTTGTATAGGCCTCTAAGTTCTCTATATATTGAGAGCCTTATTACCATTGCTAGTGAAACAAGCGCAACTTGTAATGATTTGATTCAATAAAAAACAGTTCAGTACAAAAAGGAACATTTTCTAATAAAACACAAAACCCTAGCCGCCTCCTACGGCTACTTCTCTCTTTGTTTTTAACAATTTCTTTGTTCTCAGATACCTTAAAGTAATCCCTCATAAGAACCACATCTTACTTTCTGGGGTTAACCCTACTCTCAAAACGAACATGATCAATATCATTGGCTTAAACGTTGGGTCCCACTTAAGTATCTTGGAGTCCTTCTTCTCCGAGGTCGGCTTTCTCATAACCATTGTCGACCTCTTCTGATAAAATTACTACCTGTATTTTCTCATGGACTTCAAAATACCTCTCTTATGCGGGGAGGCTTCAGCTCATTGATTTTTTGCTTTTCGCGCGCAGTTTTAGTGGTCTTAGATCTTCATTCACCTTACTAGAGTTTTCAAAGAACTCTTCCAATCTATTTGTCGTTTTCTCTTTTCTGGCCATGAGATGAAGATTACAGGTGCTAAAGTGGATTGGTCTGCACTCACCTTTCCCTTGTTTAAGGACGAACTTGCGATTCTAGACCTAAAAACCTGGAATCAGGTAGTTGTCCTTAAACACTTATGGTCTATCATTAGTAAACACGACAACTCAATCTGGTGTGACTGGATTTACTATGAGAATATTAAAGATAATATTTTCTAGTCTTTAAAGATTGACTCTTCTCCCTCATGGACTTGGATAAAAATATTGAATCTTAGGCCTCTTGCAAGCAATTTGTACAGGGTTGCGATTGGTAAAGGGGAGAAGACCTCCTTTTGGTTTGACCTGTGGTTACGCTCTACCTCTTTGGTCAACCACTATGAACACAGTATTATTCGAGATTCTCGTTTGGGGAACAATTTTACAGTTTTTGATATCATTCGGAATGGTTGTGGAATTGACATACTCACTTAAGGTATTATCGTGCTAGGAACCATCGTACCTTCCAGGAGATTAACCACCTCATCATATCCCTTCCTTACCCTAACATCCTCTACAATGACGTCCACTACTCAAATGCTAAGAGAGAAATTACCAATTTCACTATCAAGGATACCTACAACGTCATTTGTATGCCCACCCACGACGTTGGGTGGCTAGACATTGCTTGGCATAAATTTAATAATCCCCATAATTCCTTTATCCTTTGGCTTACTATCCCGGACAAACCTTTCACCCGAGATAAGCTATTGAGTTAGGGTTTGAACACATCTCCGAATTGCGTCTTATGCAATTCCGCCTCAGAAACCATTAATCATATCCTCTATAACTGTAGTTACACTCAAAACATCCGGGGATTAACAAGCTCTAAGGTTGGTTTTTATTTATGTCACAATAAAAATTGGGTCTCTTGAATCGAAGAGGTGTCAAGTTGGTCTACTTCTAGATTTCAACACCTTTAGTGTGCCTGCTTTGGTGCAGTTGTCTACCACGTCTAGTGTGAGAGGAATGCTATAATTTTTTAAATCATCTCCGACTGTCGCCTCTGTGATTTTTTACCAGCGTGTATTGTCTGACCTCCGGTTCAGATTCTTTGGCACCAAGGTTGTCTGACCTATACAACCCTTTTAATTTTCAAACTTAATTTGATTTTGTGTTTGTTTGCAGCATTCATCTTTCTCTCCTAGATTATGGCCACTACACTATTGCCTTGGTGTTGTCTAGTCTCTCTGCTCATATCCGTCTTAGTTTCTTTGATTGCATTGTTGTACTGGTCTGGCCAAGCTTTGATCGAATCATTTCGGTCTTGGCACGTTCGGTATGTTTGTACTTGTTTGGACAAGTTTTGGTCAACTTATTTGATTACCATCTTCCTCGGCTCTTAATGTCAACACGATCCACTAAACCGTAAGGCTCGTTGACCAAACCTATCAAACCTTCTTAAGCTAAACCCCATTGAATGAATTGTCCATACAATAAATAAGCCAATAAAAAGTACTAGTGTCTTTTTAATTTTTTACATAATTATAATTCTCTTTTCTAAATAGCAGATTAAATATATATTAAAATTATTCATATAAATATTCAGAGTATATTTAAACAATAAGATTTATTAGAGAAATCAGAAATTAAAATAAAAAAGCTAAATAAAATTTCATAAAATCCACTCAAATTTTTAGTAACCGGTAGTAAACAATTGATAACAACGATTCATCATATTTTAGAATCGTCGCAGAATAGTTTTTTTTTTCTTTCTAAAAATATTTATTTCATTGTATACAACTCAAAAAGATATTCATCAATATGTCGTCGATCATATTCTGCATGTCCGTCTCATTATAAAAAGTAATTTTTCAACGGATGTTGTAGCAACGAGAATGATTAATGTCAAACGATTCACCAATGATAAGCTTTGATATATTTTGTTAACAACTAATATCTTAGCTAAATTTCATAAATCTTCAATATTCGAGAACTCGGTTTTTTCAATTATATCACCAATGTATGTTCAAAATTGAAATTGAAGCATCATACATTCGGACCAAAAAAATTCATGCTAGATAAAGTTATGCTAGATAAAGTTATGCTAGATGAACAAACTTGTCAACATCAAAATTAGTAAATCATTTGTTTGGACTAAGACAATTTATTTAAGTAAACAACTCTGTATTTGCTTCTGGAAAATGATGTTGCATCTCTTGAATAAGCAGATGCCATGGAATTTGAGAAAATAAAAAATTAGAATTATATGTATAACATATTATAATGCTAAATTGCGATCAAATACATGGTAAATACATAATAAAATATCTCGACCTTATAATGATGGTGGCTAAAAAACCCTAACTGACCACCGGTGTTTAACACCTGTTACAAATTTTCCATTAAGGTTTTTTAATGCCCAAAACTGGTCACCTATGTTTAACAATGTTGGATATATGATGGTCACTAACGCGTGTCAATTAACCATACGACACATGGCACCCATAGTCATAAAGTTTTGTTACAAATGTTGTCACTGGATATTTCACACCAAAAATGCTCATAATTTAATTTTTTTAACCTTTTAATTTCAACATATTTAACATTTAACTTTAAATACTTACTATTTACTTTTACTAACTTACCATTTACCATTTATGTTTTATCAAATTACCCAAATTACTAAGTAAATTATGCATTTTGGTGCCACGTGTCATCAACTAGTTAATTGGCACGCGCTAGTGACCGTATCTCCAACATTCTTAAACATAGGTGACCAGTTTTGGGCATAAATAAACTTTAGTGGCAGGTTTGTAACATGTGTCAAACATCGGTGATCAATCAATTTTTTTATCCTAATGATGGTATCTTCCATGTTAACAATATCAATAGAATTAGCCACACAAAACTTCTCGACTTGGTCTAAGAATATATTCCAAACGTTTTCTTTATAGTTGTGCAATATATTTTTAGTTATCTTGTACAATATTTTGGTTGCTCACCTATAAATAACATGATAAATCATGTGTTGACCCAAGTACTCAATCAAGTGAAAAATGAACATGAAGTCATAATTTTTCATTCTCATAATCAATGGTTTTTTTATATGTATCTATTATATAGATTAGAACCATCTTCATATACATGTTCAAGCACTTTAATTATGAAGACATCATACTTCTCAATTTTACTAAAGTATTGAAAATGTGATCCCCATCGAGTGTCACCAGGTTGTTTCAAACTTATTTCTTGGATTTTCCATCTCTCACTTATAATTTCTCACGTTAAAAAAAATGCAATAATTATCTCATGCTCATTGCTTTGTATTTTATCCATTATTTTACAAGATAATCGATATGTGTTTACATTCATAGTGATAATTCTGAAAAAATCACTAATAACTTATAATATTTAAAGTGTTTTCAAACCATTAGATCACCCCGCATATTAGATGTACCATTATAACCTTGACCTTTCAACTGTGATAAGTACAAATCATGTTAATAAAATATTGAGTATATTCATTCTTTCAAAGATTTTGTAGTTGTATTTGTATCATGAACCAAACCTAGATATCTTTCTATGATTTATCCATTATTATTAACATGTATAATCACCAAAGTCATTTGCTCTTTAATTGACACATCATGTGCTTCATTAACCAAAAAAGAGAAATTATGATCAACGACATCTTTCAATATGACTTTTGTAGTTTTAACAACACAACAATTTATCAAACATTTTTGGACGTGGATAAATCACATGATTATTACCAGGTGCGTTCGCTAATGTAACCATATTTACCTTTGTTTTTCGTTCACGATATCAGCCAAGTATTTCTATAAAATTACATTTGTTTAATAATAGTGGTAATTCATTATGTCCACAAAAAGCCAATCTGAGGTACGTAAACAATATGATATCTAAAGATATAGTTATGAATACACGATAGTTCGATTTTTATTCCTTATCATATTCGTTCAATTTGTATTCAATATTATACCTTTGATTTTCAAACCTGTGAAACATTACTCTAGCTTGATCATGTGTGATATTCACATCCCTTCATGTTCTTTAAACGTTTTATCTATATATTTTTTCAATCCTTAAAAAGTTGTTGTAACAAACACCCAATCTCCAAACGGTTAACATCAAATGGTTTAAAAAGGTTACAAAAATATTCAAATAATTGTCTACATTATATTTCAACCATGCATATTTATCGAACCATGTAGCTTGAAAAGTTTAGTTATCTTTTCCAATTTTGGTTTTGGAGAAAATGTGATTTTTTGATTGTTAAGGTCCCTTTGAGATGTATTTTCGTTGAATTCTATCTATAACATAAAGGTAAAAAATTTCAATAGGTTCGCATAGCCCCAAACAACTTACTATATCTTCCTCAAGATGAAATTCTATACTATCAACATTAGGTCTTGATATAAAAACAATCATACTAAGAGTAGTCATATTATTATTACTCAGGCTCATTGAAGAACCAACACTACTCTTTAATTTTTTTTAAGAAATAACTCTTCGTTATAAGTCTATAACGGTTAAATCAATTATAAAATGTGTTATTGTGGATAAAACAACAGTATAATAAATATTTCAGAGGTAAAAAAAATCTAAAATTTGTAAATTAAGTTTTCTAAAAATTATGATATAGATATTAGGTAGTTATATATATTAGATATTAGAAATTCAGAAGTTATAATTTATATATTATAAATTAATGTCTGAAATTTGATAATATAGAAGATCACAGCTTATAAATTATATAAAAAAACTCTAAAGTAGATATTCAGAACTTATAATTTCGATATTCTAAATTACTGTCTGAAATCGTAACAATATTACTACATGAAGAATGTGACTTAATCTCCGATATTTAAATAGGGCAATGCTATTTTGAGACCCTTTTTTACTATAATGAGACCACAAAAATGACCAATTTACCCTTGATATAAAAGCTCTATCTCCGTCCAAACTTCATCTTTTCTCTCTTCTCCACACAAAAAGCTCTCAAAATCAGTAAACAAAACTCAAGATTTCTCAAATCCGAACTCACAAACACGTCAAGGTATGAATCCTATACTTATTGGTGTAATTTTTATGCAATTTAGTTAGGTATTTTTAGTGATATTTATAGTTATAGGTTCTGCCAAAAAAGTTGAATTTTCATCTAAATGTTATTTTTTTTAAGTAAGTTCTAGATAAGTGTTAGTCTAGTGATGGTCGACGTTTTGGTATGTTGTTTGTTGATTTTGTGTTAGTTTGCAGTGATTAGGATTTTTGAGTTTGAAGGTTGGGGAAGACACTGTCTGGACGCGATTCGCGAACACCTAACGCCCGATTTTGGACAAATCGCGAGTAGAGAAGTAGAAATTAATAGAAATACAAAATCAAGATGAATATGAAGTTCTTAGTCCTCCTTTGCTTCTTTCTAGTTCTACTTGCTCTTGTAAGTTTCTTTATTTGTGTTATGATTTATGAAAATTTGTTAAATTTTTATTGTAGAACATGTTTATATAAAAAGAGAAAAATTAGTGCAACACTTAATAGTGTAAATTTATGAAAGATAGAAAGTGTTGTTAATAAAATATTTTTTCTTTATGAATTAGAGAGGAAACAATGGTGGAAGGTAGGGTTTGCCTGACAAAAGTCATAAGCCATATTTTTATTGCACCACACTCTGCTAAATAAAACTCTATTTAGCTGTTTGTACTCACTTGTCTTTTAAGTTTATGTCATTTGTGTTCAGTCTTTTACATGTAATGTGATGTTCCTACTTTCGGTGTCTTGTGAGAGGCTTGCTCCACTTGATATATAATGTTAGCTTTAGGAGGAAGTATCTAGGATTTTTAGTTAGAACTTTTGTTTTATATATGAAGGGTAAAATAATCAATTCACACAAACATATATATTTTTTGATTTTGGGATCTCATTATAGTAAAAAAGAATCACAATATAGCCTTGCTGATTTAAATATTCTAAACGCAATAGTATATAAAACATGAAAACAAATTCTATATTTAATCTAAGGTTCATTATATTCAACTCGATTAATAAACATCAATTTTAAATTAAATATTAAATTTTCAACTAAAATACCATATTTTAAATTAATAAAAATCAATTTTTTTATTAATTAAAACTTTTAATTGACAACAAGATACTATTGAATACAAAATATTTACATATATGGTAGTTATGATATTTACATATATGGTAGTTATGAAATAGGTCAAAGTTAAAATGAAGGACAAAAGTTTTTAAGAAAGTGTAGAAATATTTTATTAGAACAATAATTTAAATGGAATTTTGATTTTACTGATTTCCTAAATCAAGCTTCAAAAATTCGTAACATACTAAATTAAAGATAATATATGTAAAAATCGAGTTATAATTTATATACAAAAGTGTAGATATATACAAAATAATTTTGATTTCTCTAATTTTCTAAATCAAGCTTAAAAAATCATAAAATACTAAATTAAAAAATTATATGTATAAATCGAGTTATAATTTATGTACAAGTTTGGGGTTACATACCAAATAAAGAAGAGATTAGTGAGAAATCCTAACCCTATAATTTGAAACTGAAACTGCAAGGAGTAGGAAAACGAAATCGGATTTGGAGAACGAAGGGAGAAAACAATGTAGTACTTAATAAGTTTGGTACAATACGATACAACTCATTTTGGAACCAAACTCTTCGTTTCATCTATAGTCACTTTGAGCCTACAATTACAGTTTTTCACCTATGCTTATAGTAGTTGCAATATCCATTTCTAGTGTCTTAACTAATATTTACGGAAGATTTTAATCAATTTGGCTCCCAAAATTGAACAAGTCTCATACAGTATATGAACTTTGAAACTGGTGGTACTCTTATTAGAAAATTATAAACATTTTCTTCACTTATAATGTTTGCAACATTTATTTTCTCTCTCCACCACATCTCAAATTTAGTGAAGCTTAACATGTACGTGCTTTATTTTCTCATAAAACTTTAGATTCCTCATAAAAAAACATTGCTTATATAGAAAAATAATGTCACTCTTGCTCTATAACAATTATTTCACTTAATAGTCTTTTCAACCATATGACTTTCATCATTGCTACAGTAGCAACCATATATTCAATTTTAGTAGATGACACCGTAATAATATTATGAAGACTATATTTTCAACGAACCATTCCATCAAACATTGTAAATATATAACTCGAGGTTGACTTCCTAATATCAATGCAAATTTTATAGTCAACTTCAACATACCCCACAACATCTCATTAGCTCGATACATCTAATTATAACACAACTCAGGTATTTCACGATTTATTTAATGACATGTTAGGGAGGTTTCATGAGTTATTTTATGTAGACTATATTTTCAACTAACCACTCCATTAAACATTGCAAATACATAACTCGAGGTCGATTTTTATAGTCAGATTCAACATACCCCAACAACATCTCATTAGATTGATACATATAATTATAACACAACCCAATATTTGTCAAACCTTTTAAGTATCTCATGAGTCATTTAATGACATGTTAGTGAGGCTTCATTCATTTTATGAAGACTATATTTTCAACTAACCACTCCTTTGAATATTGTAAATATATAACTCGAGGTCGACTTCCAAATATCAATGCAACTTTTATAGTCATATTCAACATACCCCCACAACATTTAATTAGCTCGATACATCTAATTATAACACAACCCAGTATTTGTCGAACCTTTTAAGTAGCTCATGAGTCATTTAATGACATGTCAGTGAGGCTTCATTTGGTCTGCCATAAATCTACTCAAAATAATAATTTAGTATGTAAGATCAAATCTCGTGTATATCATTACATACATAATGATCATGTAACATCATCCTTGCATAAATTTCTTATCTCTTACCTCAGTTGATGTTTGAGTAATATTGAGTTTGAAATAGACACCAATGTGAGTCCCAACAGCTTGGGCTTCAGACATCCCAAACGTTTTAAGAACTTTTGGTATGTATTCTTATTATATAAGAATATATAACCTTTCAATATATTCCTCTTGTTATTTATTCTAAGTATCGTTATTCTCTCTCCCATATCATTTATTCGAAACTCTATTTCAGTTGATTATTCATAGTATTAATTGTTAGCCCGTTCTTACCAACTATCAGTATATCATCCCTATATAATAGAAATATGATGTGTTTGTCCATGTGTGATTATCCACTGTAATATACACAACTATCATATCTGTCATTCTCAAAATTTATTGACTTCGTGAAAAAGTTAAATCTCTTATTCCATTGCCTCGTTGATTGTTTCACTCTATATATGGGTCACTTCAGCAAACACATATTTATCTCATAACCTTATTCAAACTCTTAAGTTTACTTTATATAGACGATCTCCTCCAATTTTCTATGTAAGAAGACAATATTGACATCTATTTCATATAACTCAATATAAAATCTCGCAACAATATATATTATCACTCGGACAAAGGTTTGTTTCACATCCATAATGATATTTCATTGAAATCAACATCAATTGTTTTTTAACAAAGCCCTTCACCACAACCACAAATTTACTTTATACTTATATAATTCAACACTGGGAATACATAGCTTACTTTTGAGTACCCATTCCAACATGCTTCTAGCCTTTTATCTCTTTTACAAGAATCCACGTGTCATTATTTTTTAAAGAATTTAATTATTCTTTCATGATCTTCTTACATTTTAGTTTATCACTTATATTCATGGCATAAATCTCAGGTTCAAGAGAATATACTTGCATTCAACATACGAAGCATAACCCGTAATATAAGCATAACCATACGTACGTGTAGGTTTAATATGTCTTTGTGTTATATTTTCACTAGTTGATAATTGTTTAAATTTATCTACCGTTCTTTAATTTGAACATCAAAAGCATTCGAGGTGTCTGAACCACCTTCAGTAAGTTCAACCAGTTTAGTATAACTATCTAAACCGTCTTTAAAAACTTTAGATGAGGAATCATGTACTTCATTCTCGTGTTCAAAGTACATTCAAATCCAACCCCCACTCGACGATACTAGATGTAGTATTACCCTTATTGATTAATAACATATCATTTTTATTGAATACCATATATAAGCAAAGCAAAGCATGTTCACTATCAGGTTCGAAACACCGTAATCTATGTTCTTTTACACTTTCTACGTAACCAACCAACATTTTCCTTAATGATCTCAGTTGAAGCTTCACTTGCTTCACATGTGCATATGCAACACATCTTAACAGTATCAAGTGGTTCAATACTGGTTTTATTCCACTCCGCCCTTATTGAGGACATTTAAAACCGTCTCCAATTTAGGGGCTTATGGTGATGATATATGTAGATTAAAAATTTCTTCGCCTATTTTACTGTCGTAAACATACACATAAGTCTTTCTAGCAAAGTTCAGTTCATCTTCGTAGTTATTCCATTATATTGAGGAGTTCCTCTCACGATTTGGTGTCTAGATACACTAATTTTAGACCATTAGATAATGTATAGTTCATTCAAATATTCTAAGTAATTATTATGTCTCAACTTCTTTAATTTCTCTCGGGTCTAGTTATCCACCAGCTTATTCCAGTCCTTAAAAGCGTTGAAGGCTTCATCTATTGACTTCAAAAGTATAACATGTACTTTTTTGAGTAGTCATCAGTAAAAGAATAAAGTAAATAATATATCCCATGGTAAGGTGCCTTGTAGGTCCCCAAATATCATAATTAACCTATTTAAACACACCTTGAGTTGTATGGTTACTAGTTGCCAACTTGACTTGTTTATCAGTTCCAAACATACAGTTTATACAAAAGCTCAACCTCTAAAATTTATTACCATTGAACAACTCTTGTCTGTGAAGTTTGGTCAGTCCATTCTGACTTATATGTCGTAATATAAGTACCACCGCTTGGTAGGATCAACCTCAACAATAAACACACCTCTTACTAATGTAAAACCTTCTAGACCTAAATCATCATTCGTTTGGTTAACCTTCATAAAAACAAATGAGCTTTGTAGTACCCTAAGTATGCTATCTCCCTTTTATAATTAAACTATTATTCATCTAATATTCCGACATGCAGAAGGTTATACATAATTTGTAGGACATAACTCACATTTGTTATGAATTTTCAAGTCTTGTATATCACTTGAACCTTATACTCCTCATTCATTTCACAATACATAGTTCATAAATTTATAATATGAACTTACCATATTTAAATTCCTTTTGGTCTTCGGGCTAATATTTATTGGAATTCATATTGACCGATGCTTCAGATTCCAAAACCCACTTGTTATCATACGTGCAAGTTGAGACCATGAAAACATTAATAAAACATAATCTTCAGAAACCATTGATGCATCTCCAACTTCAAACTTTTGTTTATTCATTGTGTTCTTCATCTCGACACAGTGATATGAGCATGTTTATTTTAACCACTTGTCGAACCCTTACATTCAGATAATGATTGTTTATTTTTATTGCTATAATATCTCCTACCAAGCCTTTATCTCATATTAAATCTCTTTTCAAACCAGTATTCTAGTAATGATCTCCAGAATTCAGAGCACTATTCACTTCGAACACCGTAAAATACTCATACATCGAGTGTCAAAACAAATATTAGTACACATTTTATAAAGAAATCAAGATGATAATTCTTTGATCTTTGTATTCAATATTGACGCCAATTGCATTCAAATAAAAAAATTTATATTAAAATCATCTAACTAATTTATGATCTTTTTATTGTCATCCACCAATAGTTTTAATAGTTTGGTTTTAATACAACATATTTACCAAATATATTTTCATGAAAATGACTTCCAGCCTATTCCAAAATCTAATAACAATAGATTATTCAGACATCTTTGAAATGTATCATCTCTCAGACTCAAAATCAGAGCACTATAAGCCTTGAAAAGCATATCGATTTTTTTTCCACATCCATCAATGGAGGTAGAGATACCATTCTCTATAAGGAACACTATGATCTTCATTCTCTAAAGATTAAAATCATAATCTTTGGTGAATTTATCAAGATGAAAATTTATGAAGGTCATCTTTAAGATTGTGTTTGTTTTCCGGTGAGATATAAATCTCTACACTCAAAATCTGGTACAAATTTGTCCTTTTGCTTGGTTTTTATCACCAACAAAAAATATTATTACACATGTCACATTCACCGCACCACTTGTTGGGTGAAATCATAATATTTTTTTAGATTCAAACTCTCGACCGAACTATCGGAGATGATGAATACCTACAAGAACAACATAATGGTAGCACTAATTTAACATTTTATTCATAAACAACGTGATCATGATTTTCTATGGTTCCCAGAGTAAAATTGAGTTAAGTAGAGAGAAGTAGTTTCTAGAGAGAGAAAGTCAAGAAACGAAAGTAGTTTAATCTCAAAAGTCAGAATCCTTTTTTAGTTGAGCCCTCACTATTATATATAGGTGAAATGACTTAAGCATAACAGAAACGGTTACACAAAGAGCTAATTGCATATTACTCCCTCATCTATTCATAAAGCTATAAATCTCACATATAACTATACAATTTATCATACTAGGTTTTATTTATTTTCATTTTGATCTCCAAAGTTCTATTGCCTTATCAGTAGCCCACCTAGTTCTTATGAAAGTCAATGAATAAGAACTAATTAGCTTCAAAACTCTTTATATATAGAGAAGAATTCTTTTATCCAGGATCTGAGCTGCTTCAATCTTGTTGTTCCCATATTCTTGACTTAATGCCTCAGATGTTTTCATATGGAGTCATTTCCTTCCAACGGTCATAATTATTTGAAGCAGAGATTCAATATGTGATGATGACCTAAGCACTAGGTGTGCCACTAGGCCTATCATATGACGTGTGTCAAATTCTTCTTTACGCATCCGTTCGAAAATTCTATCCATTTTCCTTCTCCATCTCTTCCAGTTCCCTCTCCCTTAACGTTTCTTATAAATACGGCTTATGCCTCAATCGTTTGAAAGTTCACTTGTTATATTCATCTGAATCTTCAACCCTTAAGCTAACTTCACATGTAAACACCCATACTCTTCTTGTCTTTCAAGTGTGTTTATGAGAAAACATCCAAAACTCAAAAAAACAAAAGACAAAAAACCCTTAAATTCATCTTCCCTAGAAAAATAAAAATTACACTTTGGATCATACGACTACTTCTGCATAAGTAAAATGGAAGATGAATATAGAGCAGCTGGACTGATAAGAATTGCTCCTCATGGTGTGTCCACAAAGACAATATATTACAGTAACTTTGATCCTAAGAAAACTCCTCTTAACTTTTCAAATTCTTCTCTTCCAGAAGAAAGTCAATCATCCAAAACTCAGACACCGAAGACACCTCGAATTTTACCTCCTCTAAATAGACCATAACCCCCAACTCCTTCTGCAAGCTCAAATCCTCGAATTAATTGCAAGGTAACCCAAACTAAATCCTCTTCAGGGAGATAAGAGGAAACTCATTCTCAAATCAATTCTGAGCCCCCTCGTCCACTACGCAAGGAAACCTTTTTAGTTCATCTCAAACCCTAAAAAGAAAAACCTTCATATCCATGGGTGACGATGCTGATCTCTCCTCGAATCCATCAACCTCTTCTCCTCCCCTGAGGGAAATTGTTGAGACAATAACAAAGTCTCAACAAAATCCCTCAAGTAACCCACCTCGACTCGTGGATGTGCCATCCGAAGATGAAGTGGATTATGAAGCCACACAATCAAATATCGAGGCTGATACAAAAGAAGATGCTTCAGAAGAAACTGACAGTGAAATAGTGAAAGGTGTTTTGAAGGAAAAACACGTTGAATAAGAAAAAAAAGATCTTGTTGAACTCTCCGATAACTAGCTGCCTCAGTTGGAGAAAATTTGAAGCCACTCAACCATGAGTATATTTTGGCCTTAAAAAATGTGCCATACATTTATTACTCAGAGTCTCAGACTGCTTCTTTATAAATGCAAGGAGGAATGCTAGAGAATATAGTACTTCGGATTCCAAAAGAAGGAGCAACTCGACTTGAATGTGGAAAGGATGAGCTGGTGGTGTACCCATAAATTATTAACTAGGGTCTTCAGTTTCTGCTAGACCCAATGGTTGTGGAGTATTTTGAGCTCCTCGACCTCTGTCCTACGCAAGCTACTCCCAATCAATGGTTTACTCTTCTTTCCATTATCTTAACAAAAATATCGAAGGGCCATGTTCTACCCTTTTGCTATCTCACATTGGATAATGATCTCAAGATAGTCGACGACCTACTCGAGACTGAAATTTTTTGGAAACAAAAAGTTTTCTTCATATCCAGGTCTTCATAATGATCTGAAGATAATTGTTTTTTCCAAACTTATTTTTCAACCATATTGCACGTATTTTCGCAACTAGAACACAATCTATTTTTTTAAAAACGTTTTTTCAACGCACAAATACACATATTTTTGTAACTATAAAAGTTAGTTGTTTCAAACCTAGTTAACACTTATTTAATAAAATAAGTTTGTGTTTTATTTTTTCACACAATCAGACTTTCTTAGCAACCAAATTTATTTCAGTAACCATTACACGTATTTTCGCAATTGGAACACGATTGGTTTTTTGCAACCAAATTACACGTAATTCCGCAACTGGAAGTTTTTTAGCAACCAAATTATATGTAATTCGGCAACAAGAACACAATTATTTTTTCTAGACTTAGTTTACAATTAAATACACGTGGTTGCACAACTAAAAAATTCCAAAAAAATATATCATTGATCTAGTTTTGTTCATCTTTAAAAATAAAATCCATAATATTTTCAGATATTTATTTTGGAACTATGGTTTAAAAGATATACCATAAAATAAAACATATAAAAAAATTGATTAAAAATTATTATATATTATTAAATTTTATATCTAAATACTCATTTATTAGTACATTTTTATTCGTAATTTATCAAATTATAAATAATTATTAATAAATAAATATGCTATTACACCATTATTAGCGAATTAAAAAAAAATTTACAGTCGACTTTAAATCTATACAAATATTTTGATAATAATTAAAGTGCAACGGGCATGAACCATACTATAACGATATTGTGGAATCCGACAAAGGGCGATTAAAGGGTATATTATAATTTTTCTAAATGTAATTTTCACATTATTTTAATATTTAAATAGTAATTTTCCTTTAGTTTAAATATTAATTATTTAATTTTTATAAATTAAATTAAATAAATCTCAATTTTTAATTTGTTTTTAAATATTTGGTTTATCATTATTTTTTAAAAATCGACTATATTGAATCTTAAACATATTTTAATAATTAATACTAAAACTTTTTTTTAAATTAAAAATTATATATATATATATATAATATTGATTTTAATGATATTTTTATTCAAAATAATAATAAAAATAATAACTAAAGTGATGAATGTTACTGAGTGGTGGTTAGATAGTCGTGCTGAAATATTAAACTTGCTAGGGAACGAAGTAAAAAATGTGAAAAACGTATTGTGATTCAGTAGTGAATTAGAATGGTGGAAGAACGGTTGTAAAGGTAGTAAAAGAGGAAAAGTTTTTCAGGGAAAGAGAATGTGGTGAACGCGATAAAAATATTTGAATATGAAAAGATAGATAAAAAGATAGAGAAAAGTGTTTCGCATGAGATAATTTTTTTTTTGCTTTTTATTAAGGACTAGCATCAGAGTCCGTTCAAAATTTAACCTATGCTTTCTATTTATCGAGAGTATTTTGATCCTGAATTTTTACTTTTCCAATTACAACAAACAGTTTTTGAAGCAATATATGGTTGAGATTTGTTTGATATGTACTATTTGTATTCATAGCTAAATTTTATTTAGATCAAATTAAATATAAGACATTATTTTATAAGTTTAGATTCAATGACATAAGTATTTATCGTTTATAACTTTTACGGTATTTGAGAGGTAATTGGAATATAACGTTAAGTGCTTCTTTGCTAGCCGAACCATTAATGAGTTCGCTCGTGGAGCAATATTTGAATTTTGTTGCTAAAATTTATATAAGTTTATTATTGTTTGAGTCAAGCTATCGAGTCTATAGTGGCTAGATTCGTACGAGTCTTGAGATATGGTGTTCTTATGCCTAACTTGTTAAAAATCATTCGTCAGTCAAAACGTTTTTGAAAACAAAACTGCAATCATGAATGACAATTCTTTTTTTTAATTGCTTGGTAGCTGGTTATCTTGGGTTCAAGATTTACAGTTGGTTAAGATTTATAAGGAGTTGAAAAATCTCATCAAAAGTAGTTTATTTTTGCGTGTAGAGATATGGAGGCATCCCCATAGTTATTTTGAAATATGAAGAATGACTAAGATAAAATATCATATATTTAAGAATGCGATTTTTTTATTGTCTATCATAGTTGAGCTGAAAAAATGAATAATCGAACCATGTGATGACTCATGTGTGACTAGTCATACCCAACTTATAATTGGCCGAACTGTTTGAAGTCCGGGTGGTATTGACTAGTCATGAAAACTTTCAGATGGTCGAAGCTTTGATGTTGCCACAACAAAGCTGAACGTTGAGACGTCGTTCAATTGTGAAATTTGGATCTACAATTTCGATATATGCATAAATGATCTGAAGTGTTTGTTAGCTAATTAATCGAGAGTTCATTCGAACTTACATATCTTACAAAACATATGTTTTAGCTATCCAAACTACTTCAAAGTTTAAATTTTCTTAGCCATTCTCATAAAGTATTTTGACCATCTGAACTAAATCAAACTTTTACTACCTCGAATGAATGATTTGGAGCTACGAGACTCTTAATGCATTAAGAACTCAAGTTATCCTCAATGGAGATAAATGAGAATTTATTGAGGGTCTAGCCGAGATGAGCTTAGCCAAGTTGAGGTCGAGTTGAACTAAACAGAAGTTGACCCAAACCGAGTTGATACCAAGCCAAACTAAGGTTGAACTGAGTTATCACCAAGTTGAACTGAGTAGAGGCCAAGTAGAGCTAAACTGAGTTGAACGAAGGTCAAACTCAGCAAAATATCGGGAGGGGGGAGGGGGTCTATGGGGGGGGGGGGGTTAAATCAGTGCTTTATGAGTTTTGATGACCTACTAATAGGAAAACTAAAGGGGTTTTAGCTTGACTGGCTTATTGATAAGGCATGTGGGTGATTATGTTGCTTCGAATTATGGTCGTGCCAAGTGAGGATAAAGAATCACGTGATTTCATTTTATTCTCTCTAAGATAATGAGAGAAAATAGTTTTGCTTCTCTAGCCAGACCTATAACGGCCATGGGGGAAACTGTGTGTTCATGATCTACTAGCAAAGTCACCATCAGATTGTCATTCAGATTCTCTTGCCTTTGAATGCTCAGATGATGAATAATAAAACACATGACATGTCGACGCATTGAGCGTATGTTTGTCATTAGATTACAGACCATCCTGATATCTGTCAACTAGTATTAGCTTATGATGACGTCATCCAAACATATCTGATTGAAGATAATATGAAATAATCAAAGTACCAAGTGTTCAAAGAGGTCATATAACGTGCTCAAGAGAAAAAGAATTGCGTGTAAAGTTTAACTAGGTTGTGGAAAGTCTTAAAGCTAAATGGATCAATAACCAACTTATAGTTTAGTTATTATCCAAATGCATTTTATCGGAGCAAACAAGGTACAAATCTGTTTCAATTTATGACAACAACGTTTCATCCATTTCTACAACTATAAGAAGATATTGCTAAATGATAAAGACCAGAAATCCCCTCTAGTTTAGTTTAGTAATATCATTCCATTTAGTCAAAACCCAACTGAGGATTTCTTTTAAGAATATATCAAAGTGAAAAAAAAATTCAAGATCCAAAAGATTTATTTTATTTTTATTATCCAAAAGTTACATCTTAAGTCTTTAAATTTAATTTTGTTTTAAGAGATTCTAAGGGATTTATTTTGTTATGTTATCTAAGAGTTACATTTTAAGTCTATAAACTCATTTAATTCTATTTTAAAAGAGTCAAGAAGAGTTATTTTGTTTTTATTATGTAAAATTTATATTTCTTTCTTTGTATGACTATAAATAAAGACTTTTAATCTTTGTATTGATCATATGCAATTAACTATATATACATAGAAGAGTTTTTACGCAAAATATTTATTTGAGACAAATTTATCTCTTCATTTTATATTTTTATTTGGGATAAATTCAGTTTGGATTTTTGCTTATCAACGCCTTTCCCATCACGTGTGATTCACCTCGATCCATCTTCAAACTTTCATCACTTTCCATATAATTTTGTTTCCAACTTTTCTCCAAACAACAATGAATTAAATCGTTTCCATGTCTAAATAATATTTTATCAAAGACGAAATTTCCCGTATCAAAGTTGTATCATCCTTACACAAAATCCTATTGCAATGGTAGCAAACTATATGGAGACTCTTGTTCAAATGGTGAATACTATAAAATAGTATATACGAATACAAATTAAAGAGGTGCAAACACAATGGGAGTTAGATCCATCATAAACTTTCGACCTCATAACAACAATAATAATATGGAGAAATAAAATATGAATATGATAACATATCTAATTTAGAAAAGGCCATCCAGGCTATTTGTTTCATCGAAGACAATGAAGAGGTTATATTAGGAGAGGAATATCAAGAGATGAACGATTACACATGCCTAGAAATGGAGAGTTAAAGCTAAAACCTTCTTTATTTGTTAGAAAATTAAAACCTAATTCCTAATGGATTGAGAAAGACGTATGAAGTATATATTTGAGTGTTATAGATATTGAACAAGGAAGCTTGCCCTCATTGCTACACGATTTTCTGAGAGTGCTCTTATTTGGTGGGACATATAAGTATCAGAAAAGAGGTAATGTTACAGACCCATAGAAAATTAGGAAGACATGAGGATTAATCTAAGATGCAGGTATGTACATGCTAATTACCATTATGACCTATAAAAAGATGTTAGGAAGCTATTAATAAATAACTGTTGAGGAGTATTTTGATGAGTTTGAAAAACTAAAAAATTATTTGGAATAAGAATAGTACAAAATAGGCACCAATGGCTTAATTTATAGATAGTTTGCAATATCATATTACAAGAAATGTGAAAATTCATCAATATAGTTATTCGTATGAAGTATTTCATATTATTTTCTAGATTGAGAAGCAAATAAAGCGCAACACATCTTGATAATCAGATAAGAACAACACAAATGTGGACCTAAACAACAACAAAACGTTTGATAAATTAAAATCAATAGAGAATGATGCAACAAGAAAAGGAAAACAATTGAAGTCTCAAAATATTAAAAAATAGAAGCTATTTCAACTATAGCCCGTGAAGTTGATTTTTTAAAATGTCAAGGGCGTGGAAGTTATGCTACTGAGTGTCCAAATCATCATGTGATGACAATTACTTTAAGTCGAGAATATGAGTCTGATATTTACATTCATATTATGACTCACATTCTCGAGATGGTGATTTATAGGTACAAATAAGAGTCTTAGTGCAATGATCCATCCACACAAATTCATCCAAAAGGAGAACATCTTTTACACTATATGCACTATCAACAAAAAATACGTAATCTGATCATATTTGAAGGTTTATATACTAATGTGGCTAGCAAATTTATGATGGACAAAGTGAGTCTTGCAAAGACTAAATATCAAAATCCTTATAAGCTATGATGAATAATCAATCTAAACTAAACATCATAGATTAGGTCATTATTCTATTAATTATAGGCAAATATAATTGTAAAGTTTTGTATGATGTAGTACCTATGCATGTTGGACGTTAACTACTTGGTAGATTGTGATAGTTTTATCGTGAAGTATATCACAATGAACGCACGTACGTTTACTTACTTGTGCATAATAATAAGGAAAAATGAACTTAATACCTCTTAGCCCATCTGAAGCTTATGCAATGCAAACAAAAATGGCTACATAAGTTGAGTTAAGTAACCCAAGCCTTTGTTTATCTTTTAGTGTTGTTTGCAAGCCCATGAGTGTTGGATGCATCACACAATGATATTATTTAAGTAATAATTAAATTCAGGATTTAGCATGCTGAAACTACCAAATGAAGTTAAAAACATTTTAAACAAGTATCAAGATGTTTTTTGAAAAGAGACACCCCACGGGTTCACCCCCTCTTCGAGACATCAAATTTATCCCGTTCATGATTATTTATTACCAAAATGACAACCCACTGTATAAACTCAAAATAAACTAAGGAGTTAGAAAAAGAAGTCCATAAATTGAATGCTAAAAAATACATCAGATAAAGCTTCAACCGATGTGTTGTACCGATTCTATTGGTACCTAAGAAAGATGATAATTGAAGAATATACATATATTTTTGTACCATTGACAATATCACCATCAAATGGTGATATCCAATTCTAAGACTTGATGACATACTAGATGAACTTAGTGATGCCACCATTTTCTCCAAGATTTATCTAAGAAGTGGTTATCACCAAGTCTTTATGCTATAATGAGATGAATATAAGACAACATTCAAAACCAATAAAATATTATATTATTAGTTATGCTATTTGGGATTACTAATGCTCAAAGTACGTTCCAAATATCATAAACAAAAACTTATTAGTTCAGTTTGATCGAAACCGATAAGATTAGCGGTCCGGTCCATTTCGATCAAAACCCAAACACAATCCTATTGTTGGGTTAACCCTAATTATATTAGGCTAGACCGAGTGATGTCCCTCTTTCTTGATAGGAGAATGGGCTTTTATATTTAGTATTTTTATTCATAAGATTTAGACATGTAAATTGGTTTGTAAAAAATAAATCAATTGGGAGTTTAAAATTATAGTTTTTTGTCGTTCAATTAATTGTTTTAGAAACAATACTCATTTAAATTAGTTTTTTGAAATATTATTTTTTCTCATTATTTTTATTTGAATTTTTCTTTGTAGTCCTGAATTTATCCATTTATCTAGTAGGCTAGTTCAAGATATTTATATCAGGATAGACGTTTTTCTTTCTACCATAGTTCGTCCCAAATATGAGTAACCGAAAAGTAAAAATGTAGCTATCGTTCATTACTGGACCCCACATTTTCTTTCCGAGAAATCGGATCTCATAGATATTTATACAATTTTAGAGAAACTTACCTTAGTGATCCCATAAAAGAGATCATCGAAGAGGAAAATAGAAAAAATGTGGACTCCCTACCTACCAAGATTCACCCCTCTAGCGAGACCGCAAATGATATTTTGATTTTTTCATTTTTGATGACTTAAGGTATAAGGATATCAATTATAACTTGTAACTATTAAATATTTGTGTCAATATTTTTTGTTAAAAGAATCTATTTGTTTTTCAAATAGACTCCAAATGAACCCTTTAATATATTCAATTTAAGATTGAAAATCATTAATTGCGCAAACATGTTTTTAGTGAATTAAGATGATCATCATATTTATCTACTTTTACTAATATTTCATCACTATATACTTGCAAATTATGAAAATTTGATAAGGAAAAATATAATTGAATTTTTTTCATAAGTTCTCCCAAGATTTTTAAAATAAAGATATATATTTTTAAATTAGTAAACTCTTACAGGATATGCTTGAAGTTAAATAAGAGATATTTGGTATATTATAGATGCATTCAATGCATACAATCCTTAATTTGGCATATTGTATATAAAGTGCACTAGAAATTTTCTTATTGTATCTTAATTTGATTGTACAATAAATAAGTATCTATAAATATCAAGCTTTCATTACATGATGTTTCATCCAATAATTAATACATATTTGATGCTAGAAAGGAATAATTTGGACAAACTCGATAAATATATGTAAAGTTTATTCACATGTTTCCTTATTTTTCTTCATCAATACTGTATTCGTTAGCCACTCATGATATTGATACACTATGACATGATAACAAAATATAAAGTGATGTACATCCTTAAATATTTCATACTTTTTAAAAAAAACTCACGACTATTATATCCCATATAATTATGACTATTATATTGCATATTGAGTAAATTTATCAATTATCGAATGATGGATGTGAGTTCATTTGAAACATGTGTAACACACTTAAATTTCTAAGCAAAAATATATGTGATAACTTATTAAAAATATTAAAATTGTAACTATTTGTGTTGTTAAATTTCTCATAATGTTGACAATTGATCTTCTATAATGTTTACATTTTCCAATGCATCCACTAATTTAATCCTTGAAAAATATCACGATGTTGGCATAAAATGATTGATAGGTTTAGAGAGACTACATGAAAATATCATAGTGTTTTTTGCTCACTTTAAATAATTAATATCCTATCATATTTACCCGACTTAACAAATTGATTTAGGAAGGAGACAATTGTTTTTCGATTATGATTTTGAACGATTTTTCACAATCAAAGACCATGTACGGAATATAAATGTCACTCCTCGATTAAATGGCTCATAGTATGACTTCTAGCGTACTATTTTCTTAGTAACTTTATAGAATCTGGTCAAAATAGACTTAATTAAAGTGTATAGATAATAAAACTTAAGCTTAGTGGTTACGTCTCGACTTTAAAGGTTCTGACTACTGTAGGGTTTTGAGTCTTATGAAAGGGTTCAACTTTTATAGGATTTAGATTCAATGTATTGGGTTTTCCATTACATACTTACTGACTCCACAAAATATTGAGCCCTTATTAGTTTGGGTAAACCACTTATCTCTGGTATGTCAATTTCTAGCTCTAGTTTAGGTCGTTCAATGTGAAAATTAGCTCAAGTTCTTGTCAAGGCATGCCTTTTGATTGCCGTCTAAGGTTCAAAATCGATTTTGTGGTCTCCAAGTTCCATTGACCATTTAGTCATCTGACCTAATACATTAGGCTTTTACATCATATTTCTTTTAGTGGAAATATGGTTCGAACCATAATCGACTGGGCGCAGAAATATGACATCATTTTTCGTGCCAGGAAAACTAAATAGAAGGCTAGGTTTTCCAACTTCAACTACCTTTTTTCAGCATCTATTTTTTTGCTCACGTAATATATCAGCCGAGGATACTTTTTAAACTCTCTGACCAACAGTACACTTACTGCGTAATCCGATACCACAACATAGACAAATAGTTTTTCTCCCACAATTTCCTTAGTTAAAATCTACACAATCGGTATATGCTTTTTTATCTTGACAAAAGCTTCGTCACACTCGAGAGGTAGTTGAAACATTTTACTTTTTTCGGAACCTGAAAGATGGAGCACATTTGTCCAGCGATCTTGATATGAATCTGTTTAAAGCAACCAACCTTCCAGTTAAGATCTGTACCTCTTTTATGGATTTGGGAGGATCCATAACATTTAAAACATTCAATTTTATTGAGTCCGCTTCAATTAATTTTTCATACTATATAACCCAATAATTTTCTGGATCGTACCTCAAAGGTACATTTTTCTGGATTCAATTTCAAGTTTATGGATTTTAAGTTACAAAAAAAATCTTATAGATTGGAAAAATAACCATCGTCTCTTGTGTTTTTAACCAACATGTATTATGCAAACTTTAATGTTTCTTCTGATTTGGCTAGCGAAAGATTTGTTCATCAGTCGCTCATAAGTTGTCCCGGCATTCTTTAACTGAAACGACATTATGTTGTACCACTATAGACCCATATAAGTTATGAACTTAGAGCAGTCTTGGTCATTCAGATCCATATGTATATGATTATACCTTATTTCTCACAAACACTAGATTCGATGTTCATAATGGAAATTGAGATTCTATGATATGGCTTGCTTTTGAAACTGATCTACTTCCGCCACAATCACTTTGGATTTTTTACACTTAATGCTATTCGTTTTTGGATTATTGGGCATGCATTAGGTCGTATAGTAATTTTGCGACAAATAACATTTGCAAGTACTCCCACTATATCTTTGGTACATTGTACAAACATATACAAATTGATTGACAAAACAACTATCACTTGTTCTCTTAAAATAAATGATAGTTGAATATCATTCTTCAATTTTTTTTTTTCAGTTGGGAAAGGTATAAATCTCAACGTCCTCATCAGGAATTATCAAACTAAGAGTCTCTCTCGGATCACGTACAATATTTGATTTCGAAGTAGACCATTGTAATTTTTATTCTTGCTTTGTTTCAACACTTTTAATTTTTTCAGAGCCAACGCCGCACTATATATTATTTTCTTTCCATTTTCAAGCTACGCCAGACAACTCTGACTAAATTTCAAACAACAAACTTCAAATAATAATGAATATTATAGGCAATAATGTGCATTCTTAACAACAAAGACATGCCAAAAATTGAATTATATGATGTTTGACCATCCACCACTATGAAAAAAAACTTTTACCATCTTCTTGAAGAGCCCTCGGCTTAGTAATACTTCCCATACAAACTCTCCAATGACATTGGTAGTGACCCCAATGAATCTCACTATTTTTTTAAATTAGATTAGAGAATGACGAGAGAGTTTTCTATTTGTTTTGTAAGTGAACATAAATATGATGTTAGCGAGATTCCCCGTATCGATTAGGATCCTTCGGATTTCGGTTCCTTTAATGGCTGCTCCAACACATCATCCTCATGAGGTTCAGCTACCTCCTTTGAATAATCATCTTAAAAAAGAATAATCTGTAAAGATGGGTCAATATTTTTCTTTCTATATGTGTCGCTAATCTTATAATATGCTTCTTCCTAGAGTAATTGGTGGTTTTCGACACAGTATCCTTACAGAAGATAGTCAATAATTATAAAAACTTGCACAAAATTTTGATATTACCCGCAGATTTTGGCCGGTCAATCATCATAACACTCACTTGGTTGAGATTGAGGTATAAATAATATGTCCATATCAAAATCATTAAAAAGTTCTACTATGCCATCAAAGTTTCATGCTTTGGTGCAACCTACTCTGCTTCCTTTTGAGTTGTCGCTTAATTACCCACCAGAGCCTGTTACGATCCTATGTTGTCTTTTAACAAATGTCATCAACTTGCCATATCCATCAGATTTTGAATTTCATGCTAAAAATCTATGCAGTCCATCGTATCATGATCAACATCATTGTGATATTTGGAAACTCTATTATTAATATATTTTCTCGGTCACTAAACCGATATATGTTGTTTTGAATTGAATAAAATTCTACGTTTTATTAAAAATAGTAACAATGATCTCTATTAGCTCCGTAAAGTTATAAAATTCGACCCATTGATTAACTCTGGGAAATTTTTGCTAAACCTGAGGTTGCTGGTTTACCCTCGGTTGAGGTGATATTTGATATGTACTTCTCGGAAGAAAAACAGTCACAACTTGGGGCTGGAAGGTTTGGACCTATTTTTGTTGATAAATTATATTAGGTGACTACTGAGTGTCTTTACATGGAAATTATTTTTAATATCTTAGATTTTTCCACTTTGATCAGTTTTTAGATTTGATCTTGCAAAACACCAAAAGTCAAAGCTATCTTTCTAGTCACTTCATCAGTTGATTATATGGGGGAGAAGCCCTTGTCTAAAAGATGCAATAATAACTTGCTCTTAACAATCATCCAGACTATTCGTCGTAAGAACTAAACGTTTGTTCTTTCAAACTTTCTCAAACCAAGTGTATGCATTGGATTATCGTATCTTCATTCCCCCGTATTTCTTTACTTCCCACAAACTATCATCTAAAAGTTGTCCAAAATTTATTAAAATGCTTCGTAAAACCATCAGTAAGTCGGCTGTACCACTTCAAAGAACTACCCTTGAAGGTTTCGTAGAAAGCATAACACAAAAAATTATCATCATCGACATAATTCATAATAAAAATCTTAGATTTCTTAAGATGATTATCTGGATCCCTATTCTCATTAAACTTATGTACTTTAGATATATCAAACTACTTCGATAAATGTCCAAAAAATATTTATGTCCATAAAATAGATTGCCTCCAATTGTATCCCTGACTATACTGGTGGCCTTCGTTCGTAATTGCATAAAGACCCTGCTCGGACGGATTGTAAAATTTGGCTATTAACTTGGTAATAAAAATTTAAGTTTCTCGAATCTCCCTATAGTAAAGAAGGACTTTCTTAGACATAAAATTATAGTTTGTTCTTGTCCATCCTTACCCAATGCAACCACTTTATGTTTAACCTTACAAGGTTCATGCTTATCCGAAGAATCGCGTTGTTTTTCGATTCTCACTCTCACTTTAAACCTTGATATTGACTCGAATATCTCTTTGACTAATACAGACGACCAATGGGTTTCTTTCTATTGTGATGACAAGCCCTTTCCTAAGAATACAACAATTTATCCACATACAATATAAAATAATCACTAGATCTTGAAGGATTGTAACGATATATGATTTTTTTGTTCCTTTCTCAAAGAATGGTGGCTTCCATCAAATCAAAACTATTTTTTCATTATTATTCTTAATTTTGTAAAAAATTGGACTTAACGCCATCTCTCTCAAAACAATATTCCCATATGTAATGTTTTAAATTTTTTATTGGACCTTTCTTGGTCAACCCACTATTGTTTCGTCTTGTGCATTTAACACATCAATTTCACACCACAATAGATCCCGATGTTCTTCTAGTGTCAATTGATCTTATTACTCTTCATACTGGTATTACACTTCAATATACCACGCTAATTGAACGTATTGTTATTCCCTCTATAACTACGGTATGATCCACCTACATCTTGGTTTTTATCTCTAACAAGAATCCATAGTCGAGCCTAGCACACTAATTGTTTTATATGTTTATATCCGGTTACCCGTATAAGATACCAATGTGGTTACCATTGATGACTCCAGAAATATCCGATGGGCAAATACATCTAAAATATTTGAAGAAGAATCACATAGATGTTAGAGATATAAGTTAGTTGTTTATTATTTCTAAATAAACGTACATTGCCTTATATTGGTATAATGGTGGGCCTTTGGGCCTACATGGTTAACTTATCTTGGGTATTACTTTTTATTAATTTACAAATATTAAAAACATTTACTCCTTATTACACAAAATACACTCAATTTTACATATTTATTAGTTTTATTTTACAAAGTAAATATTGGTCTAATATTTAACCAGTTCGACAAGAAAATCGGATAAATTATACGATTATCAAAGTCCACTATCTTAACAAATTTTATGATATTTTGAAAAAATGTTAATAAATTAAGATAATATGCTTATCTAAAGTGGATGGAAAAGTATAAATAATAATAATAGTTATAATTAGAAGAAGAGGAGTACAATATCAATAATTATCCAAAAGCAACATCAGTTATTACTTTATTCTCTCAATCTCTAAATCAGAGTGGTTTTCTGAATTAAATGAAATTATGCATTTTATTAAAAATAACGGCAACACTCTATGTCAGCTTCGTAAAGTTATCATATCAGACCCATTGATTGGATTTGGGCCTTTGTTGATGAACCTGAGGTTGATGGTTTACCCTCGGTTGAGACAATATTTGATTTCTAATTCTCTGACAAAAGACTGTCATAGCTTGGGCCTATAAGCTTTGGACCTATTGTTGTGGATAAACCAGAACATGTAACCGTTGAATCCGTCCTTGTGGGGATATCAATTTTGATATCTTAAATTCTTCCACCTTGATATGTTCTACAACCTGAGTTAGAAAAGCACCTAAAATAAAAGGTTTCTTTCGAGTCACTTCATCAGCTAATTCTCTAGGGAGAAGCCCTTATTTAAAAGAATCAATAACAACTTTCTCATAACAATCATTTAGACTATTCTTTGTAAAAGCAAATGGTTTGGTATAACCTTTCAAACTTTCTCTGACCAACTGTCTGTATTGGATTATCATGTCTCTATTCCCCCATATTTCTTTACTTCCCATAAACTGTCGTCTAAACACTATCATGAACATGTCAAACTTCTAGATGGAAACGTGAGAAATATGGTTGTACCACTTCAAAACACTGTCCTTATACACAATAATTTATCGTCACCGTCATCGTCATAATTCATTATAAAAATCTTAAATAGCTGACAATGATTATCTAAATTCTTGTTTCCATCAAACTTCTCTACCTTAGACATATCAAACTACTTTAGTAGATGTTCGACAATATTTTTTGTAGATAAAGAAAATTGCCTCTAATTGTATCCATGATTGTGGTAGCCTTCATTAATCATTGTATAAAGAACCTGCTCGAAGTGATTTGAAAATTGGCTATTAACTTGGTAATTCAAACCGAACTTTCTCGAACCTCCTTGCAATAGAGTAATAATTTCTCTTACCTGAACTATAGTGTTTTATGGTCTATCCTTACCTTTTGCAACCATCCTATCCTTAACCTCAGAAGGTCCATGCTTATCCGAAAAATCACGTTGCTATTTTTATTCTCGCTCTCATTTTGAACCTAGATATCGACTTGTATGTCTCTTTGAATAATATCCACCATCAAATTTGTTCTCTTCACCTATGATGACGATCCTTTTCCGTAAAGAAGATTTTTTTTGTGAATTAGAAATAGAATAACACTAGATTCCAAAATACTATAATAATCTCTAGGTTTTTGTTCATTTCTCAAGGAGTGGTGGCTTTCGCTCGATTGAAATTTTTTTCTGATATTTTTCCTTATTTCACAAGGAATCGGACTCAACGTTGTTGCCTTAAAAACCTCTTCCCCCATATAACGTTTTGAATTTCTGATTGGACCTTTCTTGGTCGAGCCACTATTGTTTCTTTTTGTGCATTTAATGCAGTAATTTCAATCCGTAATCGATGTTGATGTTCTTCTAGGGACAATTCATCTCATTGTTCTTCGTACTAGTATTTCGCTCGAGCATTCAACGCTAATTGATGAGATTGTTATTCCCTTTGTAACCGTTGTAGGACTCATCTGCATATTGTATGGATATCTCGTAAGAATCCATAGTTGAGCCTAACACACTAATGGTTTTGGATATTTGTATCCAAGTATCAGTCTAGGCTCCCATAGTTGAGCCTAACACATATATGTTATACATATAAGTTAAAATAGGATTCTAGAGAGAGAAGTTGTCAAAAGTAGTAAAAAAGTAATAATTGTTTATTATTTTCAAAAAAATACACTGTCTTATAGAGTAATAGTGGTGGGTCATTTGGCATATATGGTTAACCTATTCTTGGCTACTCCATCGATTAATTTACTAATATTAAATATATTTGATCTTTATTACAAAAAATACCCTCAATGTTACAAATTTATTAGGTTTATATTATAAAGTAAATACTGGTCTAATATTTAACTGGCTCGATAAGCATAGAGGATAAATCCTACCATTATCAAAGTTTATTATCTTAACATATTATGAAATATTTTGATTTTTTTCTCAAAAAATTAAAAATAATATGATTATTTAAATTAAAATTTAAAGTATATATAGTACTAATAATAAAAAAAAAGGAGAAAAACGATGAGGAGGATGAGGAGGATAAGAATGATGATGAGGATGAGGAGGAGTAGGAGAAGAAGAAGAAGAAGGAGGATGAAGAGAAGGAAAAGTAGAAGGAGAAGGAGAATGAGAATGAGATTGAGAAAAGGAGATGGAGAAGAAAGGTAATGATAAGGAGGATAAGGAGAAAAATAAGGAGAAAATGGAGAAAAAGGAGAAAAAAAGAATGAGAATAAGGAGAGTGAGAAGGAGAATAAGAAGTAAAAGTAAAAGTAAAAGAAGGAGAATGTGAATAAGAACAAGAACCAGTCCGATTCGGCCTGATCCTTACATATAATGGCTTGGTCCATATATAAAAATTATGGCTCGCATGCGGGTCGAGTCAGGTATGGATTTTTAACTTGTCAAACACCACTCGACCCAAAAATAAAATATATATATAAATATTAAAAATAAATTAAAAAAATAAAAATAAAAAAATAAAAAAATAAAAAATACTTATTACTAGAAGAGTATCGTGAATATCGTTTTCAATAATATATAAATTTGGTTCTTCAACTAATTACTAATTAGATTCTTCAACTAAATATATTTTCAAATAATACATTTACTAATTAGATTTTCTCTCTAAAATTAATTTCCAATAAAAAAAATTATTCTAGTAATTTATTTTTTTAAATATAAATTATCATTTTTCTGTATCATTTAACCTAGGATCATATTATTTGTTTTGTTCGTTAGCAAAAGGTCTGGCATATTTGGAATCGACATATCAAAAGTTTCTTGATAATTTTGACAATGATAATGAAGATGAAGGCATTATCATAATTATGATAACTCGTTATGGTGATTGGTTATGCTATTAGAAGCTAGAAAAACTTTCAAAATGTATTATGATTGTTTTAATATTTTATTTCACACTATATAAGACATGATTTGGATTATTTGTTTTATTGAATATTTATGTTCTTTCTTAAATTAAAATTTAGTTGTTCATTAAGTTATTTTGTTTTGGTTTAAAATTTTATATCTTAATTATTTTTTAAATAAAAAATAAAATAAAATTTGAGTTGGGTTCGGACTAGGTCAGACCAAACCAAACCAGATAATTTGAATAGTAAAAATAGTGTTTATAGACTGGATCGAGCTTATTCACGGATGGGAACGTGTCGATCTGAGATTCAAAACTATTAAATCCGTAACGGACCGAACCGAGTTCAGATTCAAGTAAAAACAATTTGGTCGGTAAAAACCCATTAAAGTAAAAACTATTATTTCCATTCCAATTTATTCATAGTAAAAACCCATTTAACTTTGTTAATTTCTACTCACTACACAATTTCTTTAATTACCCAAATACTGTAACTATTTGAAACATAAATGTGAGACATAAAACAAATAAAAACAAATAATTTCTTTAATGCTTTATTTCAAACAATTTCTTTAATGTTTTATTTCACACAATTTCTTTAATTTTTTATTTCACACTATTTAAAACCACTTTAAAATGAAAATAATAGACGTGAGACATAACTTCTAGATGATTGATGAGACGTAGATTATGTTAATGTTTAAACGTTTTATTTATTTATTTATTTTTATTGAAAGAATTTTAGTGGGTTAGACCAAAACTTTATGTTTATTAACTTTAATTAAAATCTCTTAAGTGGGTTAAATCAGCAACAAAATACGATTTCATGGTGAGAATATGGAAGATGTCACCATTGTGGAGAACATATTGCATTTCTTGACACTAAATTTTGATTATGTTGTGTGTTCAATTAAAGAATCGAAAGACATAGATGCATTCTCTCTTGATGAACTACAAAGCTCTTCGTTGGTCCATGAACAGAAGATGAACCAAATTTCAACTTTAGAGGAACACGATTTGAAGTTTTCTACTTCTACTAATTTCTCAAACTCTAGAGGAAGGAGTAGAGGTAGAGTAAGGGGAGCTCAGGGCAATAGACGTGGAATCAAGTATTCCAAAACCAATGGTGATCAATTTTCAGGCGGAGACAGAGGACAAGATCAACATTTTAACAAATCGAAGGTAGAGTGTTTTGTAATAAATTTGGTCATTATTGTCCTGCATGTTATACTAATATGCCTAATGACAAAGAAAGGAAAAACAATCAAATTTTCCCGAAAATAAGAAAGTAAAAACTCTGTTAATAGTTATTCAAGCTAATCAGGAATCTGAGTCTGATGTTTGGTATGTGGATTCGGGGTGCAGTAACCACATGTGTGGAAATAAAATCTTTTTTTATTTAAATGAAAGCTTTTATGCTATAGTAATTTTTGGTGATTGTTCCATTGTGAAAGTGATGATAAATGGTAATATTGAGATAAGAACCAAGTATGGTTTTGTGGAAATAATCTCTAATGTTATTTACATTTCTGAATGGAAAAATATTTTGTTATGTGCTGGTCAATTGTTATAAAAGAGCTATTTAATCACTATTCAATAGTGTGTTTACAAGATTTGTGATTTTATTATAGAAGCTATTGTTGTTGTGAAAATGAGTTCAAACATGTTGTTTCCATTAAATATTGAAAGTATGCAAACTTGTTTGGTAGATGAAGTAAAATATCATTCGTGGTTAAGGTATTTTTGTTATGGCCATTTGAGTTTTGGTGGTTTAAAGAAGCTCCAACATAACAATATGGTGATAAGTCTTCCTTATATTAGTATTCCTTCCCAAGTTTGTGAAGAATATGTTGTTGGCAAACAACATCGTTCTCAATTTACCCAAGTGAAGTCATGGCGAGCAAAATAAAATTTGTAGCTAATTTGTTTGATATTTATCTGCCTGATAAAACCATTTTCTAACAAAGGTAAAAGATACTTAATTACCTTTATTGATAATTATACTAAAAACAATTGAGTTTATCTTTTATAAAAAAAATTAAGAAACTCTTTGTTCATTTAAATGCTTCAAGGATCGGGTGCAAAATAAAACATGAAAGACAATTAAGACTTTTCAAACAAATCGTTGTGGAGAATATTCCTCAACCAAATATGAATTTTTTTTTACATTCATGGCATTTGAAGAGAGTTAAAAGCTGATTATACATGTTAACAAAATGGTGTATCGGAGAGGAAAAATGTTACCATCCTCAATATGGTGAGAAGTTTGTTGAGAAAATGGATAATTCCAAAATATTTTTAGCCTAAGGCAGTAAATTGGAGTATTCATAACTTGAACATAAGTCCTATATTTGCTATTCAAAATATGATACAACATTCGGTTTGGAGTGGAAGGATATCAACTGTAGATTATTTTAAAAAAACATTGGATGCATTGCTTATGTGCATAAAATGAAAAAAGTTGATGATAAAGAGGGGAAATGTGTTTTTTCTTGGTGCTAGTGAAACATTAAAAGCTTATAAATTGTTTAATTCATTAACTTAGAATATCATGACAAGATGAAACGTTGTCTTTGATGAGGAAAACACTTGGGATTAGAATATAAAGAAATCTATTCAAGCTCTTCTCTTACAATGATTATGAAAACGAACCAACTCCAGCAACTTTATGCCTGAAAATTCATCACAAACAATTCCAACAACTACTAAAACTTTGTCAATAATCAAAAGTTAATAATGCAGTAGTTCAATCTCTTCTTCATATTCAAAAAACATTTGCATGTATAGAAGACTAAGAGTAACTGGAATTGAATATCCAATCACTCACTTTGATTTATTTTCGTATTGTGATCCTACAACTTTTGAAAGTGTTGTCAAAGAAGAAAAATGGAAGAATGCGATGGATGGTGAAATTAACACTATTGAAAACAAATGATACTTCGGAGCTGACTGGTCTTTTGAAATGTCACAAAATCACTGGTATAAAATGGTTCTTCAAAACAAAACTAAAAGAGAATGGTGGAGCTGACAAGTATAAGGCGCATTTAGTAGTTAGGGGATACAAGCAATGATATGAGATTGACTATACATAAGTTTTTGCTCTTGTTGCAAGATATGATATAATCAGATTGGTGATCACATTGGTATATAAGTAGTGCAATCACCTAATATTTCTCAAAAGAAGTACGTGGAAGATGTTTTGAACAGGTTTCAAATGTACGATTGCAATCCTGTAGTTTGGCTTGAAGCGAAACAAAAATTATGAAGGGAAGAAGGTGGATATCACACTTTACAAGAAAATTGTTGGTAGTTTGATGTATTTATCTACAACAAGACCATAAATAGTATATTATGTGAGCTTAATAAGTAGATATATAGAGAATACAACATAATTTCATTTGTTAGCTGCCAAGATAATCTTTTGTTACTTGCAAGGAATTAACGATTTTAGGTTGTTTAATAAGAAGGATGAAAAGTTAAAAAATTTTAGGTTCACTGATAGTTATTATGCAGGAGATCAAGATGATCGAATAAAGACTTTGGATATGTTTTTTTGTTAGGAATATGAGCAATGTTATGGTCTTCTAAGAAGCAAAAAATTGTCACCTTATAAACCATAGAAGTTGAATTCACTATTGTAACAACTTGTGTTTATTAAGATGTGTGGTTAAGAAGACTTCTTGAAGAACTCCAGATCAAGCAAGGGGAAGCTACTACAATATTTTGTGATATCAAATTATGAATCAAACTCTCCATTGATGAGGGAGAATAAAAGATGTATGGAAAAATTGTAAGGAAGTGTTTTTATTGGAGAAATATTGTAAAAAGTACAATAGAAGTAGTTATTATGAATAAGTGGAAAATATAGGGACTAAATATGTAATAAGTAGGAATTAAAGCGTGTGGGGTCCATTATTGTACTATAAAAGGACCTCACACGAGTTGATAGATTTGCTTGATTAATATAATATTACTTTCTCTCTCTACTTAGTTTAGCTCTCACTTTTTCTATCTTAAAAGGCACTTTCACAAAGGATTCAATTATTACTGTTTGAACCCCCAAATATTTGCTTAACACAAAATTACCCTTGAGCTATTTCTTAATTCATTAGTGGCGCTGTCTGTGGGAAACGAAGATTGTTCTGACAACAATCGCTTTCTGGAAATTGTTCATAATCCAAGCGGAATCATGGAAGAGAAAGGGGATGATTTTGTTAACGACTGTGAGGAGAATCTTGTAGGGAACACTTATCAGAATGATATGGAATATGAAGCGCATGGTGGCCAGTGCGTCAGAGAAACCTTTGATGACTTAGATCTGTTGGCTCGAAAGAATGAGTTATTACTGGAGATTGGAAAATTGAGGGCAGAAAAAGAAACTGTCCAGGCAAATCTTCGTTCCGAGGTAAGAAGGGAGCCTGACAGTAGAAAAGAAAAGCGTGAAACCAACTTTCGTCCTAAAAACAGAGATGATAGATATAGAGGCCATGAACAACGTTCTTCGAGGAGGAGAGGAAAGCGTCACTTGGAATCTTCCGATTCAAGTGATTATTCTCGCTACAGTTCACCAGAATCGTATCCTAGGAGGAGTCACAGAAAGAAAAGATATGGTCGAAGGCATGTGGAACACCGGAGTTGAAGAAGTTTGGAGAGAAAGTCTCCGAGGGAAAAGAAGTATCATGCTCATGCTAATGAGCAGGGCTATGACCAAATGAATTTTCCCTCTGGGAACCAACATGTCGACCAACGGAATTCAGAATGGCAGCATCAGTATACTCTATCGTCCGAGGAGGGACTCTATTTTCCAAACCATGAAAATTTGAGAGCTAATGTCTATAAGACGGGTCATATTGGAGAGCTTCTCCTTTGTCCTCGGAAATTCTAGCTGGAAACTTCCCAAAACATTTTGATATCTCGAAGCTAGAAAAGTTTGACGGAACGCAGGATCCTGATAATCACATCGAGAAATTCAAGAATTTCATGATTAATTTCGATAAAGATGATAAATTGCTGTGTAGAGCGTTTTCTCAGACTTTCAAAGGGGTAGCTTCCAAGTGGTATAACCGGCTTCCGCAGGGCTCGATAAAGAATTTCGACATGTTTTGGAATATCTTTAGACAACATTTTGTGGGGAGCAAAAAGTTTTGAGCTAATGGAGACACGATAATCTATTGTAGGCTAAAAGTTGGGGAAAGCTTGAAGAATTACATCAATCGATTCGTTAAAACAAAAACTGACATGGAGTATTGTAAAGATTCCATGGCACTCGCGGCATTTAGGATGAGGCTTCTCCCCGGACTCTTAAAGGATTTGGTAGTAGAGAGTCAGGAAATGACCTTTGGGGCATTATTGGATCAAGTGGAGAAAAGAATTTTAGTGGAGGAGACTCAGGCATCCAAGAAAGGATCAAGCGATCAGTTGGAGCAGAACCAATTTCAAAGGAATGAGTCTAGCAATAAAGGGCCATGTACTAGTGTTCCAGCCAAGGGTACAGGTCAGTATCCGCCGAGGCCGAGAACAAACCATCAGAACTATAGTAACGAGCAAAACTATAACCAAGGAACGAGGCCAATTTCGAACAAATGGATTCGTATGGACTATTTCGCATAGTTAACGGAAATGTGGCTACGATATTTGATAGGGCAAGATCAACGGTGCAGTTCAGAAAACCTTTTCCAATTCAAACTCCGAGGGAAAGCAGAAGTGCTAACAGGTTCTGTAAGTACCATGAGGATATTGGACATGACACTAAGGAGTGCATCGCTTTGAAAAAAGAAGTGCAAGCTTTTATTGAAAATGGAATGTTATTAGAATTCATGAAAAAGCACACCCAGAAAAATGCTTTAGTAAAGGTTGTCCCAAAGATTGCTGATACAACAATGGTGATTTCCGAAGAGGTTGACGTTTTCGATATTGAGCAAGAGTATCTGGATCCCAAGGAAGGGAGAAATAACGTGAACATGGTCGAGGAGATTATTCCAAGGGGGAAAGTAAATGACCTGTGTGCTTTTTTCGAGTCGCTAGCTATCTTCAGAGGAGATACCATTGTAGGGAACTCCAATAGTTCACAGAAAAGGCATATGGTGAATCTAACCACACAGATTGAAGCGGGGGTTTCAGCGCAGATGCATCGCTTGCCCTCCCCTATCATATGTTTTGACGATGATGATATAAGGAATGTAGCGGGACCTCATGAAGATGCGATGGTTATTGCTGCAGGAATAACTGGTGACCAAGTTCAGAAGATACTTATGGATACAGGAAGTTCTGCGAATATTTTGTTTATGAGTACCTACATGAGAATTTCTGACCCGCCTGTTATACGACGATCCGACAGAACTATAGTGGGCTTCACAGGAGCAACAATAATAGTTGTAGGAGAGTTTCAGTGTGTGGTCGAACTCGGTCTTGGGTCGTTCAAAAAGGAAGTCAAAGTTTTGTTTATAGTCGTAGATGCACTAACTTTGTACAATATAATTTTGGGTCGCTCTTGGCTGTCCAGGATGCATGGTGTTATATCGAATGTGAAATAATGCCTGAAATATGTGGTTGGGAATAATATAGGGACGATCAGGAGTAGCCAGAAGATGGCTCGAGAGTGTTACCAGATAGCTTTATCCTCGAAAGGAGTTCAAGGGGAAGCATCAGAAAAAGCATATCAATTAAAAGAGACTTCTTCGGTAATCACTCCTTGTGATGATCCGAGGGAGGCCCCCGGATTTCTGGTTCCAGATGAGGATCACGAGGAGCATAAGTTTGAAGAAGGAAAAAGTTTGAAGGTTGGAGTAAAACTCTCTGTTGAGTTCAGAGACAAATTGATTGCATTTTTGTTGACAAAATTAAATATGTTTGCTTGGTGTACGGAGGATGTTACGGAAGTACCTCCAGAAATAATATGTCATAAACTCGCGGTATGGCACGATGTTCGACCCATTGTAAAGAAAAGAAGACATGTTTCCCAGGAGAAGTCTACAGCTATTCTCTCAGAGGTTGAACGATTATTAAACATAGGCCATAGTCGAGAGTCACAATACCCTGTATGTTCCTCGAATCCAGTCTTGGTTAGGAAAAATATTGGTAAGTGGAGGATGTGCGTGGATTTCACTGACTTGAACAGAGCCTGTCCGAAGGATCCTTTTCCGGTACCCCGAATCGATTAGTTATTGGACTCTACATTGGGTAATCGGTTATTATCTTTCACGGATGCTTATTCAGGCTATAATCAGATCAGATTAGATGCAAAAGATGAAGAGAGCACATCGTTCATCACTGGAAGAGGATTATATTGTTTATAAGGTCATGTCATTTGGCCTGAAAAATGCAGGGAGACTTATCAGCGTTTGGTCAATAAAACCTTTGAGGAGCAAATTGGTCAGAATGTAAAGGCTTAGATCGATGATATGTTGGTAAATAGTTTGCAGGACGAGGATCATTTCTCTGACTTGGAAGAAACTCTTAGTAATTTAAGTAAAGTCAATTTTAAATTAAATCCCGAAAAGTGCATTTTTGGAGTGTGATCAGGTAAGTTTCTTGGCTACATAATAAGTGAGAGGGGCATTGAAGCTTATCCAGAACAGATAAAGGCTTTGACAACTATAACGCCACCTCTGAATATAAAGGAAGTCCAAATTCTTACAGGAAGATTGGCAACATTAAATAGGTTCATTTCTCGCTCATTGGATAAATGTACGCCTTTCTTTAAAGTGTTAAGAAATGCCAGACAGTTTAGTTGGACCGAGGAATGTTCAGCTAGATTTCGCCAGATTCAAGAGTATTTAATGTCCCCTGAGATACTCTCCAAGCCTTTGGTGGGAGAGAAGTTGATCGTTTATGTGTCGGTATCAGATTGTGCAGTTAGTGTTGTCTTACTCCCAAAAGAGACTGATGCGTTAAAACCGATTTATTACGTCAGCAAAAGTTTGCTAGACGCTGAAAAACGGTATCTCAAGTTGGAAAAGTTAGCTTTGGCCCTGGTAACAGCAGCTCGGAAAATGCGACCATACTTCCAAGCCCATCCTATTGTGGTTCGAACAACATTTCCCTTAAAAGGTTTGTTACAGAGGCCGGATATATCTGGGAGGATGACGAAATGGTCAGTTGAACTGGGAGATTTCGACATAACATTCGAGCCTCAGACGGCAATAAAAGCTTAGGTTTTAGCTGATTTCTTAGTGGAATTCCACTCAGAAAGGGACGACATGGAGATTGTTGACCAATCAGGTACGACAGAATGGCTGATTCGAACGGATGGGGGGTCGAATATTTCTGGAAGTGGTGCAGGAGACCAATGAGGCGGCATTGGCAAAGTTAAGATTGGCTCAAATATGTGGAGCCAGAAAGATTAAATTGATCAGTGATTCACAGTTGGTGATAAATCCAGCTTTGGGAGAATCGGAGGCGAGAAAAGATAAGTTAGTCAAGTATTTGAAAGTGTTGAAGGACTTGGCTTCCGAATTTGATAAGGTTCAGTATGAGCATGTTCGAAGGGAGGCAAATATCACCCCTGATTCATTAACATCTGCTCCGCGATCGGAAGGTCATCCATGGGTCCTAATTCATGAGCGTTCTTCAATTACAAGCAGTATCGAGCATTCAATGAATGTGGAGGAAGTAAGCAATGTGATCACAAATGATTGGAGGTCAGAAATCGTGGACTTCATGGAAAATGATAGCTTATCAACATAAAAGTCTGAGGCTAGGAGGATCAGGTTTAAGTCCCATGGATACATTCTTTTAGGAGGTATCTTATATAAGAAATCCATGAGCAGACCGTTAATTAGATGTTTGGCTAAGGACGAGTAACAGCTTGTCCTATCTGAACTGCATGACGGGGAAGGATCGGCCCATTGTGGATATAAAACGTTAATTCGACGGGTGTTTTTGGTTGGTTATTATTGGCCGACCATCTCCCCTGATGCGAAAGATTTGGTAAAGTGGTGTGATACATGTCAAAGATATGCCAACATAATACACAGGCAATGGGTGCTCCTAGAGAGTATTTCAGAAGAAGTACCGTTCGATACGTGAGGTATTGACTTAGTTGGGCCCCTACCAATGGCAAATGGTGCAAGGCAAACGATAATAGTAGTAGTTGATTATTTTTCAAAGTGGGTGGAAGAAGAACCTTTAGCAGCAATAAAATCAAAATATGTTATCAAGTTCATTGTCTCGAATATTTGCTGTCGTTTTCGGGTGTCGATAAAGATCACAACAGACAATGGGCCTCAATTCGATAACAAGGAGTTTAAGAGCTTTTGTCTTTCCAGGGGCATACAACAATTTTTTTCTGCTCCGTTCCATCCCCAGGCTAATGGTCAGGTGGAAGTTACCACTAGAACGATTTTGGATGGATTGAAAAAGAATTTGGAAGGTAAGGCTGGGAAATGGCCTAATTATTTACAAGAAGTATTGTGGGCTTATAGAACGACGCCTCAAACTTCCACTGCTACATCTCCATTTGCCTTAGTATACGGTATGGATGCGGTTGTTCCCTCGGAAATTTTTTTCCCATCATACCGTGTGACAGCTTATACGGAAAATTTGAACGATCAAAGCAGAGCCCTGGAATTAGATTTGGTGGAAGAAAAGAGACGAAGAGCGCAGCTAAAGTCCTTGCATTATCAAACATTGATGAGGAGTAGGTATGCTTCGAAAGTAAAGCAAAGAGATTTCAAGGTGGGGGACAAAGTGTTACAATTTTTTTTTCTACACACCAAGGAGAAAAGTCTGCGAAAGTTGGGGCCAAATTAGAAGGGCCCTTATGAAGTAATGGAGAAAGTAAAGCTGGGAACCTATAGGTTAAAAGATAAGGAAGGGCGATATCTTAAGCATCCATGTAATGTAGAACATTTAAAATTATATCTGGAATGAGGTAGAGGTTGGCATGTAACGATTATCTTTTGTGTGTATTTTCAGGTTTACAAAAACAGCGAGAGAATACTCTTTCCTACCCTATTATGCACAAGAAGGTTTTAACGAGGTGTCATTATGAGCTGATCAATACAATTGAATTTTTGCCTCGAATTATTCTTTCTGAGATAACAGTTGTGGTTGAGCTATTAGGATTAATAACTATGACATTTTATAAGCCTGCCTTAGCGCAGCATGCAATGATTATTATGATCAAAGTTGGCATAAAGTAACTATTCAACGCAAGTTGGCATACAATTATTTTTTCACATCAAAGTGTGAAGTTAAAAAGTTATAAAACTGGCATTTCAAAAAGTGGCATACTAGAAAAGTCGAGGAAGATGTTCCTTGGAACATGTAGAAACTATTATAAAACTTTCCTCACAAGGACTTATACAAAACTTGTCCAAACATGTTGACATTATTATTACAAGTTTATCTATTCAGAATGTTCTGGGGAGTCACTCTCCTCGGAATCTAATGACTTACTATCACTAACAACAATGTTAGGAGGACGAAGGTCGGGGGAGACGAGCTTCCAAAAACTGCCCAAGTCGTACTCAGGGTATTCTGCATGAATTTGGATGATCAGCCCTGCTCGGGTTGTAACATCTCGAGCGTTGAGATTGTCCACACATTTGGCAGCATAGGCATTCACTGCTGTTTCTTTTTCAGCTTCAACTTGTTTAGGAAAATCTGCAATTGCCTTCAGTAAGTTTTTCCTTTCCTCCATAACAACCTCGTAATCAGCAAGACAATCCTTAAATCTCTTACATACAATTTGTTGAGCTTTCTTGAATTCTGTCAGAAGTTTCTCTTGAGCCCCCGTCTTCTTTTCGTAGAGATCCCTCTCTTCCTGGCAGCATTTTTCGAGGATAAGGACGTAATTTTCAGAGGTATACAATCTTTCAAAAATTGCATCCGCCTGACTCTCTAAAATGGAGTGTTGTTTCTTTGCCTCTTCAAGTTGAGTGGAAGCAAGAGAAGCCTTGAACTTGTAATGGTTTTTCCAGTATTCCAGGTGTTGCATTTTTCTTCCCATGTTGACAGAAGCATGCAGTAGGTTGCGAACACTTAGCGAAAACTCATCATTCTGAGGAATCCCGAAGGAGCTGGTAGGATAGCCTATTGCTGTGGGGTCAAAATCCGAAGACTCACCAGTTATAATATTGGGGTCAACATTTTGAGGAGGATCGCTTCGGAGAATTGTGAGCGGTGCTAATATGGGAGAATTGTCAGTTGGAGAGGGACTTGAAGTTTGGGTAAGAGAAGAATTGGGTGTTTGGCCTGAATTTTCTCTACCCTCTTTTTCAGGGTCAGTCGCCACATCTTGGGTCCCAGTGCCCTCAGAGATTTCCTGGACATCATCTTGTGTTTTAATGTCCTCGAATATTTCTTGGTATCTTTTTTCTTGAAGGGGCGGACAGATATTTTTGGAGGGGAAATTGTAATGGGTGCTACAGTGTTTGCCGAAGAGGTTGGCTCCTGGTTAGCAGCTAATCCTTCAAGTTCTGACTGAAGGTCTTTTGTGGACACTTCCTTGTTGGAGTCATCAAGGTGACTTTTGGCACGAGAGCGCTTTAGAAAATAAATGACTATAGATTTCTTGTTCACTCGATCAAGGATTTCTTGTTGAGAGGGAGGGGTCATTAATTCTTTCAGGGTCAGCCGGTCAAGGGGATTCAGCCTCTAGAGTCGACTTTTGGCCAAGTTATTATTCATAAAGCACAGGTGGAACTTGTTGTCCCAATTTTATTTGGCCCACTCCCTGAGTTTGGTGAAGACGGTGGTGGCACTCTCTACATAGTCTGCGTATGGTTTTGAAACTCCGGTCATAGCTACAAAGAATTTAGGTTAGTAAATCATTATCTGAGGAAAGATAAAAGAAGAAGTTAACAGACTTACATTTGTTGGTCCACAAGAGAGACACCTTGTGTGGATTCGAAGGAGTTGATTCAGATCATGTCTCCCAATGTCCAGAAAAGTAGACAAATTGTTGCCTCCACTTCTTGTCAGCTTCTAGAAAGTCTTTCAATACTTTTTGTCCTCGACCAAAAGTTAATGAGTAAAATGGAAAAAATGGATTCTTTGCCAGGCCAGATAATCTGATGAGCTCTTTTAAGGAAAATTCGTTGCCCGAAATCCTTGAAGCCATGATACATGCCATGAGTGTGAACCACATGTTTGGACCAGCTTGTGAATGGCAGAGGTCGATTTTGGCAAAGTATTCAATAAAAAATGGATCTAAGGGATACCTTAACCCCTAGTTTATGATTTCCGTATAAACCACTAACTCATTATCCCTAACTGATAAAGGAGTCTCACCTTCCGAGGGGAATCTAATGTTGATGTACGAGGGGATGCACCATCGGGTCCTCCGCATGGTCTCTTCCGAAGGCGGAAAGTATTTATAGGAAATATTGTGAAATGCGACCATATGCTTGTTTTCGATTCCTCGAATGTTGTTGCCCGTAATGGCATAAAGTTCCAAGGGAAGAGTGATATCACCCTTGGATTTTGGGGCGATCCGACGAGCCTGTTCTTCGGATATTGTTAGGGGAATGGAGGACATTTGAGTAGAAGAGGCCACTGGATTTGCTCTGTTATACAATATAAATTGGCAGAGTTTCTGGCTCAGGATTATCCGAGGCGATTGCTTTCCCCTTATCGGCCAATGATTTATTTTGCATTGTTTAAAGATCGTTTTCAGTAATATTAGTTCTTGAGGGAGAGAATCGAGGGCTCTCGCTTCCCGTTATCGAACGTGTGGCTGGAAGGCTTGATCCAGAAGTGTCGATTTTCAGTGTAGGATTGTCAACTACTAAAGTCAAATTCGGATCTGGGGTTTCCGAGGGAGTTTCTTTGGCACGCTTGCGTTCTTGAGAGTTCCTCTTATCATTCTCATGCCTTTTCCTCTTACCAGAAGAATGTTTATGGTGTCTGTCTTTACCCATGGATTTGAGGGGCTAAGATCGGAGGTTTGGTTTTGGTGAGAAATTTCAAGGGGTATGATAGCAGGAGAGTTTTCCGATGGAGGCCAGGAACCGTAGAAAGTGGTGACAGAAAGTTGGGGCCGAGGTTCAACGTATTCACCAGCAGCAACTTTTTCTTGGAATTGTTTACTGATTAATAGCCACTCTGGAATCCGACGAGGTTTATAAGCCAGCTTTCTCTCTCTAGAAAGTTTAGAACGAAAAATTTGGAGTGTAAATGAAGAAGGTGAGTATTTATAGAAGTAGATGGGCTTTTAGGGTAAGATAGGCATGGGGACATTTTCCTTTGTTTTCCTAGGGGCGTTATAGGTAACATAGGCATAATTTGATTCAATAAATGAGGGAGAAGGTGAAGAGGCAATCTAATGATGAAAAGTGTTGGGAAGCGGGATAAGATCTCTAAAAAAATTTGGTGACAAGGAATTACGACTAATGACGTCGTAAAAAAGGGCGGAGATGGTTGATTGGGATATGCGAGTTGATGCTGAAAAATTTGATGAGTCCGATCCTTGAAATTATTAGCCAAGTCTGGGAGGCTATATTATATTGAGACGATTAATTTCGAAGACGTTATTTTTACGAAATTGGGATATCCATATAATTATTTCCGATGAGAGTTATGGTTCAAGCTTTGCTAAGACATTGCAAAGATTGGGGGGGCTACTGATCAGTGTTACCTAGGAAAATAAGAAGATATATGAGGAGGAATTTTTCAGCTAAAGGATATTCGAGGAAGAATTATTCAGCTAAAGGAAATTCGAAGAGGCAAGAAATTCGAAGAGGTATTATTCGAGGACAGTTAAAGAATAAAAAGATATTCGAAGAGGTGCATTTTCGAGGAGAATATAAACGAATAAGATGGAGTTCGAAGATGTCTTCACAGTCCTAGTAAAAATATTTCTTACTAGGACTGGGGGGCTACTGATGAGGGAGAATAAAATATGTATAGAAAAATTATAAGGACGTGTTTTTATTGGGGAAGTATTGTAAAAAGTACAATAGAAGTAGTTATTATAAATAATTGGAAAAATAAAGGGACAAAATATATAATAAGTGGGAATTAAAGCGTGTGGGGTCCATTATTGTACTATAAAAGGACCTCACACGAGTTGATAGATTCGATTGAATAATATAATATTACTTTCTCTTTTTACTTAGTTTAGCTCTCACTTTCTCTCTCTTAAAAGGCACTTTCACGAAGGATTCAGTTATTACTGTTTGAACCCCCAAATATTCGCTTAACACAAAATTACCCTTGAGCTATTTCTTAATTCATCATCCATGAATCTTGTATAACATGGAAGAAACAAACATATTGATGTGAAATACTATCTTTAAGAGATCTTAATATTGATGGAGAAATTAAACTGATTTATTGTCAAAGTGAAGAGCAAGTTGCAGATGCACATACCAAACCTCTCAAGTTGGCTACATTTTTGAAGTTGTGTGGTCTACTTGGAGTTTGTTCATGTGCTACTCTAAAAGACAAATTTGCAGATGGTTAATCCTTTCTCTTAAATTGATATGTGTAGATTTTAGTTTAAGAGAGGTGTTAATGTTTAAACATTTTATTTTATATTTATTTTCATTGAAAGCTCTTTAGTGGGTTAGATCAAGTCTTTATGTTTATTAACTTTCATTGAAAGCTCTTTAATGGGTTATACCAAGTCTTTGGGAATTACTTATTTGGCTCTAGGAATTCCTTATTAGTGTGTAACGTCTATATTTATAGGTTCTTTCTTTTATCAATTTATATGCAGAAATTTTTTTCTCTTAACGAGCTAATGTATTCTATATGTGAGATGGAAGACGAGTGCAAAATAAAAAAATGTTGGATTCGAGACATACAAGCTAAATGATAGATGCGAATTCATAGTTAACTATTCTCGCAAAAAAAAGAACAAAAAATATTATTCTTATGGATTTACTCTTAGGCTTTGGCTAAATCTATCCAAAAAACTATAAGCAACCCAAAAAATAGAGCATTTTTACTTTTTACTATCTTGCCTAAGATTATGTTTGGTCACCCGCCGGAACAGATTTTCTCATCCGACAAAAACTTCTTTGCCAGGTGAGACCTTCTCAATCTCCACACTGTTTAGATTCACCCGACGGAAACCTCCCCTGTCGGGTGAGAAAATCCACCCTAACGGGATAAATAAACATTTTTCGTAAACTTTTTGATAAGGTAGTAGGCACCCATAACAAATATGAAGAGCACACATCAAAACCAAATAGAACGGAACAAAGTAGAACCAACGAAAGCAGAGTAGAGCAAGACAAAAAACAACAGAGCAGGGCAGATCGAAGCCGAGCAGGGCCGCATAGAGTAGAAATAACAAAAAGACCTTAAAAGTGGACGATACGCCCGATCCGAGTAGAAGAGGTACGCGGCAGAGCACGCTCGAACTTACGTCGAGCAGACCCGATGAAACTCACGCGCACTCGGCCAAAGCAATCTCAAACATGTTCGCGCCTGTCTATAATCAAGTAGAGTACGGTCAAGGGCAAACATGCTCGAGGAACATAGGTGCGACATCGCTTGGTCAAAAGAAAGCTAACATCAGACCTGGAATAAGCAGACAAGGCAGCTGCGGTACCCACCAGGCAGAACCACGAAAAATACCCAGCGTGACAATTGGTGGAACTAACCGTTACGTCGACAAACCGTAAACAAAGTTAATATCATAGAGTGCATTAAAGGCCGACAATCAGGGAAGAGTCAACAGTCAAACATCCAAGGACCACGATTAAGGGAAATTTGTAATAATTAATATAACGACGGTCACAACCCATTAAATGTTTGTATTTAATATGGGAGTTACAGCCTAGAATAGTATAAATAGGAGGCAAAAAGTTTTCTAAAGGGACGATTTTTATCTTCTCGAATCAATAAATTTACTACTTTGGAAGATTCATTGTTTTAGATTTTTCCCTTAACATTTTTGGCGCCGTCTGTGGGAAACATCAAAAGCAATTTTTTTTCCAATGGTAGTAGGTCGATCCGGGATTGATATTGAACCAAACGATAGACGTGTTGCCATGACCAACCCCAACCATGGATTCCGAAAGAGCGGCGATTGGTGCATGTGCATTGACTTCACCGACTTAAACAAAGCATGCCCCAAGGACGCCTACCCCTTGCCGCAGATCGATCATTCGGTGGATTCTGCATCCGGTTGTAAATACATGTCGTTCATGGATGCATATTCGGGATACAACCAAATCCGGATTCTCCCACACGACGAAGAGCACACAGCTTTCCAGACCGAGCGTGGCATTTATTGCTATACCGTTATGCCATGAGGTCAAAAACGCGGGACCACATACCAGCGCCTCGTCAATCAGATTTTCAAGGATCAGTTAGAGCGTGACCTAGAAGCTTACATCGACGATATGATCGTCAAAACTAACGACGTCGACCGACACTTACAAGCACTACAAGATATCTTCACCATCCTGTGTAAGTATAACCTCAAGTTGAATCTATTAAAAATGCTCTTTTGGAGTTCGCACACACAAATTTTTAGGTTATGTGATCAGAAAAAAGGGCATCGAGGCCGACCCCGCATAATTACAAGATTTATTACAAATACCGCCCTCCTCTAGGATCAAGGAAGTCCAATGCCTCACCGGCCGCCTTGCAGCCTTGTCCAGGTTTATCTCCAAGGCCTTAGACAAAAGCCACCCATTCTTTGGAGTACTACGAGGCGCTAAGAAATTCCCATGGAGCAGTAAATGTGATACCGCTTTCACCATTTTGAAAGCATATCTTACCTCTCCTGAAATCCTAACATCTCTAGTGCCCGGCGAACCCCTATACTTATACCTGGCCGTCTCCGCCCATGCCGTCAACGCAGTGTTGGTTAAGGAAGTCCACAAGAATCAACTCCCAATTTACTACACTAGAAAATTATTAGCCGATGCCGAAACGCGCTACAGAGATCTCGAAAAACTCGTTTTGGGTTTGGTGGTAGCAGCGCGCAAGATGCGGTCATATTTCCAAAGTCACACCATCATAGTCCGTACAACCTCCTCGCTATGTACCATACTGCACAACTCCAACACTTCCGGGCGTCTGACTAAATGGTATATCAAACTCGGGGAGTATGATATCCGGTTCGAACCACGTCGAGCAATCAAGGGCCAAGCCGTAGCCGACTTTATAACCAAATTCTCCACTCCACGACCACCTGACGACAACCCTGATTCCCTCATGGATGGGAGTTCCTGGACCCTCGAAGTCGACAAAGCATCTTCTACCTCGGGTGGTGGAGCAGACATTCTTTTACAAACACCGGCAAGAGAGAAAATCAAGCAAACTATCTGATTCAACTTCCCAACAACGAATAACGAGACTGAATATGAGGAAGTTATTGGAGGAATGTGTCTAGCACAAATCTGCGGTGCGACCAACATCCGCGTGCGCTCAGACTCCCAGCTAGTTATCAATCAGGCTAAGGGTATCTTCGATGCTAAGCAGGAAGCCACCAAAACTTACCTCGCGATCCTCACGAAAGTCGAACCAGAATTCCACTCCGTCCAGTACGAACAAATACCCCGCCTCGCTAACTCCGCCGCCGACGCCTTAGCCAAAGAAGCCTCAACCGCGGACCACCCCCTCCTTATTACCCAGAAAGTTCCAAGCACAACCCATTTTAGCCAGGAATATCAGGTATTTTTGGTTAATCATACCCAAGATTAGCGCATCCCCTTTATCGAGTTTCTCACCCATGGCAAAACACCACAAGATAAAGCTCTCGCCTGCGCATTCCAGTTTAAAGCCGCCAAATATTTCTTGCTTGAAAACACATTATACAGAACAAACACCAACCGACCACTCCTCCGTTGTCTGAACAAAGAGAAAGCTTCATCAGTCCTTCATGATTTACATGCCCGCAACTCCGGGGAGCTCTGCGGCCACCGAAACTCATTCGCCATTGCAGGATTTTACTATCCCAAACTCGCCACGACGTTGAACACCTAGTTCAACAATGTCATGCATGCCAACAATATGCTAACTCTGCCCATAAGTCGGGTGAGCCGATGACAGCTAGCCCTATCCATTGCCCTTTCCAAAAATGAGGCATTGATCTCGTTGGACCGTTACCGATGGCTACAGGAAAACGACAATTTATAATCGGCGCAGTCGACTACTTTAGCAAGTAGGTTAGAGGCCAAAGCATTGGCGTGCACCAGATCCCAGGAGGTATGTGACTTCATTCACAACCAAATACTCACATTCTTTGGCATGCCGCAGGTTCTAATGATGCACAACGAGCCCCAATTCAACAACAAAGCACTCTCTACGTTGTGCGATAAATTTGGCATCACATAACACTTCGCCACCCTATACTACCCACAAACGAATGGATAAGTTGAAGTCACCAACCGCACTATCATTGACGGCATCAAGAAAAATCTTGATGGGTCAAATGGAAGCTGGCCAGACAAGCTGGCCGACGTCTTATGGGCATACCGAACAACACCAAGGGTCGCCACGGGCGCCACTCCCTTCTCATTAGTCTATGGAAAAAAGCCGTTATACCAGCTGAAATTCCGTTCCCTTCTCACCGCATCGCTGTTTATTCTGAAACAGATAACAACACTGAACAAGCGACGGACATTGACTTAATCAAGGAGGGTCGCGACCAGGCGCGCGTACGAGCCGAGCATTACCGAAGCCTGAAGCGTAGCCGTTTTAACTCCCGACTTCGACCGCGGACTTTTCAGGTCGGTGATCTCGTTATGAAAAATATTTTTCAGGGAGCGGGGGACCAGAAGCCATGAAAATTGTTTCCTAACTGGGATGGGCCGTAAACCATCATCGCCAAGGGCCATCATGAAGCATTCCGCCTCACCGATGCCGAGGGCAGAGCCCTAAAAAACCGATGGAATATAAGTCATCTCAAATTATATCACCCTGCAATGTAAAAACTCTTGATGCGCTCTTTTTCCCTTCTGATGGCGCGAAAGGGTTTTTTAATAAGGCATCTACCTACTTATTCATCAATAACATTTATCGTTTTTGCCAACTGTGTTTATACTTATTTTCTGTAACTCCACCATAGGGTCATGGACCACGCCTAAAAGGCTAGGAAATATGGGTCATATTGTGCCACACTTAGACAAGTTCGAATAAATATGACAAATGGGCTAATTGGCCACGCCCGCTGGGCTATGTTAACGGGCCATACTGTGCTTAATACCGTACTCAAGTATTACTAAACGCGAACTACTCCAAGCCCACTAGGTTACGCAATTGGCCAAACCGATCGCTCCGCGAACGCAACTATGGCCACTTTGTTAACCATAAGTTACGCAATGAGCCCTACTGTGCTCGATCTTGCAGAGAAAGTTCATTATTTGAACAAAGTAAAAGTATAAACACGCACCATTTAACAAAAAAGACATTTAAATTACATAATTCAATCAAGTCTTTGCCACTCCCAAAAATAAGGTTTTACAAGTTTTTCTCCTAAACTAACTATCAGTCGGATTCGGTAACACATCATCGACGTCGGCCTTCCCCGTCTCCACTAGTGGGAGCAATTTCTTATAAGGACAAAAATCCATGTCTGGAAGGGCCCTCAGCTCCATCAATAACTTCACCTTGTCTTTCTGCACCTTTCCCAACGCCACTTACATAACCTGGCGCTCTCTGGCTTCTAAGTCGGCCGTAGCTTTCTTCTTCAACCCAAGCACTACGCCACACCTTTCTTCATGTTCCTTCTAAAGGTCGGCCAGCTGAATTTTCACATCTGTCAGCTCGACTGAAAGGTCAGCCACCTTGGAGGAATGCTCTTCCACCTTGGTCGCTTAGGGCATGCTCTGCTCCATCAGCTGCGAGTTTTGGCCAACACGGGCCTCATTCTTCTTCAACAGTTCGTTGTTTTGCATCGTCAGCAGTGTGGTGCTTGTTAGCGTCTCCAGACACTGCTTACTCCCTGCATCTCGTTCCGCACATGCCTTCCCCAGTTGATGCAATAACTCTTCGTTTTCTTTCTATGCCTTCTCCGCCCGCTGCTTGGCCAATCCATATGCATTTTTTGAATCGGGCCAGTTCAGTAGTAAGCCCTCGCACAGAGCCAAATAACATAGGCTATGGCTTCCACCTCTCCATCGCCCGGGTGTCCACTGCGGACATGCGCCGATACACCAGAGCATGCGAGTTATATTGCATCTACACAAACACATCGTTGAAACACTCATATTTCCAATAAAGGCATATTACAGAACAGACTAAATCACAATTTACACAAATCATACCTCAAGAGCCAACTCCAACTGGCGCTGCAAAATCGCGCTCATTGGAAGCGTATCAAAGAACGACAAGTCCGAACCATGTCGGACCTGATCAATGATCATCTGGGACACCGCAAGCATCACCAGCTTCACTGACGGCTCAGGTAGTGCTTCAGTATGCTGAGGGAGTTGCTGAGCACTATCCCTACCCTCTCCCGTCCTCTCCAGCTGTAAGGCTTAAGACACCACGACGTTCACCAACGACGCCCCCGACCCAATGCCATGCACAAAGTTTTTCATTCTCTATGCCACATGAGGAGGGACCTTCTTTTCCATCACCCTTCATCTACCTCTGGGGCCTTGTCCTCAATTATTACTACCTGTGGCTCGTTCCAAGAGGATTTCTCCTTCTCCTCTCCTTTTAAATTTTGCTAGCATCCTTAACCTGGCCTCCAATAGCTTCGTCCACCTGATCTTCGCTCACCAACACCAGTTTCCGTTGTGAAAATGGGGCATACTTAATCACCCCCTTATTCTTCATTTTCAAAGAACTGACACCATCCTCTGAGTCCTCCTCACGCGACCTCGTCTTCTTGCTGCTATCTCCCACCTCCTCAGCTACAATGGCCAACTGCCCTTATTTGTTTGGCATCTCTAATTTTTCCCCTTTCTATGTCCCCTCGAGCGTAAGAGATGAGCTGCTCGCCTCCCTCGTCCTCCGACCTGTCGGTACGGTCAGACCCAGCCATAGAAGTCACATTCCTCACACCTTTGCTCCAGTAGTTCTCAGAGCCTCTCCAAAGTGGCTTCTTCATCACTTCCAGCCATCAAAACCTTACCGTCTTCTCCTACCACCAGTTCAGGGATACGCCACAGACCGGCTTTAAGGTAGTTCACCACAGAGAAGACCTGTGTCGGCTCGCCTCCCAAAGTAGCGTGCGCTGCAACAGATATCTTTGCCAAAAGATTCACCGACCCCTTCGAACGATCCTCTTTGCACCACTCGTGGTATTTCCCCTCACCTGCATAACCACATCAAATTATAATCACGCTTATCACCTAATCTACACTCAAACACTTAAAAAAGCTTACACTTAGACTTCTACCACCTCTCGAATTGAAGATTCATCGTAGCACTCTCATGCTCCCAATTACCAGACACATAAATAAATTTATGCTTCCAAGTCTTGTTTGAATTGGGCAAATCCACTATATGCCTTGCTCCGTTCAACTGTACATAACGACCGAACCAATTTGGCCACCTCTATTCCCGCCAACACATCGACCAAACAAAGAGGTATTTTGAAGTACTATGAGCTAAGCACGATGCTCAGCAACGTCATCCACCCATTCATTGTTAGCTGGGTAGGACAAATACCAATGAAGCTAAAAAAATCCCTAATCAATGGTGGTAAAGGGAGCCGCAGACCCAAATCAAACAAGATCGTAAACAAGCAGGTATCCCTCTCCTCCGTGGTATAAGGTTGGTCTCCCGCTCGAGGAACTCTAGTGGTCACATCGTCGGGAAACCCGTATCTACTTCTAAACTCCATTAGGGACCCATCAGTCAGATACCCATACTTTGGAGTAATCTTGGCAAAATACTCTTCTAAAACCGCCATCTCCTCATACTCCGATTTCAGTACCTTCTTCATTGTTTTCTTTGGCGCCATGAATGAATCGACTGCAATTACCCAATAGTGGTTATAAGATTAGGGTTTCACCACATGACGCGTGGTATTACTCTCAACAAACCCAGGGTTTGATACACATCATGCATTCTTACAAGTCCTACCCACCCTTAAACCATTTCCCCTTACACTATCTACCTAAAACAACGCGCAAAAGACTCACAAGAGAATACGTACCGTTTTCTTTTAGTATTCTACTCTCCGATGATATCTCCGCGACTTCTCTAACGAGTGTACGAACTAACCGATTCAAACGCGACGATATTGAAGTCTTTCTCTCTAAAAACCAAATGCTCACAAAACTACTTTATCATAATAAAGACTTAAGATTTTTGAAAAACCATCTAAATAGTTACCTAAACGGTTCACTTACTCAACCGTTGTTAGAATGATGACACCTGTCAACTCCTTAATCGAAAACTCAAACGTTTAGCACGCTTTTTCGCAGTAATTGTCAGAAAATCAAACTAAATCGACACACGCCATCAAATCAGCAGTTGCCACGTCACAAATGTATTTTCTTTTTTATTTATTTTTAATTTCAACCACTAATTGGTTGACATTTACTATTTGGACTAGGGGGACCCTGATAAGGGAGTAGGCACCCATAACTAATATGAAGAGCACACATCAAAACCATACAGAACGGAACAAAGTAGAACTAAGGAAAACAGAGCAGAGCATGACAAAAAACCAGCTGAACATGGCAGATCGAAGCCGAGCAGGGCCGCATAGAGTAGAAAGAGCAGAAAGACCTTAAAAGTGGACGATGCGCCCGATCTGAGCAAAAGAGGTACGAGGCAGAGCGCGTTTGAACTTACGTCGAGTAGACCAGATTAAAATCACGCGCGTTCGGCCAAAGCAAACTCAAAACCTGTCCGCGCCCGTCTATAATCAAGTAGGGTACGGTTAAGGGCAAGCACGCTCGTGGAACATAACATCACTAGGCCAGAAGAAATCTGACATTAGACCCGGCCTAAGCAAACAAGACAGCTGTGGTACCCACTAGGCAGAACCACAAAAAATACCATGCACGACAATTGGTGAAACCAACCGTTACGTCGACAAACGGTAAACAAAGTTAATATCATAGACTGCATTAAAGACCGACAATCTGAAGTTGATTCTCAACCATTCAAGTACCACGATTAAAGGGAATTTGTAGTAATTAATATAACGACGATCACAACCCATTAAATATTTGTATTTAATAAAAGAGTTACGCATAGAATAATATAAATAGGAAGTAAAGGGTTTTGTAAAAGGACAATTTTTATCTTCTCGAATCAATAAATTTACTACTTTAGCAGATTCATTTGTTTTAGATTTTTCTCTTAACACTTTTAAACTACACAAAAATTTAGAGTTGGTTATTTTTTTTTACCGGATTTAGCAATAGCTTTACTTTTATTCATTTAAAAATTAAATAAAACTAATAGCATTTTGGTTTTTTTCCTACAGACTCCCTTTTAAAATATATTTGAAAAATATAATTTTTAATATTTTTTAAAAAATCAAAAAATATATTTGTTGATTTTGTATATTTTTCTTAAATAAAATATAATCGAATTTCTTTGAGTAGGTGGTTGCAAAAACCGAGTTAAAATAAGATGTTCAAAATAAAATAAGTTGGTTTGTTGCAGGTATCTTTGAAGCAGTCAGTGCGGCGGAGTAGTGAAAGTGACAGTTGGAGGAGAGAGAAAGAGATAAAATTTGAAGTGATGATGATGATTTTATGATCTTAAAGAAACTCTATTTCACTTAAAATAAAAAACTGAGATCACCAGACTCACCCTGCACTCCCCCATGGTACGCTTTCTAATAATTGCTTATTCCTCTCTTCTTCTGCTACAATGTCTTACGATCATTTTATTCCCCATGCTTTTATTTCCATTTCCAAAGGTTTTTGTTTCATTTATTTCCTCGCGTTCTTCAAGTAATTCTATTATACACAACCTTAACTCTTTTCCTGTTTCTGTTTCTGGGTTTGATTTCGTTATTGCCTTTGATTATGCCATACCTCTTTTTTTTAATTGATCATGTTTTTGTTTTTATATAACCATCTTTTAGGTTTAGGGTTTTTATATAAATATCTTTTAGTTTTAGGCTTTAGGTTCAGGGGTCTGTCTCTGTCTGTCTGTCTAACATATCATGTCTCTTTTAGGTTGATTCTTTGTGACATAGACTTGTAGTTGAAGAACAGAAGATGGGCTTGTTTAGTTGGGTGAAAACCCTTTGTAATTCCCAACATAAACAACAACAAAAACCCGAAAAGGTTCGTTTGTTTTTCAGCTAAAGTTGTTGCTATATTGAGTGATAAACTGCACACATTTAATGACTAAGTATTAACTTGCAGCAATCAGAGGAGTTAAAATGGGGAGAACAAAAGGCAGCACTGAAAGCAGAGGGGATGCTATTGAGTGAGGTATCTGATGAGCAGAGGAAGCACGCGTTAAATGTGGCAGTTGCCACCACAGTGGCTGCAGAGGCTGCTGTTGCTTCTGCTCGTGCTGCTGCTGAGGTCGTACGCCTTACAGGTGCTTCTATGTATAACTCTCTACATCGCAAAGAGTTGGATCCTAACTTGGCTGCCACCATTATTCAAAGTGCTTTTCGGGGTTATCTGGTTAGCTTCTTCAAACTTAGTAAACTTAGAAAACAACTGACTATAAGAATAACAAAGGTTTTCAACCTGATATACGTACTTTCTCTCAGTGTCCCTAACTAACAAATTTTATGTGTCTATCTATTGTTTGACATCAATTTATATGTTAAAAATGTTTACCGATCATTTAACCTAGCTTCTCGTTGTATTGTTTAGTTCAATTCTTTTGCTGTTTGAGAAACTGTGTTTGTCCTGACCTTACAAATCGATATGGCATGTTTTGAGTGGAATCTCTTACAAGTCAGACAGTATTTTACGTTCATACATCAATTTGTATACATCGTTCTTTTTTTGCCCAATGAAAAGCATACAACTGTTTTATACAATAACTCCTGTGAGAATTAGATTAACAACGTAATTAGTACATAAAATGTTCTTTTCACTCTTCTTGTGCAACATACATTTTTTCAAATGCTTGTTTGTCCATCCATCATTCATTTAACTTTGAGTGAGGTAGGCAAAAAAGGCACTGCGAGCTTTGAAGGGATTGGTGAAGCTTCAAGCCATTGTCCGTGGTGAAGCTGTGAGACGCCAAGCCATCACCGTGTTGAAGCGGTCGAAGGAAAACAGCATTTCTGCTGTACAAGATACTGAAAAAAGAGGCTCCCCGAGTGGCAAGGAAGTAAGCATACCAGACAATAAATAATCTTATTTATAATATTCATCTTATAACTGAATTCTGTTAAAAAGTGAATTTCGTATTGCATTTACTCTTGCGATTAGCAGCTCGAGTCTAGCAGTCAGAGAAACTGGGATCGGTATTGGCTTTCTAAGGAAGACATAGAAAGTGAATGGTTGAGGAAGCAAGAGGCAGTCACAAGACGGGAGCGCCTGCTAAGATACTCCTACTCTCACAGGGTATTTATGTGTTGTTTGATGACCAGCATACAAGCTAACTAGTGAACTTTAAATTAGCAAATAAGCTTTTCCTTAAGTGAACTTTGAATTAGCAAATAAGTTCAAAAAAGGAAAAATTCAGATACTCCTTCCATCCCATAATACTTGTGTATAACCTTAAAGCAATATGTACTATGGGATGTAGGAAGTAGTTTCAATTCTTATGTGCTTATAACTCCCAAAGTCAAAATCTCGTTGTGCACCAATCTGTCTTTTTTTTTTGTTGGTCAGTTTTTGTTATTATTAAATTATTAATGGTATCGATTTTAATCGTAGGAGCGACTGAATCCTAACACCGTGCTTGAAAGTCGAGGAAGAAGAAGCTGGCTGGACCAATGGACAAGTAATTGGGAAAGATCAAGCACGTTAAAACCTATAAATATGAGCCAAAATTCTTTGGATGGAGAGTATTCTCCAATATTATTGCCAAGAAGATCACTGTGTAATCCATTAGAAGATCGTAATTCAGAACTAAAATCCCCACATTTCCCGAGTTATATGGCGGTGACGGAATCTGCCAAGGCCAAGGCAAGATCATTGAGCACCACGCGGCAACGAGCAGAGACTTGCTTGGGAAACAACATTCAATTTTGGTCTTCATATGATGGTAAATCATTTAGGGGTAAAGTCAAGATTGGTAACTCCAAAGATATTTATGTAAATACCAATTCTTATGATTGAGATTTGTAGGAGCAATTCCAAGTGTTGCAGTTTGTTTTCTTTTGTTCAATGGATATAATGAAAGTTAGTCTAAAATCTCAAATCAGAAATGAAATGGGTTTTGCTTTACTGAATAAGTACTTCTTCATCTTTGACAATCTAATGTTTGATGCTAATACACTTAAGATTCTCCTCCGCTCTATGTTTTCTCTTTAGTTGTGGTGGGAATTCTTTACATGACTGGATGTCAGGAGTTCGTATCATAACTAAACCCCACACAACTATAAATAATAGAGACACGAAAAATGAGATTTATATACATTTTTCCGGCAGTTTCAGCATATAGGTCTTTAGTGCAAGACCACCGACTCACCGAGCATCCATAAAACTCGAAAGGTTGCACAGTTGTAAATAACCTAAATTTATCTACCCAAGTCTAGCATCATCATTTCGCATCCACTACTAATAGACTGTTTCATATCAGGTAAGGTTTTCTGATATAGACACGAAGTTTAAACCGAAATGTTTATTAATAGATAAATATTTGAAGTAAATAATATATATATATGAATTGTTCGCAGATAATTTGACGAGGTAATTTGTATCATAATTTTCTATGGGAAATTGTACTTAAAGTACCCACTCAACTATTCAATTGTCACTTACCACCCAAGGTTTGATCAATTGTTGCTTAATACCCATCTCAACTACCTTATTGTCACTTACAACCTAATTTTATTTTAATATCCTAACTACCCTTAACCCACTATATAAACCTTATTTTCTGTTTTCTTTCTATTTTTTCTAGTTTTTTGAAGATTTGAATTTGTTAGCCGCCTAACCACCTAACCCTACCAACCACCACGAGCTGGGTTTAAATCACATTTTCCGGTGATCGGAAGCTGCTAAAGGTTTGTTTCTTTATGTAAATTGTTGTGTTAGACCTGTCTAACCTCTGTTTTATATGTACAGGAGTTGATCGTCGCTTTTTGGAATCTTATAGCTTACAAGTAATCGTGTTGCGAGCTTTTTAGGTAATTACCTACTGATTTCGAAGTTTTTTATTCGTTTTCTATGTTGGAATAGGTTCTATTCTACTGTTTTTAGATACCATTGCCTGATTTTGAGCTTTTCTCTGTTTTTTTGTTATAGTGATCTGTTATTGTTTAGTTAATATTGTTCGTTATATAGTTCGTTATATAATTTGGTTGTGCTTTTAGTTTTGTCTTGAATGTGTAGATTACGAGTTTTTAGGTCAGTTAGAGTATTGTAATTCGAAACAAATATCAGGACCGGTGTTACATAGAAATATCAGGACAGGATGCGAATAGCTCATGTAGATATACACAATTCGCAAGATAGGATGCGAATTGTTTGATTGTGCAGTAAATAATCTGCACAGTTTTTGTGACTAATAACAAATATCAAGAATTTATTACCTACAAATATCAGGACAAGATACGAATAGATCGTTGTAGGTATACACAATTCGCACCTTAGGATGCGAATTGTTTGATGCAGTAGTAAATATTTTGCACCTAGTTTTTGTGACTAATAACAAATAACTTGTATTGTCCAGGTTAAGAGATGTCTAAATCACGAGTTTGTATTTTTAAATATGGTCACCAAACTGCAATTGTGCCTTTCACGGAGTTTGAAAGCTTCGAAAGTATCCAAGCTTATGTAGAGAACACATGGGAGGAGCTTGCCACAGGTGAGTACCTAATTACTTACTCCTGCGGGGATCAGAATAATTGTTTGTTTAATAACCAAAATGATTTTGTTGGGTTGGTGTTATATCTTGATTTGGAGCGTTTAAAACAGGTTAGTTTTCTCATAGAACAACACGTCTTCGATAAGGGTTCTGGTAATAAAAGTTCTGTTGATAAGAGCTCTGGTGGTAAGGATTCTGGTGGTAAGTGTAAAGAGCGTAGCTTGATTTTGGGAGAACCATCTCTTGATCAACTAGTTAGCGGGGAGAGTAGTAACGGTTTAGTTAATTCTGATCAGAGGAAAAAACAACTTGCTATTGCTGGTTGGGCTGATGCTATTACAGGAGTGGGTCAAGCTTTTGAAGAAGGTGCTGCCGGTCTGAGGGTATCCTTGTGCAAGTTTGCGTTAGAGCATGGTTTTTCTTTCAAATACCTGCACAACACAACAAATAAGATCACTGCTTATTGTGAAAATAAGCTCACAAACGGATGCAAATGGAGGGTTTATGCATCTATTGACTCAAGCACCGGCCTTATGACGATCAAGAAGCATTTCCCGTACCATACTTGCAGTCCTGTTTTCTCCCAGAAGCATAAGCATAAGCGGCACAGGCATTTGACATCAGATTTGATTGTAGAGGAAATTCAGGATTCTCTCCGGACCTGCCATTCGTTGACAGCCAAAACCATACAATCGACTGTCAAACAAGATTACGGTCTTGACATCTCTTATCGTTTGTCATGGAATGCTTTAGAGAAGGCTAGGAGGGGAGTTTTTGGAGATAGTTCAAGTTCTTTTAGTTTACTAAGCGGATACTTCAAACGTTTGAAGAGCCGGGATATTACTTCAGACTTCCAGTTGGAGTTGTCAGCTGGAAACCGATTCAAGCGCTGTTTTGTAGCATTCGGTTCGTCCCTTAGTGGTTTTCATTCATGCCGTCCAATGTTGTTTGTCGATGGAACCCACTTATATGGCAAGTACAAGGGTACATTACCTCCAATGTTGTTTGTCCAATGTTGTTTGGTGTAAAATTAGCCTTTGGTTACTAGAGGTTTTTATAGGGAAAGGAGGTAATCATTACATAGCCTCCATGTCCAATCAGCATTTAATGAATTATGTACTTGATTAGATTGTTTTTTGTGTGCTCAATGTAGAAAACGTTTACCAAGGCATAAGCCACAGCCTGTTTGTATCCTTCCACTTTGTATTTTTAATTTTTTATTCCTGCACCAGGCTGCGAACTGGTTTTAAGCTGGGATACGAGGATGCGAACTGTGTGTGAAGTGATTACCATCTATCAGGGTAGGCTGCGAAATATTTGATGATAAGTTAGGATGCGAACTGTTCATAAGGATTTAGGCTGCGAACTGTTCATACATACCAGAGTAAACTACCAGGATCATAATCAACCATTATATATCAGGTTATGATGCGAACTATAAGATAAGGAGTATTCAAAGATGTGAAAATGTAATTTGTTTATGTATGCACAACAAAACTAAAAATTACAACAAACATATGTATTTACAAGCAATACACGAATCAGCCATATGTGATGGTGTCTATGTCATTTAAAAAGTAATAGAACATTTCTGCTCTGAAGGCAGTCACCATATCTGCATCGTATTTTTTCTGGACTGATCTATGCTCAATAATATCCCTTGCATATTTGCAGACGAAGACACCACAGTCCACGCTGCCTCGCTTTTGTTGTGGGAAGCCTCTTTCCACTTTCACCTTCCACCCTGTAGTATATTTGGGTAGGAATCCTCTATCCAACATATATTTGATCTGTGTATAATAATTAGTGTTAGGAATATGCACAAAAACAAAAACAGTTGGTGACATACAATTCGCATCCTCAGGCTGCAAATTATATGACAATAAATCATACACAATTCGCATCTTAGGTTGCGAATTGTGTGACAGGCTGCGAATTGTATCCAACATGGATAGGTTGCGAATTGAGTTATGGACAGGCTGCGAAAAAACATCTTGTTTACTCACAATTCGCAGCATACCAGATCTCATTTCGCAGCATGCATACTTAAAATGTGTTCAGATTTAAGTGTATAGTTTGGAATATTTACCAGTAGTGCAGGTGTTCTTGTGGTGGTGTCTATGGCATGAAGCTTAGGCAGAAGCGAATTGTAGTTTTAAATTGTTCTTCCGTCAACGTCGATGACGAGCAACGTCCAGTGGTTTGCATTGTCCTTCGACTCGGTGCACACTGGAACCATGATGATGTTGGCATTTTTGCGCCCCTTCCTAAAAGCCATGTCTACCAGATTTTCCACTTGCCACCCTGCTTTCATTTGATGCTGCATCCAAGCAAGAGTATATTAAAGTGATAACATTTCTGAGGAGTTTGTTCAATTTACGTGAGCTAAACTTACCGCAGTCATGCCCAAAATCAGTATGACGTCGTGATGCTCTCCTTTAGATTTAGTGCATGGAACTTTGTAGTCTGCATCTTCAAGCATCTTTCGAATCCAAGCATTGATAAGCTAACAAAGGAGTTGTAGATTTATGTTAAATATCGAATACATATTTGAAACATTGAAAATAAAGTTGGTTGACAATTGGATACCTCCAGTTCTAAAGGTAGTGCCATGAGATCACTCGCTTGCACCCTGATTCCGTACGTAAACTTGGACTCCGGTAACTGCCATACCACTGGATTAGGGGTGTCGCTCTCGTAGGCTTTAACCAACTGTATTTTGTGGTATTGTGCCAGATCGATACGCTCAGTTACTTTTGTTTTCTTTGGCCAGTCGCTGTATTCTACTACTGGCGGTTCCCGCATTGTAATTACGAACTCTTCTTCTTCCTCTGCCACTTGAGACTGCGTTTGTATCAGTAGCGCAAAACTTGGCTGCTCTATCTCTTTACTGGGCTCGAGCTTAGTAAATAACAAAAATCAAGAGTAGAAGGGCGTCAATGGTTTATAAGTGCAACGAGTCCAAACAGTTCGCAGCTTAGGCTGTGAAATGTAAGGTTCCATTTAAATAAATTTATTATTAACTATCAGGGTAGGGTGCGAACTGTTCGAGCTTCCACTGAACAGTTCGCATCCTACCCTGATATTCGTTTGTAATAACCCAATCAGCATTAGACACAAATCTTATGTTATGATGCGAAATCATTATAAGTAGGCCTTACCGCACGGTCAGCGACAACCACTACCGTTGACTTGTTCGGCATAGGATCTGGATCGTGTCGGCAGAAATCATTAAAGTCATCCTCCGACATGTTCTCCAGAGACCGTTCTATTATAGAATCGTAATATACATTATCAATTTCATTTAAAAATGTCTGTGAAACTTGAGTGTAAATACCATCAACAAAAGCATTCGGTAAACCTACTGTGTTATCGTGGGACTCTGGAGCTGGCAGTTGATTTGTTACCGGGCCTACAGTTTGATGTTGGCTTAACAATTCTAACTTTGCTGACAACACCATTGGTCTTTGAGGTTCCACCGAAGAAGTGGTTTTGTCTTCTAAGGATGGTCCTTCCTGACTGAGTAGTTCTGTCTTCTCACCGGGATGGACAGGTTCTGACTCTTGAGGTGCTACCTCTTGAGTTAGCCTTTCTCTCTTCGCCAAGGTTATCTGTTGCTGCTGTTGTTGTTCTTGTTGTCCTTGTTGCTCTTGTTGTTGTTGTTCTTGTTGCCGGTCTTCGTGTTGAACCTGTGGCTGCTGGGGTTGTTGCTGGTGGTGTTCTTCGTGTTGTTGTTGCTGTGAGTGTTCTTGTTGTTGCTGTTCGTGTTGTTGTTGTTGTTGCTGTTGTTCCTGTTGTTGTTGTTTTTGTTGCTGGGGGTGTTGTTGTTGTTCTTCTTCTTGTTGCTGTTGCTGGGGGTGTTCTTCTTCTCGTTGCTGTTGTTGTTGTTGTTGTTGTTGTTGTTGTTCTTGTTGCTGTTGTTGTTGTTGTTGTTGTTGCTGCTGGTCTTGCTGTTTCTGCTGGTGTTGTTGTTGGCTTTCGGTCTCATATTTCATAAAAAAATAAAAAAAAGGGTGGAAGGGGTAAGCATAAGTTAATCATTGTGTAATCACATTTCGCATCCTGACCTGATATCTATGTTATACATTCCTAACAATTCGCAACTCAGCATGCGAATTGTGTAATGACCAACCCACCAGTTTATTACATAGTTCGCAGCACAAGCTGCGAAACGTTTGGACAGGACTACACAAGAGTCCTGATATTTGTTTGATAACATAATATCATCTACTTACATTATCTACCTCCTCTGTATGTGTCTCCATGATGGGTGAATTGTGTGCATCATCATCCCTTTCTTCCGGCAGTACTCCATCAGCATGGTGCTGATCAGCATTAGACACGGATGCTTGCTGATCAGTGGATTTTTGTCCCTCTGGAAGTGCTGCTGGTACATGCTTTATTGGGCTTTCAGTACGGCAGATTGGTAGAAAGATAGCATTGTGGATTTGTTGTGCTTCAAGTTCCGCTATCTTGCGTTTCAATTCTTTCAGCTGCAAAAATGATAGCAAACATTTTATAAACATATTAAGTGCTGATTGTAGTGATTATTTAAGGTTCAAGTCATACTTAATTCTCTGGCCTGTTTGTCTATTTTTCGCTCGTACTTGTTCTTTTCGGCGTATGTCTTCAAACGCTTTAATTTAGCAGCAATATCGGGATTAGGTTCTCTGCGTTTGAATAAATAATCACCGATTGTTTCACTCATACTGGTTGTGTCGGTGTCGGAGGGCTCTTGCCTGGATTTGCCTTTCGGTTGTGGTGGAATCATTTTCTTGGGGAGTCTTGGTGGTGGAATCGATGGCTCGGGTGGTGTTGGATGTTCGAGTGTGGGAGACATCACCTTATTCATTACATTCTGTGGTGCTCGTCTCATTTGTTTTGGTTTTGATGCTGTGCTTTTCGTCCTCTTCCTAGATATTTCTTCCGGTGAAGTAGGTTCTGTTACTTCTGCATCTTCGCCATCTTCTCTTTCTCCGAAAGCTTCAATTTCAGCCTCGGTAAGCTGTAATGGACCTTCTAAAACCTACCAACAGATGCACATGTAAGTAAATTAATTGTTTCGAAAGTATGAGGGTGTAGAGAAACAAATTGTTTTTTATAAACAGTTCGCATCATATAATGCGAAATGTGTGATTTTAAATCACATCTCGCATTCTGAGCGGCGAAATGCGTATGGGACAATATGCTGCGAACTATGTGTACCATATGCTGCGAACTAAGTGTAAACCACATGCTGCGAACTAAGTATTTATGATGCGAACTGATTTATACCTGGTCATTATCCAGCAAGGGTGTTCGAAGAAGATATGTCATGGTTGATGCTTGGCACTCTAATCCCAACCATTTGAAAAACCTTGGTATCAATGTTGGCTTTGCTATCTCATGGCTGATTGTTGTGTGCTCCATGATGAAGGGCTGCATGGGGACAAGTTTTATCAACAAGATGCTCTGTACAAAACTAATTTTTATATTGAATAGATGAATCTTACAACTACAAGGGCGACGCAGCCGACGACTTTATCAGCTCTTTCTACTGCTAAGAAACTCCTGATAGACTGTTGAAGCTTGTACAGTATTGATCCAGCCCTGTCATAATTGTTTATTCTGTTGAGGTCTTCAACGTAATAAACCGTGCTCCAGCCCAGGATATCTCCAGATACGGAGTAGAATAGTGTGGAGCACAAAAACAGTATCAACAGCCTCGCAACATCTTCCAACTCATGCTCCCCTCCTTCGTTTATGGCCTTCGCTATACCCTCCTATAAAACCAACCACAACCTGCTATGTTAGAAATGTACAGAATCTTGCTTTATAAAGATGAAGTCCATTTTAGACATACCTTTATAATGGCATTTGTTATTGTTTTGGTATTACTAGCTGCTACTTTCCTGCCAGTTTTACCCATGAAGTATTTCTTCATCATCCTTGATTCGTCCTCCTCGCCGGGTGCATACTTGTTGTGAAAAGCTCCGGTTTTTGTTAATTGGATTTTCTCGGTGCCATGCCTCAAGCCGAATATGATCTTGACATCGTTCTCAGTTAGATTTACATACTTGTTGCCAATCCTAAAGGCGTCTCTATCCACGGAGAATTGCTCGATGATATACTGAATGATTGAGTAGAATTTCTTCTTTGGCAGCTCTGCCTCATTACGGATTTGGAAAGCCGTTTTCAGCAGTGTGTAGAAGGGGGTGTTTCTTGCAGCTTCAATGTGCGCCCTTGTAATACGCATGTCTTTGAGTAGCTTCAGAAGGCTCACCAACCCTGATCTGTAGTAGCTAGGTTTTGTTGTCATACTTTCTGCACAAACACAAATCAGTTGGAGTGTCACAAATAATTCGCATCACAAGCTGCGAAATGCATACATATAAATACTGGCTTAACAGACAAGCTGCGAAATGAGATCTGGTATGATGCGAATTAGGTAGCTCAAGCTGCGAATTGTTTGTAAATAAGTACAAACATATAATCGAGCTGTGAATTGCTTGCATTGTGGGTGATCAGGGTGCGAACTGTTACACTTTTTAAATGCACGTTGCAGGGATCTGGAAATTATGCAACAAACACCAAAATCAACAATGAACTACCTAATGCAGATCTAACATACATAATATTTCTCATGAGTGTATCAGTATTACATGCAACTAAAATTCTACCCTGGCTTCGACTATAAAACCATAAACGGAGCAACTATCGTCAGTAGATACTTCATTCTAGTATAAAAAGCAACGCCTATCGTGAATTAAGAGAAGAAAGTGGTTCAAAATTGTCAAAAACGCAAAAAAAGTACACTTTCCACGATAATGCATACCTGTTAAAATTCATCGGTCGGAGAACGAGATTGAAGCTTTCAGAGACGACTTCACGACAACTTTGTCGAACGAGATTGAAGGTGTGTAGTCTGACTGACTAAAAGAGGCTGACCGGTGCGATAGTGTCCAAGGTGCGAACGGTGAGAAGCTGTAGGGTTTCTGGGTTTGAGAGAGAGAGAGTATCACGAAGTCGAACGGTTTGTTTTCTGGTGGTTTCTAAAATTAGAATTTTGCGTTTGTTTAGGGTGATAGGAAGGTCGAAAAAGTGGGTTGGAATTGAAAAATGGGTATATATAATGGAAGGGTATTTTTGTCCAATTTATTAGTCTGGGTATTAAGTAACACTATGTTAAAAGCGGGTACCGCCGGGTAATAAGATAGTTGAGTGGGTATTTTCAGGTACTTTTCTCATTTTCTATTTAGATTTCTATATTAATCATATTTGTTTTTTATATTTCATATTAATTTGATTTTTTATATTAATTAGTAGATTAATATATGGGAAAAGTACCTGAAAATACCTACTCAACTATCTTATTACCCGGCGGTACCCGCTTTTAACATAGTGTTACTTAATACCCAGACTAATAAATTGGACAAAAATACCCTTCCACTATATATACCCATTTTTCAATTCCAACCCACTTTTTCGACCTTCCTATCACCCTAAACAAACGCAAAATTCTAATTTTAGAAACCACCAGAAAACAAACCGTTCGACTTCGTGATACTCTCTCTCTCAAACCCAAAAACCCTACAGCTTCTCACCGTTCGCACCTTCGACACTATCGCATCGGTCAGTGTCTTTTACTCACTCAGACTACACACCTTCAATCTCGTTCGACAAAGTTGTCGTGAAGTCATCTCTGAAAGCTTCAATCTCGTTCTCCGGCCGGTGAAATTTAACAGGTATGCATTATCGTGGAAAGCGTACTTTTTTTTTGCGTTTTTTACCAATTTGAACCACTTTTTTCTCTTAATTCACGATAGGCGTTGCTTTTTATACTAGAATGAAGTATCTACTGACGATAGTTGCTCAGTTTATGGGTTTATAGTCGAATCCAGGGTAGAATTTTAGTTGCATGTAATACTAATACACTCATGAGAAATATTATGTATGTTAGATCTGCATTAGGTAGTTCATTGTTGATTTTGGTGTTTGTTGCATAATTCCCAGATCCCTGCAACGTGCATGTAAAAAGTGTAACAGTTCGCATCCTGATCACCCACTATGCAAACAATTCGCAGCTCGATTGTATGTTTATACTTATTTACAAACAATTCGCAGCTCAAGCTGCGAATTGTCTGTTAAAACAATATTTATATGTATATAATTCGCAGCTTGTGATGCGAACTATTTTCTGACATTCCAACTGATTTGTGTTTGTGCAGAAAGTATGACAACAAAACCTAGCTACTACAGATCAGGGTTGGTGAGCCTTCTCAAGCTACTCAAAGAAATGCGTATTATAAGGGCCCACATTGAAGCTGCAAGAAACACACCCTTCTACACGCTTCTGAAAACGGCGTTCGAAATCCGTAATGAGGAAGAGCTGCCAAGGAAAAAATTCTACCAAATCATTCAGTATATCATCGAGAAATTCTCTCTGGAAAGAGACGCCTTTAGGATTGGCAACAAGTATATAAAGCTAACTGAAAACGATATCAAGATCATATTCGGGTTGAGGCATGGCACCGAGAAAATGGAGTTAACAAAAACCAGAGCTTTTCACAACAAGTATGCACCCGGCGAGGAGGACGAATCAAGGATGATGAAGAAATACTTCATGGGTAAAACTGGCAGGAAAGTAGCAGCTAGTAATACCAAAACAATAACAAATGCCATTATAAAGGTTCGTCTAAAATGGACTTCATCTTTATAGAGCAAGATTCTGTACATTTCTAACATAGCATGCTGTCATTGGTTTTACAGGAGGGTATAGAGAAGGCCATAAACGACGGAGGGGAGCATGAATTGGAAGACGTGGTGAGGCTGTTGATACTGTTTTTGTGCTCCATGCTATTCTACTCCGTATCTGGAGATATCCTGGGCTGGAGCACAGTTTATTACGTTGAAGACCTCAACAGAATAAACAATTATGACTGGGCTGGATCAATACTGTTCAAGCTTCGACAGTCGATCAGGAGTTGCTTAGCTGTAGAAAGAGCTGATAAAGTCGTCGGCTGCGTCGCCCTTGTAGTTGTAAGATTGATCTATTCAATATAAAAATTAATTATGTACATCGCATCGTGTTGATAAAACTTGTCCTCATGCAGCCCTTCATCATGGAGCACACAACAATCGGCCAAGAGGTAGCGAAGCCAACCTTGATACCAAGGTTTTTCAAATGGTTGGGGTTAGAGTGCCAAGCATCAGCCATGACATATCTTATTAGAACACCCTACCTGGATAATGACCAGGTATAAGCTTTATATATGTATTGAACTGGGGGTGCATACAGTTCGCAGCATATCATGCGTTTTGCTTAGAAAAATGTTTAATCATTTCGCAGCCTGATATGAATTTTACTTCGCAGCTTCTTTTTCAACACAGTTCACATCATATTGTTCACACTTAGTTCGCATCATATGGTTCACACTTAGTTCGCATCATATGGTTTACATTTAGTTCGCATCATATGTTTTACATAAAGTTCGCAGCATGTTGTCCCATACGCATTTCGCAGCTCAGCCTGCGAAATGTGATTTAAAATCACACATTTCGTATCATGTGATGTGAATTGTTTGTAAAATATAATTTGTTTGTCTACACCCTCATACTTTCGAAACAATTAATTTACTTACATGTGCATATGTTGGTAGGTTTTAGAAGGTCCTTTACAGCTTACCGAGGCTGAAATTGAAGCTTTCGGAACACAAGAAGATAATGAAGATGCAGAAGCAACGGTATCTACTTCACCGGAAGAAAGACCTAGGAAAAGGACGAAAAGCACAGCATCAAAACCAAAACAAAGGAGACGATCATCACAGAATGTAACGAATAAGGTAATGTCTCCCAGACCCGAACAACCAACACCACCCGAGCCATCGATTCCACCACCAAGACTCCCCAGGAAAACGATTCCACCACAACCGAAAGGCAAATCCAGGCAAGAGCCCTCCGACACCGACACAACCAGTATGAGTGAAACAATCGGTGATTATTTATTCAAACGCAGAGAACCTAATCCCGATATTGCTGCTCAATCAAAGCGTTTGAAGACATACGCCGATAAGAACAAGTACGAGCGAAAAATAGAAAAACAGGCCAGAGAAGTAAGTATGACTTGAACCTTAAATAATCACTACAATCAGCACTTAATATGTTTATAAAATGTTTGCTATCATTTTTGCAGCGGAAAGAATTGAAACGCAAGATAGCGGAACTTGAAGCACAACAACTCCACGCTGCTATCTCTCAGCCAATTTGCCGTATTGAAAGCCCAATAAAGCAGGTACCAGCAGCACTTCCAGAGGGACAAAAATCCACTGATCAGCAAGCATCCGTGTCTAATGCTGATCAACACCATGCTGATGGAGTACTGCCGGAAGAAAGGGACAATGATGCCCACAATTCACCCATCATGGAGACACATACAGAGGAGGTAGATAATGTAAGTAGATGATATGATGCTATCAAACAAATATCAGGACTCTTGTGTAGTCCTGTCCAAACGTTTCGCAGCTTAAGCTGCGAATTATGTAATAAACTGGTGGGTTAGTTATTACACAATTCGCATGTTGAGCTGCGAATTGTTAGGAATGTATATATCATAGATATCAGGTCAGGATGCGAATCGTTCTCACCAATGATTAACTTATGCTTAACCCTTCCACCCTTTTGTTTTTTTTTATTTTTGTATGAAATAGGAGACAGAAAGACAACAACAACACCAGCAGAAACAGCAAGACCAGCAACAACAATAACAACAGAACAAGAACAACAGCAACAACAATAACAACAGCAACAAGAACAACAGCAACAACAACAACAACAACAGCAATAACAAGAAGAACACCCCCAACAACAACAACAACAAGAACAACAGCAACAAGAAGAAGAACACCCCCATCAACAGCAACAAGAAGAACAACAACAACAACAAACCCAACAGCAAGACCAATAAGAACACAACCAGCAACAACAAGACCAAGAAGAACACGAACAGCAACAACAAGAAGAACACCCCCAGCAACAACAACAAGAAGAATACCACCAGCAACAACCCCAGCAGCCACATGTTCAACACGAAGACAAGCAATAAGAACAACAACAACAACAAGAGCAACAAGGACAACAAGAACAACAACAGCAACAACAGATAACCTTGGCGAAGAGAGAAAGGCTAACTCAAGAGATAGCACCTCAAGAGTCAGAACCTGTCCATCCCGGTGAGAAGACAGAACTACTCAGCCAGGAAGGACCATCCTTAGAAGACAAAACCACTTCTTCGGTGGAACCTCAAAGACCAACGGTGCTGTCAGCAAAGTCCGAATTGCTAAGCCAACGTCAAACTGTAGCCCCGGTAACAAATCAACTACAAGCTCCAGAGTCCCACGATAACACAGTAGGTTTACCCGATGCTTTTGTTGATGGTATTTACACTCAAGTTTCACAGACATTTTTAAATGAAATTGATAATGTATATTACGATTCTATAATACAACGGTCTTTGGAGAACATGTCGGAGGATGACATTAATGATTTTTGCCGACACGATCCAGATCCTATGCCGAACAAGTCCACGACAGTGGTTGTCGCTGACCGTGCGGTAAGGCCTACTTATAATGATTTCGCATCATAACATAAGATTTGTGTCTAATGCTGATTGAGGTATTACAAACCAATATCAGGGTAGGATGCGAGCTGTTCAGTGGAACCTCGAACAGTTCGCACCCTACCCTGATAGATACTAATAAATTTGTTTAACTAGAACCTTACATTTCGCAGCCTAAGATGCGAACTGTTTGGACTCGTTGCACTTATAATCACTGCCGCCCTTCTACTTTTAATTTTTGTTATTTACTAAGCTCGAGCCCAGTAAAGAGATAGAGGAGCCAAGTTTTGCGCTACTGACACAAACGCAGCCTCAAGTGGCAGAGGAAGAAGAAAAGTTCGTAATAAAAATACGGGAACCGCCAGTAGTAGAATACAGCGAGTGGCCAAAGAAAACAAAAGTAAATGATCGTATCGATCTGGCAGAATACTACAAAATTCAGTTGGTTAAAGCCTACGAGAGCGACACCCCTGATCCAGTGGTATGGCAGTTACCAGAGTCCAAGTTTACATACGGAATCAGGGTGCAAGCGAGTGATGTCATGGCACTACCTTTAGAACTGGAGCTGGACGTAAAGGTATCCAATTGTTAACCAATTCTATTTTCAATGTTTCAAATATGTATTCTATATTTAACATAAATCTACAAACTCCTTTGTTAGCTTATCGATGCTTGGATTCGAAAGATGCTTGAAGAAGCAGACTACAAAGTCCCATGCACTAAAGCTAAAGGAGAGCATCACGACGCCATACTGATTTCTGGCATGACTGCGGTAAGTTTAGCTCAGGTAAATTGAACAAAGTTCTCAGAAATGTTCTCACTTTAATATACTCTTGCTTGGATGCAGCATCAAATGAAAGCAGGGTGGCAAGTGGAAAATTTGGTGGACATGGCTTTTAGGAAGGGGCGCAAAGATGCAACATCATCATGGTTCCAGTGTGCACCGAGACGAAGGACAATGTAAACCACTGGACGTTGCTCGTCATCGACGTCGACGGCAGGAAAATTTCAAACTACAATTCGCTTCTGCCTAAGCTTCATGCCACAGACACCACCACAAGGACACCTGCACTACTGGTAAATATTCCAAACTATACACTTTAATCTGAACACATTTTAATTATGCATGCTGCAAAATGAGATCTGGTATGCTGCGAATTGTGAGTAACTGGATACAATTCGCAGCCTGTCCATAACTCAATTCGCAGCCTATCCATGTTGGATACAATTCGCAGCCTGTCCATAACTCATTTCGCAGCCTATCAAGGCTGTCATACAATTCGCATCCTATAAGGTGCGAATTGTGTTAGATTCATTGTCATATAATTCGTAGCCTAAGGATGCAAATTGTATGTCACCAACTGTTTTTGTTTTTGTGCATATTCCTAACACTAATTATTATACACAGATCAAATATTTTTTGGATAGAGGATTCCTACCCAAATATAGTACAGGGTGGAGGGTGAAAGTGGAAAGAGGCATCCCACAACAAAAGCGAGGCACCGTGGACTGTGGTGTCTTCGTCTGCAAATATGCAAGGGATATTATTGAGCATGGATCAGTGCAGAAAAATACGATGCAGATATGGTAACTGCCTTCAGAGCATAAATGTTCTATTACTTTTTAAATGACAAAGACCGCATCGCATATGGCTGATTCGTGTATTGCTTTTAAATACATTAGTTGCTTGTAAATACATCTGTTGTAATTTTTAGTTTTGTTGTGCATACATAAAAAAATTACATTTTCAGAAATTTGAATATTCCTTATCTTATAGTTCGCATCATAACTTGATATATAATGGTTGATTATGATCCTGGTAGTTTACTCTGGTATGTATGAACAGTTCGCAACCTAACCTGTATGACCAGTTCGCAGCCTAACTTATATCAAATACTTCGCAGCCTAACCTGATAGATGATTATCACTACACACACAGTTCCCAGCGTGGTATACCTGCTTAAAACCAGTTCGCAGCCTGGTGTATAAATAAAATATTAAAAATACAAAGTACAAGGATACGAACAGGCTGTGGCTTATGCCTTGGTAAACGTTTTCTACATTGAGCACAAAAAAACAATCTAATCAAGTACATAATTCATTAAATGCTGATTGGACATGGAGGCTATGTAATGATTACCTCCTTTCCCTATAAATACCTCTAGTAACCAAAGGCTAACTTTACACCAAACTCTATATTTTTTTTAAAACGCATCTTCTTCTCTTCGAATTCAAACAGTCATGTCTTCCACCACCACAATAACCACCTCATACTCAAACTCTGGTTCACTCGGTTCTCTGGGTGACTCCTGGTCATCCTTAACCGTTAACTGGAGTGATGAGTTGATCATGCCAGCAGTACCACCCCCCAGCCCAGTCTCTGTCTTCGAACTAGACATGTATGATGACTACTACTCTGCTGACTCTCAACCAGTGGAAGTTGTTCCACAGGTTGCTGCTGAACCTCAGTCAGAACAGGTTCCAATGCTTCCTGCTGCACCTCAGCCAGAGGTTCGAAACAACAAAAGGAAGAGGGAAGACGAAGCTGGTCCATCAAGGACAAAATTTTTAAGCATGATGGACGTAGATATTGAAGCTGAAGAGAAAGTGGAAGAGAAAGAGAAAGTCGAAGACAAAAAGGAGAAAGACAAAGATGATCAGCACAAAGAGGAGAAAGAGGAAACAGTTGGTGATGAATCCTCTACCAACGGCTAGAGTTGGTTTTTGTTTTTTTGTTTTTTTGAAATGCAACTAACTAGCACCAGTAGCTTGTAGTGATATGTGTAAACAGTTGTTAGTTTCTGGAAATATTGTAATCCTCCTTTTTGTAATCCAACTTGTTTACAGAGTTTCAATGATATAAAGGATTCGCATCCAAATACATTTTGTACATCATTCGCATGTTAACCTGCTATATTACTTATTTTCAACCTTACTGAATATCGTGGTATTTTTATTAAATTACAATTCACAGCTTATCATATGACAAATATCAGGACTTCTAATTGATCTCCATTCGCATCATAATTCTGGCCGTAATTCGCATCCTGTGCTGCGAAACGTGAGATATGATAAATGTTTGATATGATTTTACCAACGATTCGCATCCTGTTAAAATTTCACATAATTGTACATAATTCGCATGTAATCCTGATAGATGTTTGTAACAATACACCAACGTATTGTACATAATTCGCAGCACAGGATGCGAAATGCTTACAACTCCAATAGTAACAAATACAAAAACACAGGAATGTACAAATGTTTAGTTTGCTGTACAGAACAATAACTATGCTACAAAAATAAATGTGATATGGCCAACCAGAATTGTCCTTAAACTAGAACATCACAAGTCCTCCGGTTATGGCCTGATTTCGAACATCGGCCACACCTTAACTTCTTGGTTGAGATTTCTCCTCTAGAAGGGATTCGCTTTTCCTTAGGCCTTCTGGAGCGTCTCTTAACGTTCGGAGGCAGAACTTCAACAAAAGAAGGATTGTTAGCGCTGGACCCTTCGCCGAAATAAGTTATAGCTGGTATGCTGAAAGAGTAACTTTCCCTGTAATTCTTAACCGTAAAGAAGGGTTCTATTACAGTCAATGGATCTTGGTCGGTGTATTGTAATGACGCTAGAGCATGAGCACATGGAAAACACTCTTGTTGCCATGATCCGCATGAACATTTGAAATCCAACAGATTAACAACAGCCACAGGATTTGAAAAGACTTCGAACATGGCGAAAGAGGACTTACGTACTACCCAACTTCGGCACATGTCAACATTCTGCTTTAGCTTCTTCTTGTACTCGGGAACCAAATTAGTACTCCAGCTGAGACCTTCTTCGTATCTCCGTGAAACTTGAGTCATAAGAAAGACTCTAATCCAATCAATAAACTCAACAATTGGTAAGCCGCAATATTTTTTAATCTGATTGTTAAACGATTCAGCTGCGGTAGAAGCCATGGAGCCGTATCGCTTTCCTTTTATGTAAGCCTGCGCATACTTTTCAGGGGGTAAATTTGCAAGAAAATCACTCATTCTCTCACCACCTTCACATAGAAAACCTGTTAGTATATCTTTAAAAAGCTCTTGACTGGGAGCATAAGCAAGACGGTGGAAGAAACTCAACAATACCAGTTAGTATATACTCCCTGTTAGTATGTTCCAGTTTGGCTTTCAAATTCTGCATGAGATGGAAATAACAGTACGCATGATAGCAGTTTGGATACAAGACAGAAACAGCATTAACAATACCAGAATGACGGTCTGAAATAAATGTGATCTGGCGATCCAGCAAATGTGGTTTCAAACACCCCAAAAACCACATCCAATTGTCCCAATCTTCAATGCTAACTACACCAACAGCAACAGGGAATAGTCCTGGAAAAAGGCAGATCAAATGAACACTACAACAGTATGCAAACGTTTAAAAATTGTAAACAATTCGCATGCTGTCCTGGAACAATTCGTAGCTTGTCATGCGAAATATGTGTAACATTTTAATTGCTCATGTAAAACAGTTCGCAGCTTGTCAGGTGCATTCGCAGCTTGTGACAACTTTAAATAATACCCAACTCAAGCTGCGATGTAAGTACAGTTTACTCAGCATAATACCTAATTCGCAGCCTCAAATGCGAAATGTGAGGATCACAACACTGCTTAATTCGCATCACCTGCTGCGAATTGCATCAGCATTTTCACACAAAAACATCGTTCATTAACTAGATAAATGTAACTAACCGTTGTTTCCGTCCTTTGCTACAGCAGTGAGCAATGTACCCTTGTACTTGCCATATAAGTGGGTTCCATCGACAAACAACATTGGACGGCATGAATGGAAACCACTAAGGGACGAACTGAATGCTACAAAACAGCGCTTGAATCGGTTTCCAGCTGACAACTCCAACTGGCAATCTGAAGTAATATCCCGGCTCTTCAAGCGTTTGAAGTATCCGCTTAGTAAACTAAAAGAACTTGAACTATCTCCAAAAACTCCCCTCCTAGCCTTCTCTAAAGCATTCCATGACAAACGATAAGAGATGTCAAGACCGTAATCTTGTTTGACAGTCGATTGTATGGTTTTGGCTGTCAACGAATGGCACGTCCGGAGAGAATCCTGAATTTCCTATGCAATCAAATCTGATGTCAAATGCCTGTGCCGCTTATGCTTATGCTTCTGGGAGAAAACAGGACTGCAAGTATGGTACGGGACATGCTTCTTGATCGTCATAAGACCGGTGCTTGAGTCAATAGATGCATAAACCCTCCATTTGCACCCGCTTGTGAGCTTATTTTCACAATAAGCAGTGATCTTATTTGTTGTGTTGTGCAGGTATTTGAAAGAAAAACCATGCTCTAACGCAAACTTGCACAAGGATACCCTCAGACCAGCAGCACCTTCTTCAAAAGCTTGACCCACTCCTGTAATAGCATCAGCCCAACCAGCAGTAGCAAGTTGTTTTTTCCTCTGATCAGAATTAACTAAACCGTTACTACTCTCCCCGCTAACTAGTTGATCAAGAGATGGTTCTCCCAAAATCAAGCTATGCTCTTTACGCTTTACACCACAATCCTTACCACCAGAGCTCTTATCAACAGAACTTTTATTACCAGAACCCTTATCGAAGACGTGTTGCTCTATGAGAAAACTAACCCGTTTTAAACGCTCCAAATCAAGATATAACACCAACCCAACAAAATCATTCTGGTTATTAAAGAAACAATTATTGTGATCCCCGCAGGAGTAAGTAATTAGGTACTCACCTGTGGCAAGATCCTCCCATGTGTTCTCTACATAAGCTTGGATACTTTCGAAGCTTTCAAATTCCGTGAAAAACACAATTGCAGTTTGGTGACCATATTTAAAAATACAAACTCGTGATTTAGACATCTCTTAACCTGGAAAATACAAGTTATTTGTTATTAGTCACAAAAACTAGGTGCAAAATATTTACTACTGCATCAAACAATTCGCATCCTAAGGTGCGAATTGTGTATACCTACAACGATCTATTCGCATCTTGTCCTGATATTTGTAGGTAAAAAAGTCGTGATATTTGTTATTAGTCACAAAAACTGTCCAAATTATTTACTGCACCATCAAACAATTCGCATCCGATCTTGCGAATTGTGTATATCTACATAGAGCTATTCGCATCCTATCTTGCGAATTGTGTATATCTACATAGAGCTATTCGCATCCTATCCTGATATTTCTATGTAACACCGGTCCTGATATTTGTGTCAAAATACAATACTCTAACTGACCTAAAAACTCGTAATCTACATATTCAAGACAAAACTAAAGCACTACCAAATTAGAATATAACATCAGAAAACAAGGACATAACTATATAACGAAGAATATTAACTAAATAATAACAGATCACTATAACAAAAAAAAAACAGAGAAAAGCTCAAAATCAGGCAATGGCATCTAAAAACAGTAGAATAGAACCTATTCCAACAGAGAAAACGAATAAAAAACTTCGAAATCGGTAGGTAATCACCTAAAGAGCTCGCAACACGATTACATGTAAGCTATAAGATTCCAAAAAGCGACGATCAACTCCTGTACGTATAAAACTGAGGTGAGACAGGTCTAACACAACAACTTACATAAAGAAACAAACCTTTAGCAGCTTCCGATCACCGGAAAATGTGATTTCAACCCAACTCGTGGTGGTTGGTAGGGTTAGGTGGTTAGAGCGGCTAACAAATTCAAATCTTCAAAAAGCTAGAAAAAATAGAAAGAAAACAGAAAATAAGGTTTATATAGTGGGTTAAGGGTAGTTAGGGTATTAAAATAAAATTAGGTTGTAAGTGACAATAAGGTAGTTGAGATGGGTATTAAGTAACAATTGATCAAACCTTGGGTTGTAAGTGACAATTGAATAGTTGAGTGGATACTTTAAGTACAATTTCCCTTAATATATTTCAAATATCCTATAAATAGAAAAAGATATTTTGATACACTTCAGAAATAAATTGTAAGCGGCATATTTTCTAATCGAAAAAAATAATTCTAAATTTTTTTAAAAGATAAGTGAGCTGAGAGATAAACACTGAAAAGAGGTTTCTGTGAATCACGAGTGATTGAATCTTTTGTGTTTGAAAGTCTTTCTATAACCTACTTATTTATAAAAAATAGTGTCCTTTGTCCGTGGATATAGGATTTTTTCATGGTCCGAACCACGTTAAAGCTCTTCTTGGGAGGTTGGTTTATTATTGTCCTCAAGATGCCTCGACGGGAAAGAAACCTAAATTGAAACATTTGAGAGTTCGGATGTGTTGTCTATGCACATGCGAACCAAGATAATCTTAGGCCAATAGCACTAAAATGTTTGTTCCTCAGCTATCCGGGAGGGGTAAAAAAAGTATAGGTTATTGTGCCTTGAACATGGACGTCAAAGGCTTTGATAAGTAGGGACATGGTTTCAATAAAGAGACATGCGATTAAAGAAGGCGATGGAGATTAAACTTGTTTCCGCCGAAAAGAGATGTGAAATTAATAATAGATCTGATATACAAAATGAAGATGAAAATATTGTTTCCCAAAAGATTTGGGCCTAGTTCTACTTTAGTTCATACAAAGGAAGTTCAAGCACTGCATGAGTACGAAGTTGGCTGAGGGTCTGGTGTTCCAGGACCTTCGGATGATTATATGGGAGAGTAACATGTTCATGAAAGTTATCAGTTGGTGAAATATATAGCACATAGACTAAGCAAACAACCACATAGATATGATTTTGTCGATGCTATTGGTTATGCTCTATCTATTGAAATGCAGGGAGATGTTCTTGAACCCGTAAAGTATCATGATGCTATCAAGAGTCGTGATAAAGAAACCATGAAAGAAGAACTAAGATCTCTCAAGAAGATGAATACTGGGATTCTTGTGAAGTAGCTGAAGAGTCAGAAGCTGGTAGGGCGTACATGGATATTCAATAAGAAGCCAGATATTCATGTATTGAGTTACCAAGATACAAGGCTAGGCTTATGGGTAAGGTATTTACGTAAAAGGAGGGTGTCGATTTCAATGAGATATTTTCATCGATTGTTGAACAAACCTCCATCATGGTTATGATCTCAATTGTTGCTAGATTTGATCTTGAGTTAGATGAAATTGATGTTACTACTATCTTTTTGCATGATGAATTGGAAGAGATAATTTACATGTGTCAATCAAAGTGGTTTAAAGAAGGAAGGAGGATTATGTGTGTTTGTAAAAAAGACCCCTATATGGGCTAAAATAGTCAGCGAGACAGTGGAATAGAAACTTTGATTATTTTATGAGATCCATTAAATATGATTTTAGCACATAGACTAAGCAAACAACCACATAGATATGATTTTGTCGATGCTATTGGTTATGCTCTGTCTATTGAAATGCAGAGAGATGTTCTTGAACCCGAAACGTATCATGATGCTATCAAGAGTCATTATAAAGAAAAATGGCTCACAACCATGAAAGAAGAACTAAGATCTCTCAAGAAGATGAATACCTGGATTCTTGTGAAGTAGCCGAAGGGTCAGAAGCTGGTAGGGAGTACATGGATATTCAATAAGAAGCCAGATATTCCTAGTATTGAGTTACCAAGATACAAGGCTAGCCTTATGGGTAAGGTATTTACGTAAAAGGAGGGTGTCGATTTCAATGAGAGATTTTCACCGATTGTGGAACAAACCTCTATCATGGTTATGATCTCAATTGTTGCTAGATTTGATCTTGAGTTAGATGAAATGGATGTTACTACTATCTTTTTGCATGATGAATTGGAAGAGACAATTTACATATGTCAATCAAAGTGGTTTAAAGAAGGAAGGAGGATTATGTGTGTTTGTTAAAAAGACCCCTATATGGGCTAAAATAGTCGGCGAGACAGTGGAATAGAAACTTTGATTCTTTTATGAGATCCATTAAATATGATTTTAGCACATAGACTAAGCAAACAACCACATAGATATGATTTTGTCGATGCTATTGGTTATGCTCTATCTATTGAAATGCAGGGAGATGTTCTTGAACCCGAAACGTATCATGATGCTATCAAGAGTCGTGATAAAGAAAAATGGCTCACAGCCATGAAAGAAGAACTAAGATCTCTAAAAAAGATGAATACCTGGATTCTTGTGAAGTAGCCGAAGGTTCAGAAGCTGTTAGGGAGTACATGGATATTCAATAAGAAGCTAGATATTCCTGGTATTGAGTTACCGAGATACAAGGCTAGGCTTATGGGTAAAGGGATTTACGTAAAAGGAGGGTATCGATTTCAATCAGATATTTTCACCGATTGTGGAACAAACCTCCCTCATGGTTATGATCTCAATTGTTGCTAGATTTGATCTTGAGTTAGATGAAATAGATGTTACTACTACTTTTTTGCATGATGAATTGGAAGAGACAATTTACATGTGTCAATCAAAGTGGTTTAAAGAAGGAAGGATAATTATGCATGTTTGTTAAAAAAAACCCCTATATGGGCTAAAATAGTCGGCGAGACAATGGAATATAAACTTTGATTCTTTTATGAGATCTATTAAATATATTTATGAGATCCATTAAATATACTTATAGATTCCAAAATCGATGGAATTCAAACAACTAGATTAGCTCAAAAAAAGCTAGTGAAAGGTAACCTCCTAAACTGGATTACTGTTGATGAAAATACAACTTCCCATCTAAGTGTTTTCTATTTTGATTTATTTATGTATATTGTGTTTTCTCTATAATGTACTTCAATATTGGTTGAATTTGAACTTTCTTTCTCTCTAAACTTATTGATGACATTAGTACTCTTGACATTATGTATGTAAAATATTATGGGTATGTTTCTTTTGTCAAAGTTGAGGAGAAAGAGAACTTCAAAGTTGATTATTTTTCTCACAACATTGAACATCTCAAACAGCCTGAAGGGTGTCAGTGCTCTAAATATTAACCGTTTGAGATTACTATTGCACAAACCACTACCACAACCAAGTCAACTGCTATACTGATGTAGCTTTTAATCGAGTGAAAGAATCTAATATTGGGCTTCATCACAAGGTAGCTTTATGATGTAGCTTTTACTCGAGTGAAAGAATCTAATATTGGGCTTCATCACAAGGTAGTGTGGATCATTTTATCTGCTATAATATCTATTACGGGTGTGTAGGACTGTGAACTTTAGATTAAATTTTTTCTTCAGAGTTTACGGGAATTTGTTAAATAACCACAAATATAATATACCAATTTTCCTCTTGCTTATAGAACTTCTCAAACTGAGAGGCATGTAAGTAAAGATTTTAAAATCTTATCTAATTGAGATTCATGCTACTACTTTTCTAATATTGTGCCTGCTATCAAATTTATTGTACGTGTGATAATATTATATAACTGCTGTGCTTATATTACCTTTACGTATATATATATATATATATATATATATATATATATATATGTTTTTGTCAAATATCCTCTAATATATGTCTTTCTATATGCAGGATGATGTTACAGTTACCGATCTTGCTATTGTAGCAGCATCATTCGTTACAATTCATTATACGTGGAATTAGATTTATGATCTTATAGGTTCAATTATAGTGGAAATTTACTTTGAATGGTATGAGTTACTTGTGTCACTAGCCCTGTGATTTTTGTATAGATTAGACGATGTAGGAAAAGAACATTGATGAGGATTGAAGACACTTTTAACTAATTTTATAGTTTGTGTTATTGATAATTATGTTTAGTTGTCGCATCTAATCGGTTGTATTGTTGATATTAACATGAATAGTATTATAAAAAATAACTACCAGTAATAAAAATGGCAAGCATACTATTATCAGGAATGAAAATAACAGGAATACTATTATCAGGAATAAACATAACAAGAATACTATTCTCATAAATAAAAATAACAAGAATACTACTATCAAAAATAAAATTAACCAGAATACTATTATCATGAATAAAAATAAGATGAGTAGTATTTGTAGGGTTAAAAATAACAATAATAATAACTTATGTTCTTAATAATAGGAAACCCGATCAAGTATGGCAACCTTCAAATACAAATGAACAATTTAAATTCAAGTATGATAGTGAAATTAAAGAATATGGGCACTGTGTATCGTAAAACCTTACGAGGTAGACTACAATTAAAACACACACACAAAACAGCGTAATGCATAAAACATTAGCATCATGTAGTTTACTTAAAGATTGGTTTCTAAGAATAAAAGGAGTTTGCACTAAAGATCAGTTAATTAAAAGTTAAATGGGCTTCTTTAGTGACTAATGTACTTACAGGCTTAAATAGAATTATCATAAGCAGTTTGTCAGCCATTACGACATCCTGATCGAATATTGCAGCTCAGTTCATTTTCTTTTGAAGAAATTCTTTATGTGATGCTATCTAAAGCAGATGATATATTCTAAACAAGACAATGATGAACTTGTGAAGCAGGCACATGAGCAACATGCATATAAGGATATGAATTTGCAAAAAAATGGTAGCTTGGCTTAGGGGATTTCAATTAGATCCATTGTCACCAAATTAAATTAGAAAACTAAAGTGCCCAAAGTCTTCCATCGTTAAGACCTGTATATTAACAAGTCACTCAAGATATATCAAGATATCTTTCACAAGTATACTTATTCAAACTTTATTTAGAAATAATATCGTATTAAAACGCACGATGACAGTTCAAGCACGAGCAATTGTCCCATCGAATACCTATATTGTATCCAAAATAAAGTTCATTATAGCATGTAAATGTTTGAAAACAATATAAATTAAATCAACTGCCAGTAACAATATAAATCCAATAAGCATCCAATTCAAGATCTAATTATTATCATAATAAAATATAAATTAGAGAGAAACATGAAATAAGGAAATAATTCATAATACAAACACTAGTGGCATTCAAAACCTTAATCAAGGTGTTCTCATAACAATAATTATTCTCATAAAGCTTTACTTTTAGGTAGAATAAAAGGATAAAAGAAAGTTGACGACGGTTTTGAAATAATATAATTCGTCTTAGTTTGAAGAAATATTTCCAAGGACACCATGGTCATAGGAATATCCTTTAAGGAAGCATACATAAATTATACAAAAAAAATCAATTATATTAAGATGTTGCTTGTTCTTAGCAAAATGGAAAGGATTACAAACTAGAGATTCTTGACTTTGACAAAAGTCCGATGCTTGACTCTGTTGATATTATATATATGGGACTTTCTTCAACTCGATAATATAGTCAGCAACGAGATTTCTCAAGTTTTTGCCAATAGCTTCTCTTTCCTCATCGGAAACAGTGCCTAATGCCTTTTTCGAGGCTTGTGAATTTTCTTTTTTGTGGCAGTTTCCTAGTCTCCTTCATCAGACTCATCTTTATTATCGGACCGGGTAGTTTTAGAATCAGTTTCGTTGGCTTTTGATGTTTCATCCCTTATTTGAGGAGGATCTGTTGGGGGTTTGGTTGAGGTAATACAATTTCTTCGACTGTTTCTCTCTGATGAGGATATTGAGTAGATGGATTCGAGGAGGGGGAAGTTGGAGTAATTTCAGAATCATCTCCCATGGCTATGAAACTTTTTCTTCTATTGGATGGTGGAGGACGAGTTAAAGGAGTAATTGAAATTTGTATTGAAGGAGATTTGCTTGATTCTTCATTAATTAGAGGTGATGCTCTGATTTGAGAAGAAGACGTTTGAGGTGTTCTATGAGTTTGAACTCTAGAAGAATGATGCACTTCGGTAGAAGGATAAGGTGAAAAAATAGGAGCTTTATATGGATCGAAATTACCATAGTAAGTGGTTGTGGTGGTTTTTCCAATGGGAGAATTGTTGATTAATCTGGTAGCCTTGTATTCATCTGCTCTTTCAGTAATACAAAAATAATCGTATGATCCGAAGACTTGATTATCGTCAGACTTCAGAGATTTAGGTTTTCTGGGTATATTAACCTTAAATCCTCTAGTTTTTGGATTTTTTTGATAAACTGGACGAGGCTTGACCGGAAAATATGGGTTTGGATCGAAAAGTATGAGTTTCCAGATGAAGATGCTGGGAAAGTTAAAGAACACGTTGAAGGTAGCCAAGGGTATGATGTTTCTCTCTCAAGAAATTTGGATTGCGAGAATGAAGTTACTAACGAATTTATAGGAGGATCAGAAGATGTGTAGAAGTGGAAAAGACTTCGTGATGATTGGGTCGAATACAAAACGATTATAGGGTTATGAGTTCAACATCTGCCAGACTAACTAGCTAGTTATAAGTCTAGTAGCTAGTTTTTTATGATGAATCTGAACGGTTAGATTTTATAATGATTTACCTCGAAGCAATTGCGAAGTAAAGTTATTTCCTTGAATTTTTTTGATTTGTGGGCACGGTTTGAAAAATTTGATGATTACTTTTTTGAATTTAATGTGTGGGCATGTTTGGAAAAATACGATGTTTATATTTTAAATACGCGTCTGAAAAGATTCGAGGAGAAAGAAAAGATAATATTGATTTTTTGACTTCGAGTTTCTGATATAGAGTTTGGCCGGATTTGAAGACATTTAGTTCTCATTCATTTACTGACAAGAGAAGTAGGGGGGGCTACTGATATGGAAGTAGAAATTTAAGGACCAAAATGTAAATAATATAAGTTCAATGGAACAATTATGATTATATATTTATATTGAGGACTAAGGGTAATTTATCCCTTTATGTGACCATTTTTAGTTTAAAGGTGAGTCCTAGCGCCTCTCTATAAAGGCCAATGCTGAACTAATAAAGGGTTGAACACTTTTTGATCTAACTTAATTGTGCTATGGTTTTCTCTCTCCAAAAACAGTCTCTCACACTAAAACTCACGTATTACTTTTTCCTAACACAACTCTCTTGATAATTGAACTCACCAAGCTCGAGTGAAATTTGACCAAAAATCAGGTAAAGCTTGAACTCTAATAGTTGTTCGAGGAGCAAAAATGATGTTAAAACCTACCAATTCTACTTATCATTTGTTCATTCTACCAAAAATGTCTGGTGGTTGTAATACATTCTTTAGTGGGAAAGAAGTTCAAACCACAATTGTGTGAGCTTGAAAATAAAGGTGCGTTTTCCAAGTAGGCACCACTTAAACCAAAGCCACTTTTTCAAGTTTCAAATACTTTTTCTTTGATGCCAAAAAACGTTTACTAACATAATAGACTCGCTTTGAAACTCCATTATCTTTGCATATCAAAACATCGCTTATAGAAAAATCGGACACTCCTATACATAAAAACAGTTGCTCTCCAATTCGAGGCTTAGATAAAATCTTTGGTGACAACAAAATTTTTTTTAATCTTTGAAAGAAGTGCTTCAGAATCTGGTGTCCATTCAAACTTTTCAGGTCTTGTAAATATTGGGAAAAAAGAAAACATTTTTCGGAAAAACTTGAAATAAATCGATTAACAGTAGCTAACCTTCCTGTAAAAAACTTGCACATCTTCTATAGTTCGAGGCGATGCCTTCAAAACTAAAGCCTTCAGTTGTTCAGGATCTGCTTTTATCCCTTTTTCACTAATGATATACCCAAAACATTTCACTGATCGGACACCAAAAGTACATTTTTCAGGATTCAACTTCAAAAGAATGGCCCTCAAATTTAAAAAGGGCTCCTTTAAATCTTCGAGGTGTTCACCATCTGTGGAGATTTTAACCAACACATCATCAATATATACCTCCATATTCCTTCCAATCTAAGAAGAAAATTCCTTATTCACCAACCTTTGATATGTCAGTCCAACATTCTTTAACCTAAATGGCATTACCTTATAACAATATAGTCCTCGATTAGTGATGAATGTAGTACTTTCATGATGTTTTGGATCCATTTAGATCTGATTATAACCTGCAAAGACATCGATAAAAGAGAGAATTTTTATTCCTTGAAGTAGAATCAACCAACTGATATATTCGAGAGAGATGGAATGGATCTTTAGGGCATGGTCGATCTAAATCTTGAATTCAACACTTATTCTCCACTTTCAATTTTTCTTTTTTACTAACACCGGGTTTGCAGTCCATGAAGGATATTGTGCCTCCCTAATATATTCGACCCTACAGAGATGATCCACCTCTTGATCAATAGCCTCTAATATTTCCACAGAAAAGGCTCGTCTTTTCTGAATAACAAGTTTTATCCTCAAATGCACAGCTAGGCTGTGACTTAATATTTCAGATGGAACTCATATCAAATCATTTATTTTCCAAGCAAAAACATCCAAGTTATTAAACAAAATTTGTAGCAACTGATAACGTAAAGTAGAAGACAACAATGTTCCTATTCCCAAAGTCTTTCCATTAGAACAAATATGCTATGTAATATCTTCACTCACTGTTAAAGAACCAGAGGTTTCCCTCAGATCATCTATTTTATATTCATCCAAAGTTAACCCCTTTGGTTGTTATTCAGACATCTAACCCTCAGAAGTACAACCTTGAAACCGGCTTGCTGTTGCATAACATTTTATGGCCACTTTTTGGTCACTTCGAACCACACTAACACAATCTCCAATGATATATCTCAAACATTGATGAACAGTAGACACAACAACATATATTCTTGAAATCCAAGATCTCCCAAAAATAGTAGCTGGTTGATGAACATACAACCACCATGAACAAGACATGAACTTTCTTTTTAAATGGGACTTTTCCCAAACACGCTTCACCTTCGAATTCTCCAATCACTTGAGTTGTTACTCCTGTAAACTCAATTATTGTATGATCAGACCGAAAAATTTGAGGCATAATATGCATCATATCATAAGTAGATTTGAATAACACACTTGCAGGTTTCCATGTATCTACCAGAACACGTCGAATTTCAACTCCAGATATTTCCGCCCCTATAACCACTGCATCCTCATGAGGGCCAGCTATTCCCCTCAAATCATCCTCATCTTAAAAAATAAAATAAGTATCATGCTTGCTATATAAATGAGTAGACATCATTCTTTATACTTGAGTTGCTCAACTAACAACGTGCCTTTTCCTAGAACTATTAGTATTACAAGACATAGAATCTCCCCTGAAAATTGCTAAATATTCAAAATACTCACATAATCTTCGAACCCGTCCTTGGTCTACTTGCTATCCACATCTATCAAAATTTGTCATTTGTCATTTGTCATTTTATATGTCTCTACCTCGTTATTTAAACTATACAATATGCAGTGTCATTCCCAATATCATTATGATACTTGCAAAACCTGTTATTGCGTTCTTCTCTGGGTCTATCTATTGGAGCTGGCTTTTTAAAAATCACATGACATTTGAATTTCTCATAAATTACATCAACATTCTCAGTCAATTCAACATAATACTCTGGCCTTATCAACTAATTTTGCCTCGACCTGTAATATTGATTGTTGGTTGTTACTTGAAAACAAACCTCTGATTTTGTCTCTACTTTAATCTGATCTTTCACTTGAGCCATTAAGGCTAAAAAAATTAATGCTCTACTTTTTGTCATTTCGTTTTCTAAATATCATGGTAACAACCCTTGTCGAAATACAGCCTTATCAACCAACACTTCACAATTATAAAATCCTGGTTTTGTTAACACAAAACGCTTCGTATAATCCTTCAACTTCTCTCCCACAACTTCCTTACATTGTATTATTGTATGTCCATTTGTACGCATCTCTTTGATTTCCACAAATTATCGTCAGAAAGCAGTGTAAAAACCATAAAGTTGGTAATAGATCCCCTCAAAATCCTATTATACCGTTTCAATGTTGTGCCCTTGAAGGTCTGAGAAAAACCTCTGCATAATAGTTTGCCATCATCTTCGAACTTTATCATATAATTCTTGATTTTATCAATGTGATCATTAGGATCCTGCATCCCATCGATTTTTTTACCTTGGAAATATTAAAGCTCTTTGGAAGAGTAATGGACCAAATCTCAGTTGTTAAAGGATAATTTCCCCACTCTACTCCTTGTACGTACTGGTCATCTCCTCTTGTTCCCATAATATCATACAAATTATGATCAGCTACACCTGTGTATTGATTAGATGTAATCCATTCACACCATTTGGTATCCCTCATATAACAGGGTTCATTGTATCTTTTTGGTTTACATTTCTTACGCGATTTTCGAAGCCGACCTCTTTCTTCTTTAGAAGATCCCTGGTACCTCTTTTGCTTAGATGATCCTTCCTAAATTCATCATCATTAGATGTGATATACCTGTGTTTATTTTTATTTTCTTTTTGCGAAGTACGATGTTCTTTGTCAGACTCAAAATGTGTTTTCTTCTGATCATTTTGAATCTAATAAGCTATATACGATCGATCAGATTGATTTTCCAGCTCGTATTTCTTTTTCAACTTGTCGTACTTCAGATTTTAGCGTACCTGACTGAATATGTTGTGCTCTTTGAATATACTTGTCATTTAATTTTGTTAATTTATCTAGAAATTGATTCATCCGAACCTCGATATCTGAATGAACTTGTTATACCAGAATTTGATAATGTTCTTTACTTTCTTCCCTACATGAATCAGATCTCAAAGTTTCAATATATTTTTGAGCTATTTGATTAGTTCCATATCGATCTAGAGCGATATAACTGAGCAAGAATTCTACAATTTCTGGTTTTTACGTGAAATAAAGATACCAATCAAATATAACTCCCATTGTGGTCACCAATTTGTTAAATGTGAATCTCGTTGCTTGAAAGAGAAAGTAAAGAGAGAGTTTAGTTGTAGAGAGAGAAAGTAAAAGGGAAAACAATATTTGTCTAATGAAAAATTCCACCCTTTATTCATAGCCTAAGCCTTTATTTATAGGCATGTCGACTTTTGTAACTGATTATGTTACATAAATTGATAAATTGCAGTGCAACTATACAATTTATTATACATAACCTTAGTTTTAATACATTTAGGCCCCCAACATTTCATATCCTTATCAGTATTAACTAATAAATCATACTCATGTGAAGTTACTAATCTTCTCAATCATCATCATTGAAAATTAATAATGTTTTTGGAACCATATTCACGTGTAACGATCAACAGTCAACACTATGAACCTTTAGATACTTTATGTATCACTTTCTAGATTTATGAAAGGTTCAAACTAAAGAATTCTCTTCATATATGGTGTATAATAACTAGTTATTTGCTTTATTATATTTTGGATCATTTTCTTTGACATTTCCTCCTTATTTTTTATAACTTTTATTTTTTACGAATTCAATTAACTCATTATCATCAAATAGTTTCTGAATCTTATCTGTTAATTGAAAAAGATATCACATTGTATGACCATGATCATAATAATAAGCATAAGTATATATTTTATATTATTAATTAAATGGAGCAAACATAATTCTAGGAGGCTTGTAACTTACTTTATCTCTTGGGTTATCTTCAATTGTTGTAATTTTTTTAGTGGGTGATGTAAACCTCCTATTCTCAACTAATCTATGAATACCATCTATTAATTAAAATTATTGTCTCATTATAATACCATGATCATTATGATAAGCACACTGATATATTTTAGATATTTCGTTATATGGAGATAACATCATTCTAAGAGTCTTGTAACTCACATTTTTTCTTGTCTTATCATAAATTATTGCAATTCCTTCATTGAATGGTGTAAACTTCATATTAACATTATCATAATAAGAAAATCTAGCTCCATTAAGTTGTATTTTTTTAACCTTGTCATTTCTCAAGTCATTAACTTTTCTTCTATCAACCATTCCCATTCTCTGTTCTTGAACTTATCTGATATAATTTTACATTTTCTTGCCTCCTCAACTTTAATAAAAAATTATTATCTTCTTAATAAAATTCCCGTAATAGTAACTGGAAATATAATTAACATTTTTCATAACTGGATGTGTAAATAAGTATTTTGTTTAAAACCAACCAAAGTAACCCCATTTTGGAATCTTTCTAAACTATTAATTTTCTTAATGAATCTTTGACCATATTTTTATAAAGTTTTAATATTTGTTTTTAAACAAAGTTATGATATAATCACTATCGTTTTTAATAGCTTTGTTCCCCATCAACTGACTTTTGAATTCATTCAAAAATTCTTCAAAGTTCGATAGTGATCCATGAAGAAAATTGCTAAACCATGGAAAAACATTTCCAGTCAACATAAAAAAAAGGTTCGGCAAAGAAGAGTATCATCAAAATTATATCCTCTAAGACAATATCAAATTTTCCGAAGTATAAAAAGCTAACTTTGGTCTTTTAAATGTCCATTGATGTATTTTAAACATTTTTTTATTTATTTCTACTAACATCTTAATTAGTAATAATTTCGTTACTAAAATGCTCACATTATCATTACATATATTTATTTTGAATTTTATTTTCGTGCACACACAAATTAACTTGATTATTACTATACCTAGCCATTATTTTCTCACTTAATAACTATAATACTTTAGAAATTTACTTCATCCTTACTCTTCTTTCTTCATCTATATGAATTTGCAACAAATTAAAATTTTTATATCTTGTTGTAATTCATTTAGCTGCATTCCTAAAGTATGTAAATCAACAGACATTTAGGATTTCATTAAGATTTGAAGAAGTTCTGGGCCCAAAATAATTGGAAAAAATAGGTTACAAAATTATGAGGCTTATTCGATTGAGCCATTTTTTAATCCTAATAGAGAATCGACAATAACTCTTGTTTGGATCACTTTTCAAAATTTTCTAAAGTTTTTATATAATCAAGATACAATTATGATTATTGCATAGAATATAGGGAACCCTCTCTCAGTCTGTGTTCTAATGAAGAATATGGCTCGTTTCAACTATAGTACAGTATGATTGGAAATGAATGTATGTAAGGAACTTATAAAAAATATGTGGATTGGTGTTAGCGATAAAGAAGGGATTCAACAAGAAATAATTTACTGCAGCCAATGTTATCACTTAGGTCACCAACAATTAAATTGCAAAAAACTTATTCTTAAGAGAACATATCAAACCACTATAAACACTCAAAAACAACCCGTCTCTCATAATAGATATACTAACCAAAACTTAGTTTGGATTCCAAAAGTGAAATTTATTATCATTAAAGAGGTGAAATATAAATAAACATAGTAATCAAATCAAATGATTAATCACAACAAAATAAGAAAGATTTTGGGAAAGATCAGATTTCAATCCCCCAAGATTTATTTTAAATAATGGCAAAGATGATTAAGTTAAAGATACCTCATGATCCTCTTGAAAATACTAAAGGAGATAAATCTTCAAATATAATCTAAATTAATTAAAGAAAAGATAACGACAACATTGATTTAAGGGATGAAGACATTATTGAAGTTATGCAAGAAATAAATTTAGCTAACTTATTTATAGATACCAATGATACTAGAATCAAAGCATTGTAGTAAGATTCCCATCCAAAGAAACTATAGTAAGACTTCACGCATCCCATACTTTCAGTAAAATAAAAATACAAAAAGAATTCAAAAATATTTTGAGTAAAAAGATGATAAAAAACCAAAACCAAAAACATGAAAGGCCTTATATTAACCAAATCTATTGTATTTAAAGGGTCTGGTAGACTCTTTCTAGACTATTCTAAATGACCACTAACATCTTGAACTGTAATGTCAGGGGGCTACATAATAAAGAAACTATTAGGAGGATACGATCTATTAAAAGTTTAGAAAAAAATTGATTGTATGGCTTTACATGACCCTATGATTTTATGTAGATAGTTTGGAATGGGTTACTAAGAAGTTGGAATATCATCATGACACTGTAAATCTCAATAATAAAATATGGATTCTCTAGAAGGATGACTTCACAATTGAGGTGATTTCTAATAAAGAGCAGTTAATCCATTTGACATTAAGGCACACTAATCTGGATAAAAATGTTTGGGTCATTATTGTTTATGAAAAATGTATAAAGTCTCAAAATACTGCCCCTTTGAAATAGCTAAAAAGACCATTCTAATAATTTTTGTTGAAAGGATAGTAATGAGGGACTTTAATGCCATATATATCTCGCATGAGAAGCTATATTGCTCTACACAATGTCAGTGAAGTATGAAAGATTTCAACACAGTGTTACATGATTTCCAGCTAGAGGATGCAGGATTCGCTGGGTCTAAATATACCTGGACTAATAATAAGAAGTAGAAACGCTTAGATAAAGTCCTATACAACTATGGCTAGACTGAATACTTTGATATTACATACGTGAAGCACCTCTACAGAACAAGGTCAGACCATACTTCTTCTAAATATTACCATTTTAACTGAAAATAGAAAAATAAAATCCATTCAGGTTCCAAAACATGTGGACTTACACCGTAAGTTCTTCAATATAGTGAAGGAAAGTTAGACAAAGATACTACATGGTCTTCATATTCATATCTTTTGGTATAAATTGAAGAGGTTAAAACAAAAACTAAAATGTTGGAATAGAGAAGTGTTTGGAAATTTAATTTGAAGCATGTTACGATAATATTAGTCTTGCTAAAGCTGGTGCCCTTCACCTTTAATTATTAGCCAGAGAAGACGCGTTCTAAGAGAAAAAAAAAGTCATATAAATTGGCTGAAATGGAGATATGGTCTCTACCATCTTCCATAGTTATGTTAAAAAGTAAGAAAAAAGAACATCAATGACCTATAGATTGAAGGTACTTTGATCAATGATAAAATAATAGTTAGGAAATTTTGTAGTAAAGTATTTTATATCCTTACTCTCTAGTCATCCTATTTAAGGTGAATATGAGAAATTGTACAATATCATTCCTAGAATTATCATTGAATAAGACAATACCAAACTCATAAAATTACCTACATAGGAGGAAACCCATTCTATAATCATGTATTTATACCCCAACGGTGCACTAAAAGTGGATGACTTCAATGCAAAGTTTTTCAGGTTTGTTGTCCTATTACCAACAGATTTATGTGATGCCTTCTTTAAAAAGCACTATATTCCTCAAGGAATCCATGCCATATCTATATGTTGCATCCCTAAAATATTTTATTTTCAATCTTGGAATGAATTTAAGCCAATAAACATGTATACAGTGCCAGTTGGATCCTATCTAAGATATTAAACAACATTTAATCTACTCTCCTCCCTCTGACGAGCAAGTAGGATTTGTCAAAGGAAAGAATATCCATGACAATATCCTCTTTGCGTAAAAATTAGTATATGATCTAAACAGAAAAGTCAAAGAGGGTAACAATATGTTAAAAGTAAACATTTCAAAAGCCTTCGATAGGTTCTCCTTTAAATTTATTATTAACATAATGAAATAATTTGGATGTGACAAAAGATTTATGAGTTTAATATTAAACAGTATTGATTCCATTAGTTTCTCTATACTAGTTAAGGTGAGTTACATATATTTTTCAAATCAAACAAGGCGGCTAGGCAGAAAGATCCCTTATCTCATAGTCTATTCATTATAGTTGAGGACTACTTTATAAAGGGTATGAGAAACCTATTTGAAGTGAAGCCTGAGCTGAGACACAAATCAAAAAGTTACTTGGATATCCATTTTTTTGACATTTGCATAGGATTTCATAATCTTTACTAACGAATCATCTTTTAACATCACGGTACTCTACAAATTCCTGCAACACTATCAAGTAGTTTATGGTCAAATTATTAATAAAGATTAACAACAATTATATATAGTTACACGAATACCTCATTAAAGAATCAAGCTGCTGGAAAATCTGATTGGCTTTAATCACGACTTCCTTCCCCTAAAATATATTGCCATCTCCGTCAACATAAATAACAGAATAAGGAAATTTGATGAATTAGTGAGAAAGATAAGGTCTAAGATAGTAGAGTGATATTATAAGGTATTATCCTTTGCTGGAAAGCTAACTCTAATCTAATCATTTGTAACAATAATTTATGCTTATCGAATCTAAAGATTTATCTTTAATAAGTTAGTGATACATAAAATATAAATCATGTGTAACAGATTCCATTGAGGAACCAATGAAGCTAAATTTTCTATGAGCTGGTCTTATTTGTCTCATTTGTATAAGCCTTACAAAAAGGGTGGTTTAAATATCAGAAGAATCAAGGATATATAAAGATCTTACTCATGTAAGTTGTGGTTTAGGTTAAAGGATTAAAAAACTTTATGTGTTAAATACATGCTATATATATTGTCATACTTAAATTCCCTTTATTGTTTAGACAACATATAGGTGCTCTAAAATATGCAGAAGGTGACTGAGTATCATGAACCTTAATGTAACCTATATATGCGGGAATATTGGAGAAGGTAATATAGATTTTTGGTCTTGAAGATGGTGTTATACTCTCATTTTCCTTCAACTTTCTAGCAATGAAGACATTTCATGGTACTAGATAGACATCTAATATGTTTAGCAGATTATGGAACAACTTGACACCATAAAAGTGCTTAATCGTTTTCTGGAGAATTTCGAATAACTAGATTCCACTAGATTCAATTGTCAAGAACACTTTAACTTGGCATGAACATATCAATTCACTAAAAACTCTTAAACTATCCAGCACCTATTAGTTCACTGTAATGTTGTTTAGGAAGATTGGAAGCATTTTGCTGGGTTATTTAGAATTCTAATAGATAGAATCATGACATACCTCACTTAATTGGAAACTGGTTTCGGTCAAGTAAAAAAGAGGTCTAAAGCCAATTGAACCTCCTATAATATGTTGGGTAATATATAGCACTAAGAATAAAACAAAGCATCAAAACCTCCTATCCAATGCCAAATCTATGATAGAATAGATAAATTTTATTCTCTCTGGTATTGCCAGAGAAAATATACTAAAGACAACTCATTTGAGCCAGGTCACTTAAGATGCCATTGATCTTGACTACTTTCATCATCTAACTATGCCTATAATTTCTCTCTCTTTCAAGCGGATACTTCGTACTGGAATTAGACTCAAATTAAACAGAAATGGATCTTATATAGTTACAGAAAAAGCTAATGATGGACGACTTATAAGAGATACCAGAAGGGATGTCATAACAACTTTTTTTCGAATCTATAGGAAGCAATCTCCTCTTATTGCTGAAAATATGACCTTGCTTGATAGGCTTATTATATGCAAACATGAGTAAATAAAGTTTCTTGACATTAAGGTTTATTTTAGATTTTGGATAAAACCATTAACCACTAGAAAATGATATTGGTATTTGGAATCTATTATGAAATATTGGATGTCCCTTATATATCCTAACATGATAATCATAGATATACATAAAGCCAAACGAGACAATGGATTTATTAGCTAAACGAAACATAAAATTTCAAAAGAAATTCAATGATAACCAAAATCTAAGTGTCTTCCACTATTTTCTTCTTTAAGAGTAAAAAGGGTCTACCTTAAAATGAAGGATCTATAATTTAAATTTTAAATTACTTTCATCAAGCTATGTATTCAATTGTTTTATTCTTATAGTTTTAGTTTTTTACTATCTTATGATCATACTCTAATGATAAAGCATCTTATCAGGATTCTAACCAATCTCAATGGGCTTTACCTGAATTTTTTTCATGTACCCATAGTTTTCTTTTCAATTTCGACTAAATTACTCATAATTAAAATCGAAACAAATCGATTAACAAAAGGAAAAACCATTTTAGAAAGATATTAACTAGAAATTAAAAAGAAATCAAAGCAACTAGAGTATTTTGGTATTAAATTCGAAGATTACCCGAAGAGCTACCATCTGGACTTCAGTGAAGACCAATTCTTCTAAGGATTCATTTATGGCCAAAGCTATTTCCCCATGAATTTTTTTATTTTCTCCATAATTTGAAATCTTTAAAACACTTGAAACATGATATTACTAGTTTACCTTTATTTTGTTTTCAAATTAGATATTACGTGCCATTAGTGAAATAGATTGCCCTACTATGTAAAAACATAACATTAAACCCTTTTTAATCCTACATGTCTAATTTTTGCAACTAAAATTAACCTGAAACCCAAAACACATCAGTTTTTTTGAAGATTGAATGTCGTTCGACCATGGAAAATCAAGAATCTCATTCCATGCACTGAAACACTGAAAACTGAAGCATCTTGTTCTTATCCTACCATCAATTTTTTTTAAGTGTTTAGACATTACGAAACAATCAAATTTTAATATAAATTGGGGTTTTGCAACTGATTCCGAGTGGCCATCTCGGAATCACATGCTCTCTGTTAAAAAAACAGCAAAACATCGAAGTCGAAACAGTAGACAGAAATCGAAACCCTAATCAAAAAATGAAGAAAAAGAAAAACTAAAGAACCCTAATCGAGTTGGCCAAAGGTAGATAAACTAAAGAACCCTAATCGAAAAATGAAAAAACAAAGAAACTGAAGAAATCTTACCTTCTCCAAAGGCCTCTCTCTCTCTCTCTCTCTCTCTCTCTCTCTCTCTCTCTCTCTCTCTCTCTCTCTCTCTCTCTCTCTCTCTCTCTCTCTCTCTCTCTCTCTCTCTCTCTCTCTCTCTCTCTCTCTCTCTCTCTCTCTCTCTCTCTCTCTCTCTCTCTCTCTCTCTCTCTCTCTTCGATGTTGTTTTGTAAGGTACTGAAAAAAGTACAGAAAAAACGAAAGGTAGAAACTGTTTGTAATGGGTAATGGTTTTGTTGGGTTTTTTTTTCTTTTAATTTGTTAATAGGTACTGATAATAGAATGGGTGAAGGAAGGTAGATTAATGGCGTTCTTGAAAATGAAAGAGGTAGAATAAATGGGTAGAAGGGCAAATGTATAATTTCCTTTATGGAGAAAATAACAACATGGAGTTTTTTCAAATTTTAAAAAAAATAAAAAATTTCAAAGGGTATATAGCTTTGGACTTCATTTATTCTGTAAAGAATAATTTTTTGCCATTTTCAAAACTAATGCTTGGTCGGGTCTCACAAACTTGATGGTTTTCATACTTGGCGCCAAATATTCAATTTTCATCTATCTCCGAGTTTTAGTTTTTTTATTTTGAATTCGACCAGATACCTTGTATCTTATGGTTCAAATTTAATATATATATTTTTCTTTAAAAAATAACACGATTTTGTTATTCCCGGTAGTAAAATATACTCTTTTATAAGAGATATTGTGGGCATTGGAACCGAAGCACTTTTGATTCCACCAATAAAATATAACATTTGTTAAATAAAAAAATAAATAACAAAAACTTAATTATCATTTTATTATTCAAAACTTGAGTAGTTATTCTGATGAGATAACATAATGTTACAACGGAATCATTGTTTCCTTATTCTTATAACAAAAAAAAACATAATAGAGTATATAACATACTCCTATATTTATTTTTGGGTGAAAATAAACAGATATTTGGTTTTGTGATTCAATTGAAATTGACAGGGTACTTGGCCTGTCTATTAGGACTAAACAGTCCCCAAAACTTTTCAAAGTCGGGGTTCTTCTGATTCTCATCAAAAGTTGCAAATATATAGGTCTCGATGGGTCTTCCGGGTCTTCTTGGACTTCCTCCCTTCACATGTTGAATCAGATTGTTGTTATGAGTCCTTGCATTCTCAACACTGGTCGAGTCTCCACCAGCTGTCGGCCAACCGCTCTCAGACACAACAATCTCGAGCGAACCCCCACCCGACTTCTCCAGAGCGGCGTAAGTCGTATCAAGAAGTGCATCAAACAGGTTACGATACTGGAATTGATTGTCTTGAACCACAACTGATGGAGAAGTGAAAAGTGCGTAATTAAGTGCGATTTGGGCCTTGTTACCAATATAGCTAAAGTAAGGGTATATGTTAACCAGCAGCGGAGATCGATTGTTCAACAAAAAACCTATAACCGGGTCGATTATTGGTTTGTATACTTGTTTGAATACGCCCGCTGAAGGCGGAAACCCGTCGTTGTTTCCCGTGTCGATGGCCGTTGAAACTTTGATTTGGCTTCCGAGCCCAGCCCCGTTGATGGAGTTCTGAATCTTGATCATGGCAGGGACGAGAAACTGAGCGGAATGGTCAAAGGGGTGGACCTCGTTTCCGACCGCGATGTAGCGGAAGTTTACATTATTGGCGTAGTTTCGGACGTTGTTCTGAACCCATGAGTCGGCTTCGGATTGGCTGGATGCAATGCGTTGGAGGTCCGTGTTGGGGAGGCCCAGCATGACTTGTATGTTGGAGCCACGTAGAGCCTGGAGGACGTCTTGGTCAGGGCTGTATAGTCGCACCCGACCGATGTTGTTTTGCTTGTATAGAGCAACAACATCAGATGGCGATGGTAGGTTGTTACCCAGTCTCCCGTAACAAACTCCTATCTGGGCATCTGCAACATATTTAACAAAACAATAATCCAAACAAACTTAGTAATTGATCAAAATATTACCGGCATAAGAAATGTAGCAAACTTTCCGGAATTTGGGCAAATCAAATAAATTTTGTGCACGATGGATACGGAAGGAGCATAGACCTGTGGTAATTAATGCAGCCATCACGAGAGCGACGACTAGAAGCTTTGAGGAGGCCACGAAGTAGAAAGTTGAAGGTTTTGGCATGATGGATGGATTTAAACTTTGACAAGTAGTTAATAAAACTTGTTACAATTTCACTGCAAGAGCTACATCATGGATTGCTCTTTTATAGAGCAGAATTAGACTGCCATCGGCAATTCAATATTACGTAGAAAATACGTCCTACATCAATACAAAATTAGTGTCTGCTCTGCCCTTTGGAAAAGTCAGTCAATAGAGCTTTCTATTCAATCAGAGAAAATGGAATATTTTTATAAATTATATGGTCACTCACGCTCAGGGGGTGTTTATTTGTCCGGATTTCGCCGAACCGGATCGGACCGCTAGGCTTATCGATTTGGAGCAGACCCGACCCCAAAGCTTTCGGTTCTATATTTTGGAACCGGACCGGACCGCTAAGTTTTCGGTTCGGTTCGGTCTGATTCAGTTCGATTCCGATTCCGGTTCAGTCCGAATTCGGTCCGGTTCCGTTTAAGTTCGGTCTGGTCCGGTCCATTTAAAAAGGTTAAATTAAATTAAAATTTAATTTTCAATTTAAAAAAAAAACTTAAAAATCAAAGTTTACAAATTAATCTTTGATTTTTTATTAAAATGGATAATTAACTATTAATTTTGACAATATAATGTATAAAAAATTAAGAGAAAAGTATTAGTAAATACCTGTTCAAGTATCTTGGTTAATTTCACCGGGAAAAATCATACTTTCCTGTGAGGAACAGATATGACAGCCATTTTTCGTGAAGAAAAAAGGAAAAAGAAAAAAGAAGCTAGTACATTTGCTGACAACCATTTTGCTTCAGAAAATCTGAGCCCTCAGAAAAAGACAAAAATGAAGACAACTCACACCAACCTTCTTACAATAGAACAAGTAATTGAGGCTCATCCTCTTTCAAAGAGAAAGAAAATTGTTTCCTTGAAGAAAACAAAGAGAACTTCAAAAAAATTCACCTGCTAAAATAAAAGAAAAACATTATGAAGAAACTGTCTCTCAAATTTCTCCTACCGAGTTTGAAAAACACTACAACATAATATTATCGATGAGGAATTGTTATAGATGACAATCGAGAAGGAATTTAAATAGATAACAACCAAGAAGGAATGGAAATAGAATATCATAGATGAGGTGACCATCTCTTTCATGATGATACCATAATGAAGAAAACCTTCAATCTCTCTACAAAGATATGGATCAGAGGGTTTAACAAAACCAAGAATTTTTTTGACAAATTGGCCATCAGGTTACTGCTCCTCTATTACATGAAATAACAGATTCATATACTCCTGAATGCTTCTTCATTGACTCTTATGCCCTATAATAACCAAACGTTCATCCCCATCCAAGAGCCATGCGAGGAAGTCTTACTTTCCGTCCAACATGTTTCCAACCTCGAGGCAGTAGCAAAAACGTTATGCACAGAAGTAAATTATTCTTGAAACCATTTGGAAAACATGGCTAAGGAGATGGCTCGATTTAAAAATGATGTTGTTGCAGAGAAGAAACTAAGAGAAATATATGGCAGACAAATCAAGGATAGTTTCAAGCATTTCAAATTCACATATCGTAATATATTCATGGAGACATCCAACTCAAACTTTACCTCCGCTCTGTCCATGATCAACAAATGGAAGAACTTAAGACTTCTCATAAAGCTGCGATAGATGATCTTAGGCCAAGCATGCCAAGGAATTATCCGGGGAGCAACAAAAATCTACCACTCTTCAAGACTTTTTAAATATGAGTGAGGAATAAAAGAAGAAGCTAACAAATGATATCACTGCTTTCAAGCCGACACTTGAAAAAGAAAAAGAATTTTCTTTGGAATCTATCAATACTGAGTGTGGAAAAGACACACTAGATGCAATAAAAAATGTCGAGGAGCAGCAAACAATTAATTTGGTTTTTGAAATCCATGCAATGTTCCAAAATTTAAAATTGTCAAGCTTCTGAGAATTAATCCCCATAGATAACCATCCTAGTGCGGCCTTCGATCCTATCCCCAATGAATCCTCCAAAGAGATGGAATCTGAAGAAAATGCTACTGAAAAAAGAGATTCTTCTGAAGAGAACTCCGAAGAAAATTAACTTGTGTTTCCCCCCTTTTTGTCTAAGTTACAAAGTCATATAATGTTTTGTGGCGACTTCCTTTTGTATAATACTTGATATATCCTTTGTAAAATCGGACTTGAACCTTTAATGAACAAATATCCTTTCTATTTTGACGTTCATTGCGTTATCAAAATATTTTTAATTTTATTTACAAGTTGTTATTACCTCGAATTCCCTCACATGTCACAGATAAATTTGTAATTTGTTAAATAAAAAATAATAACACCTCAAATAAACTTGGTGCATTTAAAGAATGTAACACCTCAAATATAAACAATGTTTTTAGAGAGTGTAGCACCTCGAATATAAATAATGGGTTTAAAGAGCGTAGCATCTCGAATATAAACTGTGCGTTTAGAGAACGTAGCACCTCGAATATAAACAATGCGTTTAGAGAGCGTAACACCTCAAACATAAATAGTGATTTTAGAGAATGTAGTGCCTCGAATATAAATAGTGGGTTTAAAGAATGTAGCACCTCAAATATAAACAGTGCGTTTAGAGAACGTATCACCTTGAATATAAACAGTGTGTTTAGAGAACGTATCACTTCGAATATGGTTGTTTCTTCGAAAAGTGTTGATAATAAACGTGTAACACCTCAGATTAATTACTCTTGGCTAACAAATTCAAAGATGATCAGTCTTTGACTAGTTAATAAAATTATTTAAATACTTATGTTTCAAACAACCATTCGCCAAAAAAGACTTTTATTAATATCTTCAAATATTTACCTGACACCTCATTAAAATCTCTCTGGGCCAACATAGTAGGAAAATCTGTGTCAACTATTCAAAAAATATTCAGAACAAGAATATCATTCCTAGTGTAGCTTCAGGTGTTCTATATTTCAAGGGCGTTGAAGCATCTTCCCCTGCTCATCACAAAGGTGATACATACCCGGTTTTATTCTCTCCATCACTATATAAAGACCCTCCTAATTTTGGGCCATATTTCCAAGTCGTTTCTCCTTTGTATAGAGGAATACTTTCCTTAAGACTTTTTCGCCCAATTTAAAATCCCTTCTTATCACCTTCAAATTATATCAAATCCTCATCAAAGTTTGATAATGAGTCATATTCAAATGAACTTTAATGATTGTTTCTTCGATCAACTATAGTTCTATTCATTTTACCTCTTCATTCACCTCTTCGGAATATTGAAGTACTCTATAAGAAGGTAAAGTAGACTCTACGGTAATAACAACATCCATACCATACACAAAGGAAAAAGGAGTTTCCTGAGTAGCCTCTCTAGGAGTTGTATGATAAGTCCACAACACTTCTTGCAAATAGTTAGGCCACTTCCCTGAAACGCTTGTTAAACTCTTTTTCAAACCCTCCAAAATAGATGTTTTGCTCATTTCTACTTGACTATTCTCTTGAGGATGAAAAGGTGTTGAAAAACACTATGTTATTCCCTTCGAAGCGCAAAAAGAAGTCATTTCTCTGTTGTTGAATTGAGGACCATTATCCATAGTGATTTTCCGAGTTACTCCAAAGCGGCAACATACATTATTCATAATGAACTTAATAACATCCTTATCATTTGTTCCAGATAATGGTTCAGCTTCAACCCACTTTAAAAAATAATCAACCGCTACTATGATCATGTGACACACTTGAGAAGCCATAGGTAATGGTCCTACCAAATTTATTCCCTATTTATCAAAAGGAATAGCTTCAGATATAAAAATAAGTGATATTGTTGGTATGTGAATAGAATTGCAAAGTACTGACATGTATCACAGCCTCGAACTAAATGTTTAGCATCATTCATAATTGAAGGCCAATCATACCCTGCCAACAAAACTCGACGTGTCAAAGACTTAAAACCATAGTATCCTGAACCCTCACAATCATGTAACTCACATTAAATCTCTTAAAATTCTTTCTTACTCAAACAACACAACAATAGCCTACTCAAAGATTTCATGTATAACATCCTATCCAATTAAACATAAACTGTATTATCTCCTTGATTAATATGCTTTAAAATTACTTTGGCAAACAGGAGAGCCAAATTTTGAATCTCGCGAAGATATAAAATTCAATTATCCTTCTTAACCTCAGAAACACCTGCCATATAATTTGCCACTAATTGTGAATCTGTTTCCAAATGAACCATGGTTTCCCCATAAATATTTGCAAGCCTTAAACAACCAACGCAACTTCATATTCAGCCTCGTTATTTGATGCATCAAAACCAAATTGAATAGCTTGAGATATTGCCTCCTCAAAAGGAGCCTCTGATTTTTTATCCATGAAAACCAAATTGAATAGCTTGAGATATGTCCCACCCTAAACAAACGCTCCACTTCTACCACAATAGCCTATGATTTTTTAACATAAACCGAACTTCATTTTTGAATAACTAGATTGATCCTTGGATTTATAGCCAAGCTATGACATATCACATCAGACGTAACCCCCACTACATCCTCTATTTTCCAAACAAAAACATCCAAATTAGTAAAAAAAAAATTTAACAATTGCTGACGTAAAGTTGGTGATAACAACATTCCTATTCGAAGAGTGTTTCCATTGGGGAAGGTATACTCCTCTGTACGTTCACTCACTCTTAAATAACATGGGGTCTCCCTTGGATCATCGATTTATTGTTCTTCTTCGGAGGTCAACCCCCGTGACTGTTATTCAGTCATTCGATCTTCATAGTTAGGACCTTGGATACAAAGAGGTGTTGAAGTGAAATAACAATATTATTACATTATCCATTGTTTCGCAGCTTGTGATGCGAGGTGTGTGACACTCCAACTGATTTGTGTTTATGCAGGAAGTATGACAACAAAACCAAGCTATTACAGGTCAGGGTTGGTGAGCCTTCTGAAGCTTCTTAATGAGGCTTTCGACATCCGTAATGAGGCAGAGCTGCTGAAGAAGAAATTATACTCGCTCATTCAGTATCTTGTTGAGAGGTTCTCTGTTGATAAAGACGCCTTCCATATTGGCTCAAAGTTTGTAAAGCTAACTGAAGACGATGTGAAGGTGATATTCGAGATGAAGCATGGCACGGAGAAAATACCGTTAACAAAAATCGGATCCTTTCACAAAAAATACGCGCCCGGCGAGGAGGACGAATCGAGGATGATGAAGAAATACTTCATGGCTAAAATTGACAGGAAAGTAGGATCGACCAATACTAAAACAATAATGAATTCCATTATAAAGGTACCTGTAAAATTGACTTCATCTTATAAAGCAGGATGTTGTACTTTACTAACATAGCATGTTATCGTAGGTTTTACAAGCAGGTATAGAAAAACCCATAAACGAAGGGGGGGAGCATGAGTTGGAAGACGTTGCAAGGCTGTTGATACTTTTTTTGTGCTCCACCCTATTTTACTTCGTATCTGGAGATATCCTGGGTTGGAGCACGCTTTATTTTGTTGAAGACCTCAACAAAATAAACAATTACGATTGGTCCAGATTAATACTGTTCAAGCTTCGACAGTCTATCACGAGTTGCTTAGCAATCGAAAAACCCGAAAGAGTCGTCGGCTGCGTCGCCTTTCTAATTGTAAGATTGATCTATTCAGTATAAAAATTAGTTATGTACAGAGCATATGGATGATAAAACTTGTCCCAATGCAGCCCTTCTTCATGGATCACACAACAGTCGACCTCGAGGTAGCGAAACCCACCTCGATACCAAAGTTTTTCAAATGGATGGGATTAGAGTGCCAAGCAGCAAGCGTGGCGCTGCTTATTAGAATACCCAACCTGAAAGATTATTAGGTTTAAGCTTTATATAGGTATTGAATTGGGGTTGCAAACAGTTCGCAGCATAACATGCGTTTTGTTCTTAGTTCGCAACTTATTGTTTCCACACAATCCGCAGCTTATTGTTTCCACACAATTCGCATGCTAACCTGCGAGTTGTTTGCAACTCTAACAAGGATAGAGTTTCACACAATTCGCAGCCTATAATGCGAACTGTTTGTAAAAAAACAATTTGTTTGTCTACACCCTCATACTTTCAAAACAAACCGATTTCAGCTATTTACTTACATGTGCCTCTGTTGGTAGGTTTTCGGAGGTCCACTACGTCTTACTGAGGCTGAAAGCGAAGCTTTCGGAGGAGCAGTAGATAGTGGAGATGCAGATGCTGAATCTATTTCACCAGAAGAAAGACCAAAGAAGAGGAAGAAAAGCACAGCCCCAAAACCAAGGAGACGAGCATCACAGAAACAGAAAGAAACAAATCAGGTGATATCACCCAGACCCCAACAACGAAGACTCCCTGAGCCAATAATTACACCACCAAGACTCCCCAAGCAAACGATTCTACCACCACCGATCGTTACATCCCGGCAGGAGCCCAACGACGAGGGCACAACTAGTATGAGTGAAAAAATCGGTAATTTTATCCTCAAACGCAGAGCGGATACTCCAAAGAAGTCTACAACTATTACTGAATCAAAGCGTTTGAAGACATACGCCGACAAGAACAAGTATGAGAGAAAGATAGAAAACAGGTCAAAGAAGTAAGTATGAAATTGAGCCTTAAATAATCGCTATAATCAGCACTTAATATGTTTATAAAACGTCTGCTATCATTTTTTCAGCTGGAAGAATTGAAACGGAAGATAGCGGAGCTGGAAGCACAACAACTCCACAATGCTATCTCTCAGCTAATTTTCCAGATTAGAAGCCCAGAAGTTGAGAAGGTACCAGCATTTCCAGATAGAGCAGCGTCCACTGAATTGCAGGCATCTGTGCCTGATGCTGATCAACATGATACTGATGGAGTACTGCCAAAAGAGAGGGATGACGATGGGAAACATTCACCCATACAGGTACCATCTGGAAGGATGCAAGAGAGTTGTTGGTATCCACAGAGACGGACACCATGAAGACACAGACGGAGAAAGAAAGACACCAGTCTTTTCCGAATGACCAACAACTCGTACTTCACGTGGCAAAGGAGATAGAAGATCGTGAGAAAGAAGTGGCAAACCCAGACAGCCTCGAAGATGTAAGTGGATCAAAAGTTCACTAAAATTCAAATATCTTATTTATTGTTGTGATGAAATTGTTTCTATAATAATATTTACTGTTGTATACATATTCAAGCAAAGTTAGTGTATGTAGTTAAAACAGTCAGCGGGGTTTTCTAGTTGAATACATATTCAAACAATACATCACATGATATGATGCTATCAAACAAATATCAGGACGGTTGTGTAGTCATGTCCAAACAATTCGCATAGTATATTGCAAATTGTGTTTTACTCTAGTTGGTTGGTTATTTTACAATTTGCAGCTCATCATGCGAATTGTTTAGGATGGACCAAACAAATATCAAGTTAGCATGCGAATTGTTCGCATCTATGATTATAGTATGCTTAACCCTTCCACCTTTTTATTTTGGAATTTGTATGAAACAAGAGGCCGGCACACAACAACACCAACAGCAACAACAACAACAATTTCAACACCACCAACAAAAACAAAAAGTTCAGCACTACCACCAACAACAACAACAACAAGAACAACAACAACACCACCACCACCACCAACAACAACAACAACATCAACAACAACAACACCACCACCAACAACAACAACAACAACCGTAACAAGTTCAACAAGAACAACAAGAACAATAAGAACAACAAGAACAACAACAGCAGCAACAAATAGCCTTGGAAAAGAGAGAAAGTCTAACACAAGAGATAGCGCCAGAAAAGTCGGAACATGTCAATCCCTGTGAAAAAATTGAACTACTTAGCCAGGAAGGACCATCCTTAGAATACAATACCAAATATGGAGATGCACCTCAAAGACCAAAGGTGGTGTGCGGAAAGTCAGAATTGCTAAGCCAACCTGAAATTCTAGTACCAGTACCAAATCAACTGCAAGCTCCAGAGTCAAATGATAACACAGTAGGTTTACCCGATGCTTCTGTTGATGGTATTTACACACAAATTTCACAAAAACTTTTAAATGAAATTGATAATGTATATTACGATTTTGTAATACAACGGCCTTTGGAGAACATGTCGGAGGATGACATTAATAATTTCTGCCGACATGATCCAGAACCTATGTCGAACAAGTCAACGGCATTGGTTGTCGCTGACCGTGTGGTAAGGGCTATTTATAGTGTGGATGTATTTCAAGTTTTACAAACAAATACTAGGATAGCATGTGAACTGTTCAGTGGAACCTCGATCAGTTCGCATGCTATCCTGATAGATACCCTTAAATATATTCAGCTAGAACCAAACAATCCGCATGTTAGGATGCGAAATGTTTGGGGTCGTTAACATTATAATGACTGACACACTCTTTTGATTTTTGTTATTTAATAAGTTCGAGTCAAGTAAAGAGATAGAAGAGCCTAATTTTAATCTACTGGCACCAACACAACCTCAAGCGGTAGAGGAAGAGGAAGAGATACTTATAAGAGAACGGGAACTGCCAAAAGTAAAATACAGCGGCTGGCCAAAGAAAACAAAAGTAACTGACCGTATCGATGTCGGAGAATACCACAAAATACAGTTACTTAAAGCCTACGAGAGTGACACCCCTAATCCAGTAGTATGGCAGTTACCATCATCCAAATTTACATACGGAATTAGATTGCAAGCGAGTGATGCGATGGCGCTACCTTTAGAACTGGAGCTGGACGTAAAGGTATCTAATTGTCAACCAATTCTATTTTTAATGTTTCAAACATGTCTTGTATATTTAACATAAATAAACAACTCCTTTCTTAGGTTGTGGACGCTTGGATACGAAAGATTCTTGCGGAAGCAGACTTCAAAGTTCCATACAAAAAAGTTGAAGGAGTGTTACATGACAGCGTAATGATTTCGGGCATGACAACGGTAAGTTTAGCTAAGGTAAATTTTAAAGTTTCAGAAAATGTTCTCATTGTAATGTACTCTCGCTTGGATGCAGCATCAAATGGAATCAGGCTGGGAAGTAACAAATTTGGTGGACGCAGCTTTTAGCAAAGCGCCCAAAAACCCCAACATCATCATCATTCCAATATGCACTGAGACAAAGGACCAGATAAACCATTGGACGTTGCTTGTCATTGATGTCGACGGCAGGTTGGTAACAAAATACAACCTTGTGATGCCTAAACTCAAAGCGATAGAAAACACCACAAGGACACCTATCAATCTGGTAATATTCCCAGCTATTAACTTACTTTTAAACACATTTTAAATTATCCAGGATCAAGATATGCTGCGAACTGTGATCAAGATATGCTGCGAAATGTGAGCAAATGAGTTGCAATTCGCAGCGTATCGATAAAATAATTTGCAGCCTAGGATGTGAGTTGTTTTGGATGATTAACATTTTGTAGCATAGGATGTGAAATGTTTGCAGAAAAAATAGATTGGATACAAAACAATTCGCAACCTAAGCTACAAATTGTTTGACATGTACATGTTGGACTGGTTGTCAAACAATTCGCAATGTATGATGCGAATTGTTTGACAACCAGTGTTTAGGTTTTTGTGTTAATTCCTAACACTAATTATTATAACGAGATCAAATATTTACTGGACAAATGATTCGTACCTCCTTCAAAGACAGGTTGGAAGGTGAAAAATGAAAGAAAAATTCCACAACAAAAACGTGGCACCCTAGACTGTGCTATTTTTGTCTGCAAATACGCGAGAGATATTATCCACCATGGATATGTGTAGACAAAATTCAACGAAGATATGGTCAGTGCCTTCAGAGCAGAAATGTTTGATTTCTTCTTAAACGACGGAGACACCGTCACGTACTGGTGATTCTCTGTAAGACATTATTGTTTTTTGGTGTACATAGATTGATTGTATTTTTTTGGTGTACATACATTCATAGTATTGTTTGCTGTACGTAGACTTTTTAAAATTTCAGAAATGTGCAATTCCTAGATATATGTAGGACATATTTCTTATCAATCAGTTCGCATGCTAACCTGATATATAAATTTTATTTATTATTCGAGCAATTCCCACCAATCCCTGGTATATATTAAAAAAGGATCTTCATCAAACAATCCGCATCCTAACATGATAAATGCTTAATTATCACTAAACAGTTCGCATCAACTCCTGGTATACCACATTAACAAACAGTTCGCATCAACTCCTGGTATAAACTGTTAACAAACTACAGGCTGCAAAATTATTGCTAAATAGTTCGCAGAAACTCATGGTATAAAATAATTAATTTAAAATCTATCGTTCAAGAATACGAACATGCTATGGCGTATCCCTTGGTAAACGTTAACTGCATTGAGCACGTAAAAAGCAATCTAATCACCAGAGGTCCAGAGCCCATTAATTGCTGATTGGACATGAAGGCTATGTAATGATTAATATAGCCACACCACATCATAAGCTCAGACTCCCTCGTTTCCCTATAAATCATACTAGTAACCAGAGGCTAATTTTAAAACAAACTCTATATTTTTTTAAATACCTCTTTTTCTCTTCAAATTCCAACAGTCATGTTGTTTTCCACCACAACCACCACCACGTACTCATACTCTAGTTCAGTTGGTTCTCTGGGTGACTCCTGGTCATCCTTAACCACCAACTGGAGCGATGACTTGATCATGCCAGCAACACCTCCAAACAGCCCACTCTCTGTCCTTGATTTAAGCATAGAGGACTACTTCTCTGCTGACTCTCAACCAGTGGAAGATGTTCCAATGGTTGCTGCTGAACCTCAGCCAGAAGAGGTTCCAATGGTTGCTACTGAATCTTAGCCAGCAAAGGTTCCACCTCAGTCGGCAGAGGTTCCAAACATCAAAAGGAAGAGAGACAATGAAATCGGTCCATCAAAGACCAAATTTTTATGCATGATGGATTTAGATAACGAAGAGGAAGAGGAAAATGAAAAGGTTGATGATCAGCACGAAGAGGAGAAAGATGATGAAGAATCCTCTACTAATGACTGATATAGTTTGTTTTTTTTGTTTGCTTTTTTGGAATGCAACTAACAAACACTAATAGGTTGTAATGATTTGTTTGAAAATTTGTTAGTGATTTTTATATGATATGTACTGATAGTTGTTTGATGTGATTTTACTAACATGATATCAAGATATTGTTCACAATTCGCAATACCGGATGTGAATTTCATGCAACTCAAAACACTTAGCATTCCTTTACTGTAATAAAAATAAAAACTAAAAAATGTGTAGATGAACAAACAACTATAAAAAAATTGTACTTAAACTGTGCTTAAACTGGACCATCACAAGTCCTCCTGTTATGGCCTGATTTCGAACAATGCCACACCTCAACTGTTTGGTTGAGATTTCTCCTCTAGATGGGATTCACTTTTTCTTAGGCCTTCTCGAGCGTCTCTTAACGTTTAGAGGGATAATTTCAACAAATGAAGGATCGTTAGCGCTGGACCCTTCGAAATCCGTAATAGTTGGTATGCTGAAAGAGTAACTTTCCCTGTAATTCTTAACCGTAAAGAAGGGCTCTATTACGGTAAAGGGATCTTGGTCGCTATACTGTATTGCGGCTGAAGCGTGAGGACATGGAAAACACTCTTGTTGCCATGATACGCAAGAACATTTGAAATCCAACAGATTAACAACAGCCACAGGATTTGAAAAGACTTCGAACATGGCGGAAGACGACTTACTTACTACCCAAGTTCAGTACATGTCAACATTCTGCTTTAACTTCTTCTCATACGCGGGGACCAAATTACTACTCCAGCTTAGACCCTCTTTGTATCTTCGTGAAACTTGAGTCATAAGCAAGACTCTAATCCAGTCAATAAACTCAACAATCGGTAGGCCGCAATATTTTTTGATCTGATTGTTATACGATTCTGCTGCAGTAGAATGCATAGAGCCGTATTGTTTCCCTTTCACGTAAGCCTGCGCATACTTTCCGGGATTAAATTAGAAAGAAAATCACTCATTTTGTCACCATCTTGACATAGAAAAACTGTTAGTATATCTTTAAAAAGCTCTCGACTGGGAGCATAAGCAAGACGATGGAAGAAACTTAACATCATTTTTATAGTCTCTATTATTATGTTCCAGTTGTGCTTTCAAATTCTGCATGAGATGGAAATAACAGTACGCATGATAGCAGTTTGGATACAAGACATAAAAAACATTAATGATACCAGAATGACGGTCTGAAATAAATATGATTTAGCGATCCAACAAATGTGGTTTCAAACACCCCAAAAACCACATCCAATTGTCCTAATCTTCAATGCTAACTATACCAAGAGAAACAGGGAATAGTCCTGGAAAAAAGCAGCTCAAATGAACAATACAACATTACTCAAACGTTTAAAAAATGTTAAAATTAACATGTTCTTTTTAGAGTTGTTCTCAAAATATATTCTGCGAATTGTGTGCAATCATAAGCTGCGAAGTGTTCATGGTTTTATGGTTACATCGACTATTTCGCATTCTCTCTTGCGAAATGTCATCAAATAAAAAACACTGCTTAGTTCGCAGCCACTAATGCGAATCGTTCTGAAATATCAGGATTCAATGGCAATGGTGTGCAACTATAGGATGTGAAATGTTGCGCAAACTTTCATCGATTAATTCGCATCCTCTCTTGCGAAATGTCATCAACTAAAAACACTGCCTAATTCGCAGACTCTGTTGCGAATCGTTCTCAAATATCAGGATTCCATGACAATGGTGTGCAATTATAGGATGCGAAATGTTGCTCAAAATATCAAACAAAACATCATAAACATTCAGATTAACTAGTTAAATGTAACTAACCGTTGTTGTCGTCCTTTGCTACAGCAGTAAGCAAGGTACCCTTATACTTTCCATATAAGTGGGTTCCATCAACAAACAACATTGGATGGCATGAATAAAAACCCTGAAGGTACGAACCGAATGCTACAAAACAACGCTTGAATTGGTTTTCAACTGATAACTCCAACTGGCGGTCTGAAGTAATATCGCGGCTCTTCAATCATTTGAAGTACCCGCTTAGTAAACTAAAAGAACTTGAAATATCTCTGAAAACTCCCCTCATTTCCTTCTCTAAAGCATTCCATGACAAACGGTAAGAGATGTCAATACCGTAATTTTTTTTGACATTCGATTGTATGGTTTTGGCTGTCAACGAATGGCAGGTCCGGAGAGAATCCTGAATCTCCTCTGCAATCAAATCTGATGTCAAATGCCTATACCGCTTATGCTTCTGGAGAAAACGGGACTGCAAGTATGGTGCGGAACATACTTCTTGATCGTCATCAAGCTGGTGTTGGGATCAATAGATGCATAAAGCCTCCATTTGCATCCGCTTGTGAACTTCTTTTCACAATAAGCAGTGATCTTGGTTGCTGTGTTGTGCAGGTATTTGAAAGCAAAACCATGCTCTAAAGCAAACTTGCACAAAGATAACCTGAGACGTGCAACACCTTCTTCAAAAGCTTGACTCACTCCTGTAATAGCATCAGCCCAACCAGCAGTAGCAAGTTGTTTTTTTCTATGATCAGAATTAACTAAACCGATACTACTCTCCCCGCCAACTAGTTGATTAAGAGATGGTTCTCCCAAACTCAAGCTACACTATTTACGCTTTACATCACAATCCTTACCACCCGAACTCTTATCACCAGAACTCTTTTCACTAGAACACTTATCACCATAACCCTTATCGAAGACGTGTTGTTCAATGCGAAAACTAACCTGTTTTAAACGCTCTAAATCAACATACAACACCAACCCTACAAAATCCTTCTGGTTATTAGAGAAACAATTATTGTGATCCCCGCAGGAGTAGGTAATTAGGTAGTCACCTGTGACAAGCTCCTCCTATATGTTCTCCGCATAAGCTTGGATACTTTTAAAGCTTTCAAACTCCGTGAAAGGCACAATTGTGGTTTAGTGACCATGTTTAAAAATACAAAATCATGATTTGGACATACCTTACCCTGCATCGAACAAGCTATTAATCCCAAAAATAAAATGCAAGTTATTACTGCATCAAACAACTCGCATCCTATCTTGCGATTTGTGTATATCTATAAGTTGCGAACGGTGTATAATTTTAGTCTATTAATTGACCAATTCGCATCCTGTCCTGAGAGTTGTTTGTAAATCAACTGGTACACTCACACTAAGAAGAAATGTAAACAATTCGCAATTGTACCTGAGATTTTCTCTCAACTATTAATTCCCTGAGATTTGTCTGAAAGATGATAAGGCATGATATATCACACAATTCGCAGCATCTCATGCGATTCGTAAAGAAACTAAAAAAAGTCTTGATATTTTTTGGAAATTAGATACTTAAAAGTTCCACATGGTTCACAGCATATCATGTGAATCGTCAAGTAACTAAAAGTCCTGATATTTGTTTAAAAATGCAATACTTTATAGTACAACACAGTTCGCAACCCATCCTAAGTTTTATATGTTTGAACATGCATTACATTTTGAAATTGGTTCATGTAATTCGCATGTAACCATGAGAATTGGTAACACAATTAGCATCTTCCTCATTGAATAAATCAAACAATTCGCATCCTGTGTCGAACGCCTGGACAACCAAAACTCATAGTCTACACATGTTTTACGTCCGAAATAAAAATCTAATACACTACAAAATTAGTATATAACATCAGAAACAAGGAAATGAGTATATAACGAAAAATACTAACAAAACAAGCACAGATCACTGGAACAAAAAACAAATAAAAAACAGAGAAAAGCTCGAAATCAGGCTAGGGCGTCTAAAAACAGTAGAATAAAACCTATTCTAACTCAGAAAACCAGCAAATAACTTCGAAATCGGTAGGTAATTACGATTACCTGAAAGCAGCAACACGATTAATTGTAAAACAACAGATTCTAAAAGAGCACGATCAGTTCCTGTACGTAGAAAACAGTGGTTAGACAGGTTTAACACCACAACCTACATATATAAACAGACCTTCTAACGCTCCGATCACCGAAATTGTACTTTCAACCGTGCTTCGTGGTGGTTCGTAGGGTTAGGGGGTTAGAGCGGCTAACAAATTCAAATCTTCAAAAGACTAGAAAAAATAGAAAGAAAACTGAAAATTATGCTTATATAGTGGGTTCAAGGTAGTTAGGGTATTAAAATAATATTAGGTATTAAGTGACAATTAGGTAGTTGAGTTGGATATTAAGTGACAATTGTGCAAACCTTGGGTACTATATGAATTCAATAGTTGAGTAGGTACTTTAGGTGCAATTTCTCAAAAATTAATAAGAATAATAAATTAATCGGGTCTAACGGTTTTATCGGTTTCACTAATTTATCAATTTTGTCGGTTCGGTTCCGTATGGGTTTTACCGGTTCGGTTCCTAATCGGTTCTATCAGTTCGGTTCCATATCTGTTTTGTTGTTTTGGTTCTTTATCGGTTTCGGTCTTTAAGATGGAACCGAAAACCAGACCATTAAAGTTGAATTCGATTCTCGGCCCGGTCTTATCGATTCGGTTTCGGTCCGGTTTTCGGTTCTCCGAAACCGTTAACAGCCATACTCACGTTATATATATATATATATATATATATATATATATATATATATATATTATTTTATTCAGTATCCATAAGACTTTTCGTTTTATATTTCTTATAACGGAGGATTAAGGAATTAGTTATATTTTAATGTATTTAAATTCTCTTTTTAACCTAAACGAATTTTATTTTTTATTTGTTCGGTTTTAAAAGAGTTTGTGTCATTGTTTTAGAGTACTGTATTATAGAATTGTTGTCGCAATGATTTAATTGACCTTTTTATTATTTGTAAAATACCGCAACGCAGAATTATTGTCACAACAGAATCTTATGTGACATTTTATTTTTTGTCCAATACGTAAATTAATGTCAAAATTCGTTTAAAAATCACTATTAATCCTCAATGTTTCGCGTTTATAACAAACTTGTCCTCTATGTTCACTTTTGTTTTTCATTGATCCCTTATGTTTTAGAACTTTTCACCAGTAATCTCCTACACATGTGAGTATTGAGATGTTGGCATGTGTCAGTCCAAACATCAATATTTTGTGTCACTATTGGTCCTCTAAAAATCTGAATAATGTGGTTTTGGAATTAGAGATTCAAGAGGAATATTATGTGTTTCTCGAATTCGGGTTTTAGATTTTTGGGAGACTAATATTGAGACAAAATTTTGATTTTTGGGCTGTCACATGTTCAGCTTCTCAGTACTCACATGTGTTGGGAGGGGGGAGCTAAATTTATAAAACATACAGGGCTAATGGGAGAAAAAAGTGAATATAAAGGACTAGTTTGATACAAACACGAAACATATGGGACTAATGACAATTATTAGTCGTAAACTTTTGTAGCTAAAACGCCTAGTTTGATGCCTCAACGCTCGCAACAAATTAGGTTGCCATGGTAAACGATGCAACAAGTGTTTTCTTTACATTTTCCAAGATATTGTGCCTCCAGCCAATAAGAATATGTTGCCCGAAGTTATTTTTCATGTGTCTATCCATACACTAAAATCTGATCGGAATACACAATGATCTCTAGCCTTTCCAACTTTCTATATGTCAAAATGTGCCATTTTGTTCCTTTCAGATATTGGAGTACCCTTTTAACTGTTTTAAAAGATCCATGCATGGGTTACCTACATATGCCTCCAATATATTTACACTAAAGGCAATGTCCTTCCTAGTACGAACTTGAGAATACATAAAACTCTAGCGTGCCAAATCATAAGGCATTTTTTTCATTTCCTGAATCTCAAGTTTGTATTCAAACATTAATGATGAGGAAGTATCCTCTAGCTAATAAGTAAGAAGGTATTCGAGTGGAGGAAGTCACTTGAAGAGTACAAATCGGCTTTGAACCAAACTGACTATTATATAAGTTCGAGCATCGAGAAAAGAGGATAACGATATCGAGCATTACTGAGGCATATGGAGGGATTAGGTCTATTTGAAAGCAGCAATACTGAAGGGCTGATCTAAACCGAGCAAGTACTCCATCAAGCATTAATACTAAGGGCTAAACTGAGCGAGTGCTTCACCAAGAAAGGATGAAGAAGGATAACCAAACCCAAGGAAACAATCGAGCGAGATACTCGAACGACAGAGAGAGGATAGTTGGCAAGGCGCTCGGTCAAGTGCGCCGATACCAATCGAGCTCCATTTACAACAAAAACAACCAAAACATCGGTTTAATGCTACATTGATGGAATCAGTCAAACCACTAACACATTAGTCATTAATTTAGGCTATGTGATGTAAATACAGTTCAACGTGTAGTTAGTGGAATTGAATAATATGGTAACCGCCATTAAATGGTAATAAGCGGTATAAATAGGTAGAAAACCCTAAAGAATGTATTTTTTCTTCTCTAATAATAAAATTTTATACTTGTTATTACTCTTTTTTATTTTCCTTCAACAAATTTGGCACCGTCCGTGGGAAATTGACAAAGTGTTATTCGTGAGAATCATTAACTATCGTAGTACTAGGTCAGGGATCGAGAGAGACGTTCCAAAACCAAGCAAAAATACGGGGAATCGAAGATCGATCTTGAATCCACCGTTGAGGCAAGACATGTTGCGTCCTAGCACTACCACCAACCCGGATGTCATTGCTCCAGTCCCTGTGGACCTTATAGAGCAAGCAACACAAGTATTACAGCCGGCGGCAAAGACAAAACCGGAGATCATTCTACCCGGATATATGGCGGCCCCTGCTGCGCACGAAGTACCAGGAGATGATCCATCGATAGCGCCAACCTTCCAGCAACTAGAACAACAACTTCAGCACCTGCACCAAGAACATCTCAGAGTGGTGTGCGAGCTAGATGCTAGGGAACAATCCATGCATGCGGCCATAACGAAAATCAATGATGCACTCCACACCCTAACCATCAAGGTATTGGGGGCCAACCGAGCTAATCACTAATCGGGGCCTGAGGCTGCCCGCACCAATCGAGGGGACCGGTCCTTCAAGCGTGACACAAAAGAGAGTGAGAAGGAGAAATGGGGGGCATGAAGCGAGTAGGAGCCTAGGCAAGATACACGGTCTAACGCGTTAAAAAGGACAGAGAGGATGAGGAAGTTCACTAAAACCAAGTTCGACCCAGAATATCCAGTTATCTCCTTAAAGAATCACCTTTCACGCAAAACATTCTTGAAGGGAAATTGCAAAGGAAGTTTGACCCATTCAGGATGGAAGCTTACTATGGAACAAGCAATCCGGAGAGACATCTTGACGATGTCGTTCAATCCTGACGATGTTATTTTGTGTCGAGCCCTATCTATGACTCTCAAGGGAAACGCAATGGATTGGTACAATAGTCTACTGAAAGGATCCATTCACGACTTTGCAAGCTTATGTAAAAGTTTCAAAGAAAGGTTTGTCGCCAGCAATGAGGTTAAGCGCGAGCGAGACTCGATTATCGACCTCTAACAGAGGCGAGGTGAGTCATTTAGAATCTACGTTAGATGTTTTGTTCCTTCCTTGAATTATTTTTGAGATCTAGCGAAGAATATTGTCGTAGCCTCCTTCAAAACAGGCCTCAATAGACAGGGGGAACTATACGGACCTGATAAAGTTCCTAAGGGAGAAAATAGGATATTTGCTAGCTCACACGGACACGTTCATCAGGGTGGACGATGCTCGGAAAGGGGACTCACCTGACAGACATGTTTCTAAATTTAAAGGAGGGTTGTCTGATCGAAGGAAGACTAACAATGCACCTCGACGGGACACCAACTGACGGTCCTAGCAGTATGAAAATACCTCCAAACGATTCACCCCATTGACCAAATCCATATCAGTCGTATATGACTGAACAAATGATCAAATGAAGTATCAGAAGCGCGAGTAATGAGCACCCTTGGTTTCAAGGGATCAAATATGTACTTTTGCTCTTACCACAACGATCATGCGCATCCTACTGATGAATGCTGGCATCTCAGAAAGAATATACGTCGACTCATAGATAATGGCAAGCTCATATAATTTATCAAGCAGACTGACCGACCTCACCAACCCAAGCAAAAGAATGATGCGCGACCATATATCGGGGGCACACTGGCAACAAAGAGCAGGTAGACACTAGCAAGCAACAACGGTTGTTCACCATCGCGGGAGGACACTCCACCGTGGTCGGGGGCTCAGAAGTTATCACCATACTATCGCTCATATTTACTAGTGAAGAACTCTCTGAGATAGCTAGTAATGTCTTCTCCGGGCTCAGGACAAAATTCTATTTTTTTTTACTATCGCGGGTGGTAATTCTAACATTTCATAAGGAACAAACTCCAATAAAAGGATGTGAACAGATTTTGATGTGTGCGGAGTTCGCACATCATCCTATCGAAATTATCGAGAACCTATGGTAGACCTAACGTTCAATGATAATGACCTAAGGGGTGTCAGCACACCATATGAAGATGAACTAACGATAAACTTGGATATTGGTGGTGTCATGGTAACTCGAGTACTGGAATATGGGGGAAGCTTTGCCAACATCATTTTCAAAGACAACTATGATCAAATGCACAAGGTTCCACCTCACAAGCCTACCCAACGAACCTTGGTCGGATATGAGGGTCAGACATCATAGTGCATTTGGGGAAATAGAACTAATGGTCAAAGTGGGCTATGATTCCATTTAACGCGAGCTTAAAACAATTTTTATGATCTCAGATGCGCCCAACCCCTAAAATGCGATAGTCGGTCAACATTGGTTGCATAGGATGAAGGCAACCCCGTGTACATTGAAGGAGTATATAAAATACCTCGTCGGCAGCACGGTCGGTATTATCCAAACGATTCAGCGTACGTCAAAGGCATGTTATGCAATCACAGTGGACCTCAAAAAACCCCTTACGTAGAAATTAACCCACGAGGAACCGCGTGGAGGGAGAGGTAATACGCCCCTCACCTGACCCAGTAGATGACCCGCGAGAGGCAGAGCAGCCTCAAGACAACCTTCGAGACTCGGTTGAGGAAGCAATTACAGAGGGTCGCATGCTGCAGTTGGGTAATGACTTAACTTTTATTTTTAAACAATGGTTCATTAGATTGTTAGCCAAAAATTTGTAAGTTTTTACGTGGGAGGCTAGCGATATCTCGGGTGTTGAGCACTCAGTTATCTGGCACGAATTGTCAATCGACTCATATGCTAAACCCGTACAACGCTAATGAAAGTCTTTGTCAACCCAAAATCAAGAGGTTATATTCGCGGAGGTGATGAAACTATCCTGGTTAGGTCATATTAGGCGAGCTAGGTATTTGGTCTTGGTAGCAAACCCAAAGATTCATTTCCCATACCCCGCATCGTTCAACTCGTAGATTATGTCTCGTCATGCAAATACCTGCCATTGATTGATGCCTATTCAGGGTACAATCAGATCCGCCTCAACCCATCTGATGAAAAGCACATAAACTTTTAGACCGACCGCAGTTTATATTGTTACACGGTGATGTCGTTTGGATTAAAGAATGCAGGCTCTACAAACTAACGTTTCATGAATCTTATCTACAACACTAATAATTGGACAACCTTACTTTTTGTACTTAAACTCCGCCTTTCTACCAACTAATAAGCAAGCCGTTCGAACTCTCCTGCTGGGGGCAGTAAAATACTGTGTGTTAGATGACCTCTTATAACGAAAAAGTGCAAATCGACCTTAACTGCATTGACTTGACCAAACGGAAGCTACCTCAATTCTGCACAACTTACATACAAGAGAAACGAGGGCGCATTATGGTTATCATAGCCTCATTTGATGTTTTTTGTTGGCAGAATATTATTATTGGCACAATATTGTTGGCCATTGGAGGCATTGCCGGCGGTGATCCCTTCACCATAAAAACTTAAAACTCAAGAAAGTGACTTATAAATAATTTAGAGGTTTAACATCAATGACATACCTCCCCGCACATAGTCTTGTGGTTTTGCGATAATAATTTATGATGAGTCACAACCCCTTATAATCATATACGATGGCATAAAGGGTGAACTCATCTTCATTATTTCTTAAATAATACTATCAGAGCCTCATTTGACGTTTTTTGTTCGCAGGATATTACTGTTGGCACGATATTGTTGGCCATTGGAGGCATTGTCGGCGGTGATCCCTTCACCATAAAAACTTAAAACTCAAGAAAATGACATATGAATAATTTAGAGGTTTAACATCAATGTCATACCTCCCCGCACCTATACCAAAATCCATACATAGTCTTGGGGTTTTGCGATAATAATTTATGATGAGTAACAACCCGTTCTAATTATATACGATGACAAGAAAGGTGCACTCATCTTTATTATTTCTAAAATAATACTAACCAGTTTTACCGGTTTATATGCCAACATATTGGGAGAAATCATACTAGATGTCACTACTGGAAGGACATAATCCTAGAATATTGTATGATGTTTATTTATGTCACTAGAATCTCATCATCGTACAATGTAATTTTGGGCAGATTATGACTAGGTCAAATGCACACTTTTGTATCCATAGTCCATCAATGCCTTCAACATCTTATCAACAGTAATGAAAAAGTGAACCGATGGAACCAGAATACCTATAAGGAATACTACTCAAAGTGGAAGTTTCGGTCGTCTTTGAAAACATGTATTATCCAAATGAATCTACACCCGTCTTAAGTGATTCATGATCAACAAGAAGGAATATAAACCTGATCTGACACAACTATCTAACCTAGTCACCATAGATCCTCATATATGGCACGAAAAAAACTATTGGTTGGAAGATTAGAATTCTTGAACATATTCATTTCAATATCATTTGACAAATTTCATCCCTTCTTTTCAACTGTCTATGGGTGCAAGCAAGTTGTATTGGACTTAATCATGCAAATAAGAAATTTACGAAATTAAGAATTTCCTCTCCATACCAAAAGTGATGACTAAACCAAGACTATAAGAATTTTTATATATCTATCTTGTGGTCTCTGAGTACGCAGTAAGTGCACTGCTAATTTAAGAGAAAGAAAGAAAAATACGGAGCAATTTACTACTTAATTTTTTTTTACTTTATACTAAACTTGACACTTATAGTTGGACAAGGTTGCCATTGTATTTTTAGTCGCATTCTGAAGAATGATACCATATTATTAAGCTCATACCATAAATTTCTGAAATTATTCCCTCATTGGAGTGTACTAAAGAAGTTTGAAATTGACTAGGTCGTTTGTGGAGCTTGGTGATTACGGAATCCATTTTGAACATCAAACTAAGATAAAAGCACAAGCTTGACATACATAGGAACACAGTACGAGGAGATAAATCCATCTCACATCCCCAATATGAAATATCATAACGTAATTCATCAAGTTTGGCCTCTCATCTTCAAACAATGAAGCAAAATACGAGGTTGTAATTACAAATCTTTGGCTCACCAACATACGTGGAGTAAGGCAGGTTCATCTATTCAAGGATTCACACTAGTGGGTCACCAAGTACTCGGCTAGTATAAATATAAAAGGATACCATAATCTAGTACCTAAAAGAGTGTTAGATGCCACAGATCCATATTTGATGACGTTGATTTAAAGAAATTCCTACGGCTAAAATGAAATATTCACGCATTAGCCACTTTGGCTTGTGTAGTATCGACACCAAGTGTGAACTTCTATGGCAAGCCTTATATCACCCTCTCAATCAAATTTCTCTCCATATTTTCGTCTTGATGTCATGGTCATTGAGGGGGTATAGCATACTAATAAATTTTGTGAACATCAATCATCAAATATTTAAATGAATGGATACTTACAAATAATAAAAAAGAAACCATGAATATCAACTTTACAGTTTCTTGCTTTGTGTAGCTATCAGACACCCTCTACAAACAAGATCTCACCAAACTTTCTCTTATATTTCTCGATTATGATGAAGAAATATTCATGGTGGACGAATTACATGACGTGGTAGGAAATACTCATTGCGGTTATTGAATGATCTTGCTAAAAGGTTACTACTGACCTATTATGATGGAGGATGTTAAGAATAAGTTAAAGAATGTTGACACATGCCAGTATTTTGCACACTCAAACCACGTCTGAGTTATCTTACTTGAAATGATTTCTAAATAATTCATTTTTACATATAGGGTTTGGAAATTAAAGAAGCACTAGCCCAACGAGGAAGAGAACACCTACTTGTAGTAGTGTATTACTTTTCCAAATGAATGGAGCCCCAGATTTGGAATATATCGTGACCAAAGAAGGCATATCCTTCCTTAAGTCCAACATCTTCTTTAGATAAGACATTGCATGTTCATAACAACAGATAGTGGGATTTAATTCTAAAACACCGATCATACGTGGTTATGTGGTGTCAGAAGTATCAAAAATAATATTCTCACCCCACTTTCATTCTCAGTCGAATTGGCCAAACTTCATACAATAAGTACTTGGATCCTACAAAACTAACCCATGTTCATCCCTAATAGAAACCCCATTTTCCTTGATGTATGGCATAAAAGTAGTGGTTCCGACCAAAACTTGTATGCCTTCATACCGAATCTCAATATACAAATAGAGGTGTATTTCAACTAAAAGAAGTTCCCAACTTGACGTAATTGATGACAAATGGGTTATATCCCACCTTTGGTTAGAACACTATAAAACCTGACATATAATTGGTACAACTCTAAGGTTTTATTCAAAAACTTCGAAATAGAAGATTGGGTTCTAAGGAGGATCTTCCTACATACAAAAGAAACAATTCTTGGAAACTTGGTCTTAAACTAGAAACGATCATTTACTATGGAAGCTAAAGTAAATCCATAAACATTTAGGTTCTAGATGAAGAAAGAAAAACGTACTAAAAGCCTCGAACATTGATCAGTTAAAGTTATACCACCCTGCATAGGATTTGGCTACAAGGAATATAATCTTATCTAAATAAAAAGGGTAAAATTTGAATGCGTAAAGGTAGTCTACATTACCTAACAGTTCTTCGTCTTAGCTCAAAATCATAACAAATGGATAAGTCTGAACAAGGCTTCAATACATTAAAGAGCTTTGGTCTTCCAAACAAACAATGTCAAAATTGACTATAGAAAAGGTTAAACAAGCTTTCAAGGCCTTGAGTTTTTGCCTTCAGCACATTGAAAGCTCCGGCTACCAAATCATTGGACAAACAAAAAATAAATACATAAGTACTTGAAGATGATTATTCTCAAGGAAGTTATGCGCTTTAAAAAAATCTTTGTTATTTCTAAATATAGTCTAACAAGGATCCTACATGGTACTTAGTTATATTTTTTCTTTTTGGAACTTATCATACTATTTAGAAGAGATAGATTCCGTGAAACACAATTCATTTTGTACAAACAACATATAAAAATGACACAAATTATTTAAGCACAATTCAATAAAAAAATGCAAGTGATAAATATTATAGGAAAATATCCCAATCATGGGAACTTGGTTTACAAAATCTCCCCAAAATATGGAAAATTTAGTCATCAACAAGATCTACAATGCCACCGAATTATATATACATAATCAAGTTACAATACAAGCTATTAAGGGTTTATACCACTTTATCCTTCAGAACTTCCACATTTGGTTGTTATCATTGCACGATCCGCTCTGGCATCATCACAATCACTTTATCAAGAGGAAACACATTTGGCCCAAATCTTTCATCAACACTAGCTTATTACCCCTCATTTGTTTTGGAAAACCAAATTAGGTTTTTCAATTCATCCTCCATGATGTACTGATTAACCTCAAAGAAACTGGTCCAATTATAAGGTATCGAGTCTCTCAGTCTTAGGAACATAGCTCCACAAATGATCGGTTTGATACGTACAAAACTCCCATGAGACTGTAAAACGAGTTTCTTTTCCATTTGGAACATAACATCCTTGGTTACATCAACCATGGACTCCTTGAAGCCAACCAACACTTTGTTCATTCAGCTCATTCGACCACCAAGGTATCTTCCATCTTTTAATTTGAGAAAAAACTTCATCAAGAAACATCTTAAGTTTACCCTTCTTCGTATGCACAACGGTATGTTTGGTTTTTCGGTCATATTGAATTTAAGCTAGTTTTGCATTGGCCTTAGTAAGCCATTTTGTAAAATATGAGAACCACTTTGCTTGAAGTAGAATGAAGTTTTCCATAAAGACGCCAAATCCAAGGAAATATATGTAAAAATCACTAATGATCTTAAGCACAAATATCGTATTAACGAATCCATAAATCTGGAAACCTTATTTAGGGTTTTATAGTAAAAATAGAAATATAATTATAAGAGAAAATAATGAGAATATGTTTCACCTTTATTAAGTGTATTTTATGGATGGCTCTGAATCTACATGTTATGAGACATTCTAATTTGGGATATCCTTGTAATATTTATTTTTTATTATTAATATTGATAAATCTTATGAATGTTTTAAATAAAATTTATTTGATATCAATCGTTTCGATATTTTTTTAGATAATAAAATATAATTTTGTATTTAGAAAAATAAAAATATTAAGCAAACAAAGTTAAGAAATACTTTATATTTGATGAAGAATAATAATTGTATCTTTAATTAAGGTTAGTGTTATTGATCTCTTAACTAATATTGTTTATGGATATTTAAATTTATTCGTTGTTATGATGCTTAAAAAAACATTATATAAAAATTTAATAATTTTATTATGATCAATATTATATCTAGAAAAATGAAAGAGTATAATATATTTTTTAAAGTAATACTAAAATTATCAATTAACCAACCAATATGGAAATTAGAGGTGTTTTAACTTGAAGCATTGCACAATACATATAAGGTTAGGAATTTGTTTTATTAGAAAATAGAGGTGAACCACCGTCGACACAAAAAAATGGTTGATATAGTAAAATGCTATAACCCTTTTTTAGTTTTTAATTATGTGCATAAGGTTTGAGTTATGCTTATACAAATTTCTTGTACAATCAAAAACATGTTAAATAAGTTAAAATTCAATTTATATATGTCAAATAAGTTAAAATTCAATTTGGTTATTTTTAGTACAACATCAAGTGTAAGATAAAATCGCTTTTATCGCATTTTTATTTCTTTTACTTTGTTACAATTATAGACAACAAAGAATGAAAATACTTGGACAAAGTCCTTACTAATAGATTTTTTTAGGTTTAAATCATATTCTATTTATTGTAAAATTCGAAAGAAAACTTGAAAACTATCAATTAAAGAATTATAATAGTGAGAAAGATCTAAAAGAATTATTAAATCCATTTCAAACAACAAACTATATTATTTATCCATATTATAGATATATTATCCAAATATTCATAAAGAAAATAACAAACTTTGATTACTTTAACCAAATATATGTTCAAATTATATTATCTCACAACTCAATATACAAATATTTTCTTATCTCACTCAGAGAAAGAACTACCACCATAATAGATGTATTCTTGTATTAATTAGTTTGTTTATTCATGTCAAATAAATTTTAGTTACAAATATAGGAACATAAGTCTCACTTGATATAGTGTTTTTCAAATAAAAATATGATCCCTAATATGAGAGCTTGGGTCGAAACCATGACATGTTATCCTTTATGTCATTATTTATTACATTCAGATCAAACATATTCAATTTAAGAAGATCTAACCAAGAAACATAATGATTATTTACACATATGATAAAAATAAAATCTATTTCCTTATAAAACAAAATATCATTTTCATATATGACAACAACAAAAAGATGAATTTTGGTACAAAAAAACATAAATAATAAACTATGATGTTCGCATGATCGAGACTACGACCATGATATAAAAGTGCGTAAGTATTTAATGAAGATATTTGAATATTTGTTGAGAAGAGAAAATGATTTCTAGTCGTCTAAATGTGTACTGGATTTATAACCATTTAAAGAATTATTGATGTTTTAAGTGTGATAAAAATCGTTAATTATTTAACCACTTTTAATAAATTTATTAGAATTGTAACATTCTTTTAGGTTTTATGTTTTTTGGGTTCATGTGTTATCTGTCTAACACCAACCATTCAAGTTAAATGATCATATAATTATATGGATAACGTTTCGGTGAAAATTATGTATTTTTAATTTAAAATTGAATTTTTGTGAGTGATGTTTCTTCTTTAATCATTATTGTGACTGTAGTTTAACTTGATCTCATCTTTTTCTTTTTGATAATTCTTGAGTGAACTTTGAATGTTATTATCTTGATATAAAATGCAAATGGTGATGCATGTTTGTTATAAGTTTGTTGGCTATTTAAAGCGTTTTTATTATAGGTCACTATTGTCAAATACTTTTCAAGTTCTTTAGATCTTAAGAGTCGTGTATTGTTTTTATTATTTGATGAGATAAATGGTGTTAGGGTTGCTTGTGTGCACTATAGAAAATAATTTGTTGTGACTTATTCTTCCATAATTTGCATATATTTATTCATCATCATATAATAATCTAGATTATGAGAGTTTAAGTCAATGTATAATGTGCCTTCTGTTGGTGGTCAAAGTAGTAGTGTGTTATGTACTTGCATCTCTAACTCTATGTGGTATTATACTTGTGATATTTTAGTTCGGGTACCACGTATTATGGGGGTATGTTAATGGTAAGCTTGGTTGTTAGACATAAGACAACATTAACCATATTTGGGTTAGATCATGCTTTTCTCATGATGGTATGATGACATGACATTAGATATTGTTATATCAATTTTTAATAGATGTGTGGTGAAAACAATATGGTAAACAAGTAAAAAAATTTAAAACTTACGAAGGTTCTGTAAGTTTTTTAATACAAATATGTGTATGGTATTTTCTTGATAATTTATAAGAGAAAATCATGTTTTCCAAAAGTTGTTGAAAAATGTAAAAAAAAGAACTCTCATAAATGAACTCAATCAAATTATAGTGAATGTGGAATAACTTATAAAATGAATCAAATCCTAAAACAATAATTAATAATAAATATAATTTTTGTTAAGTATAATCTATTAAGATAAAGCCACAGTTGTTTAGTAGTTTTTGTGTTTAGAGAACGAGGTCTGGAAAATTTGTTCATTTATATTATCCATATGTTGATTCTTCAAGTAATCATTTAGATTAGGTGTGTATAAGTCTATATATTATGTGTTTGTAGTTGGTGGAGAAATTGTTGATTTCTTTTGTGATTTTATCTTTAACATTCAAAAGTAACGCATTTAGGGGAGTGCAATCTTAGTATTGCATATTATTTGGGTATGTTATTTCTAAATTTTGTTGGTACGAATTAAGTGAGATTAACTTAGTTGAACTGGATCATACTTTGTGCATAATGATGTGGTGAGACCAATGTGAGATATTGTCGTAGCAATTTTCTTAAATATTTTTTATAATTGAGGGAACTAAATAAAAAGAATACCAAAAAAATTAAATCTTACTACATGTATATGGTTTCTTCATAGAAATGAGTGTGTGCTATTTTATTAAATTTCATGAGAATATTAATTTTAAGAATCGTTGAAAAAAAATAATCTTTAGAGACACATATCTAAATCCAATATGTGAGAACGTGGCTCAGTTTGTAAGATTAATAAAGATAAACAACAATCGTAAAAAACGTATGAAATTGGTATTAAATATATTAAAATAAGATAAAGTATGGTTTTTAAGTGTTAATAAAAAATAATATTGCTAATAAAAGAAAAGGTAAGTTACATAATTTAGGTAGACTTTGATTATATTATTTTGTGGGTTAATGATTTACATAATATGTTTTTTATATGAACCCCTCGGTCGGGTAAGAAGTAATAAGATCTTATATGTTTTTTTTGTAATTTTCTGTTAAAGATAGATTACACTGTCAAATTTTTAACTATCGATAAGAATTTTAGAACTAAAATTGATGTTGTAACCTTTTGGAGAGTCATGTCTAAAAAGTTTTGATATCTCCAAAATGTTTTGCTTGAGTAAGACAGTCATAGATGGACCCACCATAAGGAATGGTTGGTCTATAGCCTTACCTGAATGTTTTTTAAAACCAAAATAGAAAATAATAATAAATTTAAATTATACGATGAAAATATTTTTAGCTTCGCCAATTTTTTTTGATCAACCGTTGATAGAGATAAAAAAAAAATTAAATGATTATTTTTAATTTATGGAGTTTGTCCAAAAAATTTCACTCTTGTCGTTTCATATTTGTTTATGGATATAATTTATGGATAAAATAGTTTTAACCGATAAATCGATTAAAAATATATTTGATTAAAAATTAAAAATATTATTTTAAAATTATTTTATTAACATATAATTCGAAAACCAAAATAATTTTTTATATTTATTTGATTAAAAATACTTAAAATTTGAATCATTTTGAGTTTATTAAAATATTTTCGAGTGTTAAAAAAACAAAAAAGCTATTGATATTAATTAATATTATTTAACTTAAACTAAAAGAATTTAACTAAACAAAATACTAAATGGCTAATGTTTAGCCATTAAAAATCTAAATGCTCGTGCGATATATAACAATGTATTGATGGCTGTTACAGTACCCTATTGTGTCACGCCTAATAAATATAGCGGACAGAGTAAATATAAAAAGGACAGAAGGGAAGAGACTCCAGTTGTTCGTTGTCTTCACCGATAGATGTAACCATAATTAGCGGCGATGACCAAGTCTAGTCGTTTAAGTCTTCTATCAAAGCTCCACCACAAGATTGAACGTTCATTAATACTCATATTGGCCTCGACTTGTGAGTATTGCACTAACGTAACTGGCGCGGAATTTTTATAAAAAACATTTCAATAATAAATCTAGATTATTACTGGTACTATAAAATCAATTTATAATATCAACAAAAACGGTAACATTTATTTATTTATTTATTTATTTATATTTTTTCCTAACCGTAATCATTTTTATTAACTAATAATAAAGAGTTTACAAAGATGTATACAATTTTTTTAAGAAAAAGGATTTGTTTAATTTAGACAATATTTGAACAAATAACTTTTAAAAATTAAAAGATCGGAATTTCTAAGAGAAGATAACACAAATTTAGAAAGGTCTTCAAGACTCAGCATTGCAAGGTATTCATATTAGGGTGTAAGATTCATCTAGATAGTTGACTCATAAGGATTTTAAAAAAAACTTGAAATAGCCTTGATATAATTTAAATTTGACCTGCCAAAAAGCAAAACAAGAAGTGAAAATAATAACATCAATCTGAAAGAGCAACTAGAGACAACTTTAGTTGCACAAATTCAAGCAGTCACAACTCAAACTTTCGAGAAATGAAATAGATTTTAAAGGACTAGAAATTTGAATAACTATCAAGAGACAGTTTCATTTTATATTTTAGGGTCTAATGCGCAAGCCAGTCAGCAACTTCGTTTAGGAGCCTAGAAATGTATTTAATAGACATTGATGAGTCCGAATTCTGCATGCTCCCCGGACAAGGACAGATCGGTCCAAGGCCTCCGGACCGGACAGATCACTTCGAACACTCAGGCCATAGGACTGTTCGAACTATGACAAAAGTACTAAAAAACCTAAACAGTTCTTGACTAAGCTACTTGCTCTCCTACTTAGAGCTCATGGGTCTTTGAACATGACCCGAGTCCATTAAACATGTCCCGAAAGCCCATAAGGGCCCAAACATTAGGGTATAAATACCCAACCACCTGCATTAAGTGTGGGTAATGAGAATTAACTGCTACTAGCCAGCTTAATTATCTCTCTACTCTCTCAACCAAATACATAACACCCACATACTACTATTAAACACCAACCAAATTACAAGCCTACCCTCAGGCGATAATTATCCACACCAAATTGGCGACCACAATGGGAGGAGAAGGTGCCTGAATCAAGCATTCAAAACTAGCTAAGAAAATCTGTCCGAATGAATCCGGACAATCCAGAAGTACCACCAGATCTGCTTGAAGTGGTGGGAGAGAACGATGAGTACACTATCGAAGAGCGTGATAGGCTAAAGGGTGAAATAGAAGCTCTGAGGGCAGAAAAGGCTAAGATGGACATGAAGGAAAAGTCCAAAGCATCGGTTGCTCATCACACCGACAACCCCAGAGAGCATGAGTCTTCAAAGACTCATGTGAGCACCAAAAAGACTCATGCCAGCTCCAAAAAGTCTCACAGGTCCAAGCCAATGGAGAGTTCTGACTCAAGCTCAGAATCTTCTGATAGCTCTTCGGACGATGAAGGAGTTGAAAAATCTTTATCCTCAAGCAGCGATGAGGGTCGAACTAGAAAGAAACCAAAGAAGATCAAAAAATATTCAAGAAAAAGGGATAGATATGGAAAGATGAAGAAGAACATTGGTAAAGGGTCATCACACAGCCGGAGGCATGTGGACCGGATGCTGATGGATCCCTTCGCTTTTCACGATGAACCAGGTATCTTTGCAACTCCCAATGAGGATATTGTGTTCAGTCGTGGAAGAAATTGGAGGCAATCTCCATTATCTTCTAAAATTCTGTCCGGAAACCTCCCTAAGAGGTTTGACAGCACCAAAATAGAGAAGTACGATGGCAGTACTTATCCGGACAACCATCTAGAATAATTTAAAAACTTCATGATGAACTTTGACGACGATGATAAACTACTTTGTAGGGAATTCTCCCAATCATTTACGGGGAGTGCTCTAAAATGGTACAACAGCCTGCCTCAGGGTTGTATTAAAGATTTTGATACTTTTTGGGTAGCCTTTCGAAGGCAGTTTGTAGGGAGTAAAGAGCTAAAGGGCAATGGAGACACAATAATCCATTGTGCCCAGGAACCAAATGAGTCCTTGAAATAATATATAAGCCGTTTTGTGAACACCAAGAATGGGTTGGCTGATTGCTTCGAACAGGTAGCAATAGCATCCCTAAGACAGGGTTTGAACCCAGGCAATCCAGCTGACTCAGTAACCAGAAAGAAGGCCATGACATGGGGAGGGTTGCTGAATCAGGTTGGAAAACAAATAAACGTTGATGAAACAAAGAAAACCAGGGTGCACAGGCAGGTGAGGTCTACCCCGGTGGCACCAAATCCCAATCAGAATCAGTTCGGGAACAAAGCAAGAGAGACCGGACAGGGGCATGGTAGGGCAAAAGCTCAGTCTCAGCCAGCTGCTCCTGCTCAGAGTCAGAAATCCAGAAACAAGAGAGGGCCATGGGTCCAACCGGAGTGGTTCACAGAATTGAAAGAAAGTATGGCCACCATTTTTGATAAAACAAAGGAAGAGGTGCATTATCGGAGACCAGCCACATTGCAGTCTCCCAGAGAGCATCACAATAAATCTTTTTGCCAATATCACAATGATATTGGTCATACCACTGATGACTACATAGCATTGAAACAAGAAGTTCAGAACTTGATTGAGAGGGGAAAGCTGGGGGCTTACGTCAAAATAAGATGAGGTAACAGGCCTGACAACACTCACCGGGTTGGTCCAAGTAATGCTGCTCCGGAGGGAGCTATGGTTATAATTGAAAGGTTTGATGTGGAATCTGAGTACTTGGATCCTGATCCAACTCGAAACAGAGTGGGTACAATTGAGGAATGTTCTAGGTCGGTCTCCGGAGTCATTAAGTTTTTTGAGTCACTTACAATTTTCGGAGGGGATACTATGACAGCTCCTACTGCTTCATCAAGGAAGAGGCACGTTCATACTTTAGCCTCCCAGCTAGAAGGAGGCATGACTTCCTATCAGTCACAAAACTCATTCCCCTTCATTGTTTTTGATGAAGATGATTTAAGAGACATTGCTGGCCCTCATGAGGATGATGTTGTCATAGGAGCATCTATAGGGGGCAACGACATAAGACGAATTCTGGTGGATACTGGAAGCTTAGCCAATATCCTTTTCTTAACCACATACAAGAGAATGAAAAATCCAGCTGTAATTCAGAGTTCGGACAGATCAATTGTAGGCTTTACTGGCAGCTCAGCAGATGTGATCGGAGAGTTCGAAGAGGAAGTTCTTTTGGGTAAGGGCCATTTCAAGAAAATGGTCCGAATACTCTTTATTGTGGTGGATTGTCCCACTTGCTATAATGCTATTCTAGGGAGGTCTTGACTCTCTAGGATGCATGCAGTGGCTTCAACAGTCCACCAGTGCTTGAAATATGTTGTTCAGGGACAAGTTGGAGTCGTCCAGAGGAGCTAAAAGATTGCAAGAGAATGTTATGCTACCGCCCTGGCTCCTCGAACGCTGGGGGCAGTCCGTATTAACGAACAATAGCAATTTGAGGGCCTTTCCGGGGGTGAGGGTGAAATTGATGACCCCAGAGAGACCCCTCGAGTGTTGATACCGGTCGAAGAGGTAGAAACACACTGTCTGGAAGAAGGAAAAAGTGTCAAGATAGGGTCTAAGATGCCACTAGTTTTAAAAAATGAAATGTTAAAGTTTTTGAAGAACCATCAGCACGTTTTTGCTTGGTGCAATGCTGATGTTACTGGGGTTCCAGCAGAAGTGATATCACATCACTTATCCGTCCGGAGAGACGTAGCACCAGTGGTTCAAAAGAGGAGAGCTTTTTCTAAGGAGAAGGCTGATGTCATTGTGCAAGAGGTTGACAGGCTCACAAAGATGGGGCACATCAAGGAGTCTCAGTATCCTTTGTGGACTGCCAATCCGGTTTTGGTAAAAAAGAAAAATGACAAGTGGCGCATGTGCATTGACTTCACAGATCTCAATAGAGCTTGCCCAAAAGATTTGTATCCGGTCCCCCGGATTGATCAGTTAGTAGACTCCACCTCTGGGAACAAGCTACTTTCGTTTATGGATGCCTTCTCCGGATACAATCAGATTCAAGTAGATCCGAAGGATCAAGAGCATACCACATTTGTCACTGACAGAGGTCTTCATTGCTACAAGGTAATGCCGTTTGGGTTGAAAAATGCTGGGGCTACTTATCAGAGATTAGTAAACAAAGCTTTTGCTGATCAGATCGGAATAAATGTGGAAGTGTACATTGATGACATGATGGTGAAGAGTGTGGATGAGCAATTGCACTTGTCCGATCTTCAAGAAACTTTTGCCAACTTGGTAAAAGTGAATCTGAAATTAAACCCAGAAAAATGCGTGTTCGGAGTGCAGTCGGGGAAGTTTCTAGGCTATATTATAAGCAAGCATGGAATACAGCCCGATCCGGACCAGCTCAATGCTCTATTCCAGATGGAGCCTCCTCGAAATATTAAAGAAGTACAGCGGTTAACGGGGAGATTAGCTGCCTTAAACAGATTTATCTTAAGGTCTTCGGACATGTGTGCCCCTTTCTTTCAAACCTTGAAGGGTGCAAAGGGATTCGATTGGACCCCACAGTGTGATGAGGCTTTCAATGAGATCAAAAATCACCTATCCTCCCCCAAAACTTTGTTTAAGCCAGTTGATGGGGAGACACTCTTCGTATATTTGGCAGTTTCAAGATGTGCCATCAGTGTTGTGTTGGTAAGGGAGGTCAATGGTTATTCCCATCCAGTGTACTACATCAGCAAAAGTTTGATAGATGCAAAAAAGCGTTACTTGAAACTCGAAAAATTAGCATTAGCCCTGGTGATAGCTGCCAGGAAGATGAGGCCTTATTTCCAGGCTCATCCCATCATCGTCCGGACTTCTTTTCCCCTGAAGAATGTCCTCCAAAAGGCAGACATTTCAAGCAGAATGACTAAGTGGTCAGTAGAGTTGGGGGACTTCGACATAGACTTTGCTCCTCGAACAGCAGTCAATGCCCAAGCTGTGGCTGATTTTTTGGTTGAATTTCACTCCGACAGGGATTCGGAGCAGACTACTGACATAAAAAATAAAAAGGTATGGGTCGTCCGAACAGATGGTGGATCTAGCACTATGGGATGTGGTGCATGGGTGTGTTTAACTTCTCCATATGGAGACAATATGTACCAGGCTATTTATTTTTCTTTCAGGGCATCTAATAATGAGTCCGAATACGAAGCAGCTATAGCTGGTTTAAATTTAGCCTTCATTTGTGGGGCCAAGAGGGTCAGGCTACTAAGTGACTCCCAACTTCTTATCCACCATGCCCAAGGCCAATCTGAGGCTAAGAAGGAGCAACTTGTGAAATATTTACTCCTCCTCAAAAATGAAGCACTCAAGTTTAAAGGTGTTGTCTATGAGCACATACCCCGGGCAGAAAATGAGCTAGCAGACTCGTTAGCAACCATAGCATATACGGAGTCATATCAATGGATCCATGTGCTGGAAAGCCCCTCCATTCAACTTAGTAAGGGTAAAGAAGAGGAAATTTTTGAAGTACAAGTGAAACAACCTCAAGAGTGGAGGTTTCCTCTCCTGCAATATCTCTCCAATCGTGTCGTGCCTCCGGATAAGTCACTAGCCAGAACATTGAAACACAAGGCTCGTGGTTTCATCATATTGAGAGAAGTGTTGTATAAAAAATCTTATATTAAACCTCTCTTGCGCTGTTTGGGGGATGAAGAGTCACAAGTAGTCCTCTCTGAATTGCATGATGGTGAGGGATCAGCCCATTGTGGATTCAGAGCTTTAACAAGAAGAGTTTTACTGGCCGGTTACTATTGGCCATCAATCATGAAAAATGCTAAGGAATTGGTAAGAAGGTGTGACCCATGCCAGAGGTACAACAATGAAATTCATGTCCCAACCATTTCTTTAGAGTCAATTTCTGAGCCTATTCCTTTTGCTCGATGGGGGTTGGATTTAGTAGGGCCTCTCCCTGTGGCGTCCGGAGGACGCAAAACTATAATTGTGGAAGGGGCTGCTGGGAAGTGGCCTAGTTATCTACAAGAGGTCTTATGGGCCTACCGGACAACACCTGGGGCTGCAACACAAGAGTCACCCTTTGCTTTGGTCTATGGGATGGATGCAGTAGCTCCCATAGAAGCAACTCTCCCATCATTTCGTATTCACAACTTCTCCAAACACGCTAACGAGGTGGCAATCAGAGGTCAACTTGATTTGATTGAAGAAAGACGAGTTAAAGCTCACCTTAGAGTTGCACACTATCAGGGTTTGATGAGAAGCAGGTTTGCTTCCAAAGTTAAAAGAAGAGATTTCCAACCGGGGGATAAGGTATTAAGGAAATTCTTCTTACACACTAAAGAAAAACTGTTCGGAAAGCTGGCCCCAACTTGGGAAGGTCCGTACATGGTTGTTGAAAGAATTAAACCTGGAACATATTGGTTAGAAGACAAAGATGGAAGAGTTTTGACTCATCCTTGGAATATCGAGCATCTCCGGATGTACTTGAAGTAGCATTTGTGTAAATATTTACTTGTTTAAACATCCATGTAAATATTTGGGGGCATACTCTTTCCTCCCCGGTGGCACGGGGAGGTTTTAATGAGGTGTCCGGGCTTTTGAATAAAATTTGATGCCTTCTTAAAAATTTTCCAAGTGTTTTAAGTTTTGTCCTTTGTCACACTATCCGGATTGAAATAACTAAGGGCTATTTAAACTCTAGCCGGAGAACTTAAATGCTCTCACTATAAAATAACTAAAGGCTATTTAAACGCTCTCCATTCATGAATGAAGGTTAACAACCGGACATAACATTTTTTTTTATAGAAAGGAAAACTAGGTTTAAAAATCTATAATTTTTCACTGTTTGAAAACTAGGGTTTGAAAATCTCTAATTGTTTCAGTGATTTGTTGAATCAAAATTGAAGTAAAACTCAATGAATTTTTCATTACTTTGTTGAATAAAAATCAAAGTAAACTTTAACTAAGAAGAAATCTTACAATTTAGCAGGTGAACAAGATATAACAACAAGCATATGCAAATGTTTGTGTTCATTAATCATTAACCTGCAAGAAAATATACAATCAATCTAGAATGAAGGATTAACAACCAGACATATCATATAATTTTCTTATACAAAGGAAAATTAGGATTTGAAAATACCCAATTTTTTTTAATGATTGTTGAATCAAAGTTGAAGTAAAACCCATTGGCAAATTTTATTACTATGTTGAATGAAAATTGAAGTAAACTCCAATAGAAAATTTATTAACTGAATCGACTTATTGTTTTCTTTCGCTAGTTCTATGTTGTTTTTCTTTGAGAGAAGTTGGGAAAGAGACGAGGTACAATTAGAGGAAAATAAAGTAAAAAAATAAAGTAAAAGAATGTAAAGAAAGTGAAATAAATAAGAACATTTGGGTAGAGGAAGATAGAGTAAAAATATAAAGTAAAAGAATGAAAAAAAAAGAAAAAGAATGTAAAGAAAGTGAAATAAATAAGAACATTTGGGTAGAGGAAAATAGAGTAAAAATACAAAGTAAAAGAATGAAAAAAAAAGTGAAATAAATAAGATCATTTAGTGTCGAGTGAGTATTGAAGTTAAGACATCAAGTATATTATTAAAGAACTTAACCACTATACTAGATTCATTTTTTATGATTGAGGGTTGTCCTGGGCATACTTATCTCCCCCCTAAATCCGCCCCCGGATGTAAGGACCATAATTATTATATAACATATCAATAAAGAGGGAGGAATCAGATTCTATATCGAATTTTTTAAGATCTTTTTGGTTACAAATAAGAAGCCTATCAAAGATAGCACCACAGATAACAATCAAGAGAGTTTGCTTGCCATAGAGGTTACTATAAGCATGAAGGATATTACAATTAGATTATTTGAAAATGTCAGCTCCACTTGATTCTCCTTTAAGGAGACAAAAGCCATCAATATTCAGCTTTATTCTACTAGTCTTAGGTTTTATCCAATTGATAATTAAATTTTTGTTATAGGTGTTGTGAAAGAAATAGCCAAGATGAGTGGCAATACATTGATCGCCATGCCAAAGGTCTTTAAAATACATATTAGAGTCATTAATTTTATCCAATGTGAGATTAATCCTACTAACAATAAAATTGCTAGTAAAAGAAAGACCATAATACTTCGAGTGATTTCTAAAAAACCAGATATTCCAACAAATAATAAAAGAGATTATGAATCCAAGATGCTTAGTTTTGTTTGCAAAACCAAAACCTAACTAAGTGATGGATGATCATTAATCTAGCAATGGGGACATGAAAATTGGTGGCAAAGTGATTCCAAATAGGCCAGACAGTAAGACAAGAGACAAACAAATGAGATGTAGTTTTCATTGCTAAGACATAATTGCATTTAGATGCCAAACTGAAAAAATTTCTTTTCTAAAGGTTTGATCCATAGATATCCAACATTTCAGGACCTTCTAGAGTAAAACAGATAATTTAGAAAGGATGTAACAACCCCATATCTTAGAAAAAAGGTTTTGAACATGAAGCTTAGTTCTTATATGGTCCTAGGTTTTCTTAGTACTATATATACCATACTTGTCAATGGACCAGGTGATATCATCATCTTTATCAACGTTTATTTTGAGCTTTTTTTATCTAATTAATAATATAGGGAGTGACAATATAATTACATCTCTCGAATTCCCAATTATTGTTGACCCAAAAATTATTGACATTTGTTTTCTTGTACTAGAGGTTATTATCATGATTAGAAAAAAGATTAAAGGCTTTTTTATCAAGCCATTTATCAATCTAAAAATCAACATGACCATTACCAATATTCCAATTAATGAAAGGCTCAACAAAGTTTCTGGAGCGGATTAATCTCCTCCACAATTTTGGAACAAACTTTATTATTACTAGTTTGTAAAGGATGATGAGACTTACAGTAAATAGAATGCATGTAATTGGCCCACAAGGCTTTATTATTTCTGAAGATATACCATAATTTGTAAGGGAAAGTGGTTTGAAGATGAGAAAAGTTTATGATATTTAAACCACCCTCGTGATAGAGTTGACTTATATTGTTCCAATTAGTCCACATTAAAGAATTAGAAGTAGCCTTAGAACCCAAAGAAATTTATTCATAAATCTTTTAAGCTTGTTCAAAATAGAATTAGGGACAATAAAGTTCTGCATATATTAGATATGAATACTCATGAGGACAGATTGGATTAAAACCAATATGCCTCCAAAGGAAATGTTGGTGTTGTCCCAGTCTTCTAATATTGTTTCCGGCTTTGCTTGTAAGATATTCATATAAATTTAATTTATTGTTTTTATGAATAGATATGCCCAAATATTTTAAGGGTAAAGAATTGTTGTTGAAGCTAGTGGCTTCTTCAATAGAGTGAATTTTAGACGAGTTGATATTGGAAGGAAAAATTAGGTTATATTTTTCTTTATTTATAATTTGATCAAAGAAACTTTGATATATATTGAAGAAGTAAATAAACCTAGCAGTATTGTGTCTAGAACCATTTGTGAAGATGACTAGGTCATCAACAAAGGCCAAACTATTAATATTACTTATGGTAATGTATTTCATTTTATGATAATTATTAAAGAGAATATTAATACCTCTTATGAGGTATTATTATGCGATGATAAAAATACTGGGAGAGATTGTATCTATCTGTTTGAGACCATTGGTGACCTTAGAGTAACCTTTGGCTTCACTATTAAGGATAATTGTGAAGTACACAGAAAATATACCATTGTTGATAAGTTTGATAAAGTTACTACTAAAACAAAAGGATTTGGGGATATTAAATAAGAAGGAATGAGAGAAATTACCAAACGCTTTGGTCATGTCAACTTTCAAAAGAATATTACTACCCTGATATTTCTTATTAAGGTCATAAATGAGCTCATGAGCCAGGAGAATATGTTCATGGATATTTCTTCATTGGACAAACCCTCCTTGCTCAGGAGAAATCATCTTAGGAAGAATGAACATAAGTCTTTCATTAATAATTTTGGATATGAGCCTATTAAAGTCATTGCAAAGACTAATTGGTCTATAGTCTTTCCAATGTCTAGGATTATCCTTTTTAGGAATAAAACAAATAGCAGTGGAGTAGATGTTTTTTGGAGCTTTTATAATAGTAAATTAATCTTTAATGGAAAGACATAGATCAAGTTTAAGGATAAGACAACAGTTTTGATAAAAGATAGTGTTGAAGTCGTCTGGACCAACAACAATATTGGACTTGAGATTTTTAACAACCTTTTCAATTTCAATATAAAAAGGAACCTCCATAAGGGATTGATTGTCAGATGTTCTGATAAGATTAGGGATGATATTTAAGTTATTAAGCTTGTCAACATATTTAGAATTAGACATAAGGTCCTTGAAGAAATTTATGGCAAAGTGAGAAATTTTATCCTTATTATGAATCCAATTACCATTTTTGAAGATAGGATTGATTTTATTCTTTTTTTTCCTTTTTAAAACATAATTGTTAAACAGGTATGTGTTTTTGTCACCATTACTAATCCAATTAATGCAACATTTTTGCTCCCAATAAGATTATTCTCTTTTCAAGAGAAGAATCAGATTGGAATTTGCCTTTGAAAGCTTTTCTTTGCCAAAACTATTTTGAGAGTTTTGATATACATTTTCAAGGTAACAAATTTTATCTTCAACTTTAGTAATGACACTGAATACATTTCCACAGTTGTTATGATTCCAAGCTTTTAATTTGGCCTTAAGTCTTGTAAGTTTAAGCCAAAAGGCTTGAAAAGGCTGGGTAAACATTAGATCCTCCGAAGAATCCTTAATAATTTGATAAAAATTAGGGTGAAGAGTCCTCATATTGAGGAATTTAAAGGATGATTTAGGTTTAAAATAATAGTTAGTTAAGGCAATTGTGATAAGATAGGGGTCAGAACAAGTTCGGGCCCAGTGCCTAATTTTAATGCTATCAAAAAAGTATCTCATTTGGCTGTTGATAAGGACTTTGTCAAGTATTTTAAAGTTTCTTTTATTAGACCACGTAAAAGAGGAACCAAAAAAATTAGGCTCTGCAAGATTACAGTCAGTTACAGTGTCATTAATCTCATCAATGCTTTTAGAATAGAGTTTTACAAGAGAGTTTCTCATATGGTATGGTTATGCAATTGAAATCCTCCATAACAATCCACTCAAGTAGATTGTTATTAATGGGTATCTTTTTATCCTAAAGAGAAAGCCTATTGGATTTAGAACACTTAGCATAGATGATAGAGGTCATAAAATCTTTATTGCTATTTATATGATGAACTTTAAGGTGAAGAAGATGATCATGGTTACAACTAACCTCCACTTTTAAGTTTTCCTTCCAAAAGACCCGAATTTCGTGATTTAAATTAACGATGCCAAAACCTTAAGGTTTATAAGATTGAGGGGAACTTCATATCAGAAACCATAGGTTTTTGCAAAGCTAGGAAATCTATAGTTTTTTTATAATATTTTAGTCTTTTAATTCTGTTTATTTCCTATACCTCTAATATTTGAGTTTAAAATTTTAACTATCATTATAACTGGTGATATTAAGTTTTCTTTTGAACTTTATATGGTCATTTTCACAGTTTTCTACCATTATCTTTAGCTTTCTTGGCATTTTTAGGAGTAATTATAGTGGAAGCAATTTGGTTGTCATTATCAAAAGATAAAGGGATAACTGGTAGGTTGCCAGTTATAGTTGGTTTGGGGTTTAATGATTTGGCTATTCAATATAAGAGTCAATTAAAGAGGTGAATCTATTGTTGAGGTCTATAAAATACAAGGCTTCTATAATGTCAAGACTGGTTTCAACTATGGGTTCATTACTATTACAGAGAGACTCTGTGTAATTTTGGAAATCACTATGGTCATAAGTTATATGATGGTTTTGATTGTTAACAATTTCGATACTAGTTTTAGTAGTATCAGTATTGTTATTAGAATCATTTCTGATTATAATAGATTTAGGTCTTTGGTTTAGGGATCCAATTGGTTTTAAGATTAGGAATGCCTTTTTTATTTGTCTTGTTACGTTAGGACTGATGTTTTCTTTAGGATCAATATAATTATTTTCCCCTTGGTGCATTTTTTAACCGAATGTCCAATATAATAATATATTGGACAATAATCAAGTTTAAAACCATAGATAACCTCCAACCATAGGCCATCCTTGAGATCAAAATCTATCCAGACTTTGTTAGTGAGAGTCTTGGATAGATCAAGTTCTATCCAAGTTTAACAGTAGTTAAACTTTGATATATATTATTAGAAATCCAGTCATCTAAATGTTTTCCTAAATATTTGGATATGTTTGATATGATGTCCTTATTGTATGAATATTATGGAATTCTAGGGAAGGTGACCCGTACTATGGTCAGTGGGGACTCTAAAATAGGATTGAAATTAGGCTCCCACTTGAGTAGTCTCATGAAATGTTGACTAATTGGCCACCCATTTGGTTTCCACAATAGTCTAAGGTAATTAATAAGGTCCAGTTCCAAGATTATGTGTCTCTTGTCCTAATTCACAGTAGAGAAGGAACCAGAGAAGTTAAATTTATGCAAGAAAAAATCTATGACGTGTAGGGGGTTTAGCTTGAAAAACTTCCCAATTAAAATTTATTTAGAATTATTTAGAAGAGAAGACTTATCTTGTTTGGAGAAGTGAACTGCAATGTCTTCTCATTTAGTCGAGTAGCTTGTGTTCTCGTGAATGAAATCCTTTATGGTTGCCAGAGGTCTGACCACATCTTTGAATGAAGTACCGTGATTTAAATGGAGGAATATAGGATTTTCTTATGGAAGATCATATGAGATCATGAGGGGTGGAAATTCTTTCTTATCAAGAGGATCATCTTGATTGTTCATCTTCAATCTACTTTTGTTTTCCTTGATCTCAGTGGTGAATATTTAAGTGGAATTCAATCATAGTGGATTCAATCAGACCAAGAAACCGTAATTTTGGATTTAGGGTTTCTGATGGAGAAGAATACTGTACCAAAAATGGACTGAATCTTGATGGAATTTGGGGGTTGAGTGTCCAAGATGAGGAACCCTAACCCTAACACATCTTACAATTAACGTGATTTTGAGGTTGATTTCATTCTTTGAGGCTTAGGAGATAGCGGTTGGCGATTTGAAACCGAGAGAATGACGGCCGGAGAGAGTCACTAACGAGGGAGAATTTGATGATTGAAGATAAATGAGGGACTCCAAGGGATGTACTGCAATGGAAAGAGCACTACTCAATAAGAGGGATCCTCAGTAAGCGTGACTTCTTGAAGATAACTAGAATCCTTCGCTCTGCACTAGCTCGGGGTAAGACTAAACTGAACTTCAACATAAAGGAAACCTCACCCAATATGGTAGGAATTCCTGAAAGAAAGGTATCCTTGAGGCCTTCTCGATCAAGTTCTTTGTTCACGCACATTCCTTGATTCTGATGACTAATTTTATATGAGAGAAATTCTTGTTCTATCCTGAGAGTCTGAGGACAACAAGAAAAGTGAACTGCTTTTCGCCCGTTATCGCATCATCTTCCTATTTATAAACCACAACTCACTTCGCCAGAGTGAGAAAAGTCAAATCCAACCTAAGATGATGAATCGAATTTGCCCGTTATCTCTGCATCTTCCTATTTATAAGCCACAACTCACTTCAAAATTTCTAATTTACCATAGAATCTATGAGGCTTTTTTAGCAACTATAGTTTTCTTTTTTTATATTCTGTGTATGAAAATGAGTTTGATTTGCTTCACCCATGAGAATTTTTATCAATTCTTCTTTTATTCATCAAATCTTATCGTAATCTCCGTCTAGACTTCTGCCTTAGGCATGTCTTATCATTTGTATAACATGGTTCATCATTTATTGACAGATTTTTCAGGATTTCTCTTTCTTAGAATTGGAAGAAAAATATTGAAATGACTGTAACAAATTTAACCCATATCTTTGAACTAAATGAACTAAAAAATTATTATTTTATAAAATATTTATTATTATTAACGTTGATCTTTCAAAATTCATGTCGTAGAAGCTGAGATCGGGCTAATGGCGTTTTATCTGCATCTTCTCAAATAAAAAAGACCCGGAAGAGGTGAATGAAAGATTTATTTGAGATAAACTTGCAAGGACACGACTTGAGGACTTACCTAGTCTCTTAGAATGGCATCTTCTATAAGACTCGATGAAACTCAAAAAAATAGTTTTGAGGTCTTTTGGCTTAGTTTTAACCATGGTGGCGTTATCCGCATCTGTCCTAAAGCGACATCTATTTTTTGGTAATTGGTATAATCTATAGAAAAGTTTGGAATTCATCTTTAGGTCATGGACCCATTTTGTTTAGGATACCCTTTCTACATTCAATTTTTTAGTAAGCCCGATATGGAATCACCATAATTACACATTCATTGTTGGCTTGGCTACTGGTCTAGCGATCCTACCTAGCCACCGCCTAGAGTGCAGTCTGCCTGCTAAAGACCGTAAGTAAGTAACTAAGTGCTTCATACAATACGAGGGAATTCAGAATTTGTTCAGATCCTACCACAATCATGTGTTCAATCTTATTTTAACGATTTCGTTAAATATCTTCATCATTAATACAACCTTGGTTAAGGTTAAGATTATCTACTGTTGTTTCTTCTTCGGATTTTTGCTGCATCAATAAGTGTTAGAGAGTTTACATTGATTATATAAATCATTCCATTAAGGAAGACAATGTTAGTTCACGACCATATCAGAAAATAAACAAGCCATGTAGATGGGTCGTACTTGTCTATTTTACGGTATGCCAAAACCAAAATTGTTCAACACTGAAAAAACCATTGTGTTATATCAGTTCACCAACTATATCGTGCAGTGGGTGCTTTAGGAAACATATGAGGTATCCCCAAACTCATTTCCTGCAAGTCTCTTTTATACAAAAGCCACGCAGGGGGCATGGCAGGCTTGTCTATAAAGTTCCATAGAAAGGTCATTTGAATTGTTCATTTTCAAAATAATATAAAAGTAACTAAAATGTATGTCTAATAGTATGGCCTTTTATGTTGCATTGCATTACATTATAAGCATTTGAAGTAATCTTTAGGATGTAAGATATCTCATTAAAATTTCATATGTCTAAAGGCATACAAATGTCATTTAAAACTTCAACCTAAAACATAATCCCTTTTTATTCATGTTGTGACTTCGACTGAACACAATATCTTCATCAGGACTAGCAAAAATACCTGGTTCGGATTGAATAGTAAATTGATCACTTAACATATGATCAATGCCATAATCTAATGAACCCTTCATTTTTCCTTGATTTTTATTCTTTTTTATTGTGCCTCTCCGATCACTCTTCCTTGAATGTTTCTTAATGAGCCTTAATTTCCTCTTTTGACGACACTCTTCACTATTGGACAACTGATATTCATCAGAATCAAAATCAGTGGAGGAATCATCTGACGAGTCCGATGCACTTGTAACTTGTTTAGTCTAATGTGCATTTTTGGATTTACCATGAATTTTAAGGGACTAACCAATGTCACCATGGTCATCTACAGACACACCACACACATCAGATGTTTCCTTTATTTTCTTTTCAGCTTGTTTTGGGTCTTTAAAGCTTCTATTTCGGCCCTGAGCGATCACGTTCATCTTGCATGAATTGTCTTTTATCTGTGTTCTGATTTACATGAAATACATCAGTGTGCTCCTTATTCTTCCTTATACCTTCATCTTCAGGCGGTTGAACATCGTGTATGTTAAGATCCATGTTTCGGTAGTATCTGAACTACAACTTCTACTAACTAGTTTTGAATAAAGATATATTCAGGTACTTCAAGCTCCCACTGTGGTCGGAAATCTGGTATGGATGATTTATAATCGGAGGTTATTTTGGGTACTTTATCAGTCGAGCATAAACTTTCTAATTAGAAGGTAGAAAGACAAAAGAGGTGTGTGCTAGTATTTAATATCTCTAGAAAAAGTCCAACTCTTTTAATGAAGTTGGTTGGAGTATTTATAGTTGTCTTTTCTTGACCCATGGGCCTTATGGGTCAAATCTTATAAACGGGTCACTCCTATGAGCCCTGGGGCCCAGTAGGCGAACTACTAGGCATACAGTTGATTCATGGTTCCACTCTAATTACTGTTCTCTAATTATCTTTTATTTCGCTTGTCTAAAAATCCCTTCGGATATTATTGGGATTAGTATAAATATTGCTTCCAACAATATTTGAATTGATCAGAGGGCACTACAACAGACCATCCTCGAGGAAGAAGATAACCTCAGAGAAACGATGGCAGATCATCACCAAAGATATGATCCATTATTTTTCGATGAGCCTCTACAAGGATATGGATCCAAGATTTCAAGAAATTCAATAACAACTTAAACAAATTGGCCATCAAGTCAGTACTCCTCTCTTGCTTGAAATCCAACCTTCGTTAGACGCTCACTAGGCTTCCTCATCTGTCATCATGTTTTTCAACAAAGAAAGATTCACCCTTATTCTGGAATAAACTCCATCCGAAAAAATCTTACTTGCACTTCAACCGTTCCCCCAACTCGAAGTAGCAGCTAAAAGATTACATATAATTAACCTCTTATCGAAGCCATCTAGAAAATATGGCCAAGCAAATGGTTCGATATAAAAATAATGCAGCTGTAGAGAAGAAAATGAAAGAAAATTTTGGGAGACTCGTCGAAGAATAATTTCGCGTATTACAGAGTGACGTGGCGCAATACATTCATGGAGAAGTTCAACGTCATCTTCGTTATGTTCATGGCCAAGAACTAAAGGAGCTCAAGACTTCTCATGGAGCCAAGATAAAGGATTTTACAAGTAAGTGAAAAAATTATCTAGAGGAGAAACAAAAGTATTCTGTTCTTCAAGAATTTTTGAGAAAAACTAAGGAAGAGAAAAAACAACTTATAATTGATATGGATGCTCCCAAGATGAAAACTCATTGTGGGAAAGACACATTGGCTGTTATAGCAAATTCCGAAGAACAGAGATCCATCAATCTACATCCTGAAATTCACGAAGTATTCCATATGTTAAATCTATCCAGCTTTTAGGAATTAATCCCCTTTGATAATCGACCCAGTGAAGCCTTTGACCTTGTTCCAACTGATTCCTATAAGGAGACGGAATCAGAAGAAAATGAATCTGATGAAGGAGATTCTCCATAAGAGAATTCCAAAGACAAGTAACCACTATTTATTCCCCTATGTTGTTTTTGTACGAAGTTGTTCAATGTTTTGTGAGGACTTGTTTTGTATGAATGTTTAATTATTTAGCATTCAGAATTTTGCTTTTAAATCGGATTATCATTTACGAAATTATTATTTTTCATTCTTCCATATTCATCTACTTTATTTATAAAAAAAATTATTTAAAACAAATTTATTTTCACCTCGAATAGTAATAGTGCCTTTGAAAGTACTTTTAAATAATGTAGTACTTCGAATAATAACTGGTGTATTTAAAGAATATAAACACCTCCAATCTATATAGTATGTTTAAAGAATGTAGCACCCGAATATCACTAGTGCATTTAAAGAATGTAGCACCTCGAATATCACTAGTGCGTTTAAAAAATGCAGCACCTAAAATATGGTTGTCTCTTCAAAAAGTGTTAATAATGAACGTGTAACACATCATAATAATTACTCTTGGTTAACAATTTTAAAGATGATCAGTCTTTAACTAGTTACCAATATTATTGAAATACTTATGTTTTAAACAACCATTGGCCAAAAAAAACTTTTATTAATATCTTTGAATATTTATATGACACCTAATCAAAACCTCATTGGGCCAACAAGGTAGGAAAGAGTGTGCCAATTATTCAAAAACAATAAAATAAAAATAATATTCCCAGTATAACTTCTGGTGTTCTATATTCCAAGGATGTTGAAGCATCCTACCTTGCTCGTCACAAAAGCGATATGTACCCGGCTTCAGCCTTTCCATAACCATATAGGGACCCTCCTAATTTGGGAGAATATTTCTGAGGCTTTTGTCCTTTGTATGAAGGAATACTTTTCTAAAGACTTTGTCGCCTACCTTGAAATCCATCTTCTTACCTTCGAATTATACCTACTTCTCATCAATTATCTTTGGCTCTTCATTCACATCTTCAGAAAATTGAAGTAATCTATAAGAAGGTAGAGTAGACTTTGCAGGACTGATAACATCCATACCATAAACTAGTGCAAAAGTGTTTCTTGGGTAGCCTCTCTAGGAGTTGTACGATAAGCCTATCACACCTCTTGTAAATAGTTAGGCTATTTTGATGCAACACCTGTCAAATTCTTCTTCAATCATTTCGGATAGATCTATTGGTCACTTCTACTTGACCATTAGCGTGTGAATGAAATGGAGTAGAAAAACACTGTGTTATTCCCCTCGAAGAATAAAAAGAAGTCATTTCCATATTATTAAATTGAGGCCCATTATTTGTGGTAATTTTCCGAGGAACCCTAAATGCCAACAAATATTGTTATAAATGAACTTAATGACAGTGGTTTGGCTTCTTCCCACTTCGAAAAGTAACCTACTGCCACAATAATGCCCTCCACAAGCCATGGGCGATGGTCCTACCAAGTCTATTCCCCATATTTCAAAAGGGATAAATTTAGAAATAGACATAAGGGGTATTGATGATTTGTTAATAGAATGAACAAAGCGCTGACAAGTATCACAACCTCGAATTAGAACTTTAACATTATTCATAACTGAAGCCCGATAATACTCTGCCAACAAAACCCGACGTGTTAAAGACCTAAAACCATAGTATGCAAAACCCTCACCAGCATGCAGCTCATACAAAATCTCTAGAGAATTTTGTTTTCCCAAACAACGTAGCAATGGTCAGCTCAAGTATTTCTTGTATAATATGCCATCCAACACAGCATAGCCATGAGCCTTATACCTTAATTGTTTAGCCAATTGTGGATCTTGAGGCAACATTCCCTTTGTAAAAAATTAAGAATATATAATCTCTAATAAACTCGAATAGTATATGGAGTGACAAATACCTTTTATGCATATTTATATTGTTCTGATCATGTTAAAATGGAAGGACTATCTTGTAATAATACCCAAGGATATTCTTCTGTATAAGCAATTGTTGCTAAAGAATCAGCAATCGTGTTATCCCCTCGACTAATATGCTCTACAGTCACTTTATCAAACATGAGAGACAAATTTCGAACCTCACGCAGATACAAAATTAAATGATCTTTCTTAGCCTAAAAAACTCATGCCATGTGATTTGCTAATAATGGAACTGTTTTTGCTCCACAAATATTAACAAGTCTCAAACTAGCCAATGTAACCTCATATTCATCTTCATTATTCGATGCGCAAAACCCAAATCGAATGGCTTGGTAGATATCCTCCCCAGAAGGAGCAACCAACTGTACCCCCGTATAGTACCCCAATATACTATAACCACCTTCTGTTTGAACTATTCATATTGAAGTTTCACGCAAGATTTCTTTACATATCTCCTCATTGGACATACTTGAATGAAACTCAACAAAAAAATCAGCCAAACCTTGAGCCTTGATGGTCATTCGATGAACAAAAGTGATATCAAAATCTCCCAACTCTACTGACCATTTAGTGATCCTTCCAGAAATGTGTGAACGTTGTAACACATTTTTTAGTAGAAAATAAGTTCAAACCATAATAGTATGAGCTTGCAAATAAGAGCGCATCTTCCTAGCAGCAACCACCAAAGATATAGCCAATTTTTCAAGTTTCAAACACCTTTTATCTGTTGCTACAAAAATATTACTAACATAGTAAACTGGCTTCGAAATTCCCCCTTCTTCATTTAACAAAAAGAGCACTAAAAAAAGTGTGAAACTACTATGTATAAAAACAACTGATCTCTGATTTGAGGCTCGCACAATATCTCCGGCGACAATAAAAGTTCCTTAATCTTTAAAAATCCTTCCTCACAATCCAATGTCCATTAAAACTCATTTACCCATCCAACACTTGGAAAAAAGTAAAACACTTGTCAGAGAACCTCGAAATAAATCGATTAAGGGCAACTAACCTTCCTGTTAATATTTGCACCTCCTTAATGGTTCGAGGTGATGTCATTGAAACTAAAGCCTTCAACAATTCTAGATGTCCTTCTATTCTTTTTTCCTTAATAATGTAACCAAGAACTTTCTTGATCGTACATCAAAACTAAATTTCTCAAGATTAAGAGTAATCGAATAGCCCTAAGATTTAAAAATTTCGCCTTTAAATCCTCCAAGTGTACATCATCTGCTAAGCTCTTGACCAACGTGTCATCAATGTACACCTTCAGATTTCTTCCAATCTAAGAAACAAAAGTTTTATTTACTAATCTTTGATATGTTGCTCGAGCATTCTTCAACCCAAAAGGCATAAATCTATAATAATGTAAGCCTCAATCAGTGATAAATGTAGTGCTCTCTTGGTCAGTTGACCCATCTGATTCTGATTATACCCTGCAAAAGCATCCATAAAACAAAAAATATATTATGACTTCGTGATATGTCCATTCTTCTTTTTAACAAACACCGGGTTTGTTGTCCATAAAGGATATTATGACTTCGTGATATGTCCAACTCTAGACAAATGATCCACCTTTACACTTATAGCTTCTGACTTTTCAACATAGAAAGAACGTCTATTTTGAATAACTGGCTTCATGCTCGGATTTATAGCCAAGCTATGACATATCACATCAGCTAGAACTCTCACTACATCCTCTTATTTCCAAGCGAAAACATCCAAATTAGCAACCAAAATTGTAACAATTGTTGACGCAAAGTTGGGGTTTCCCTCGGATCATCAATTCTTTCTATTTCGTCTGAGCTCAAACCCCCTGACTGTTATTTCCATCATTCGATCTTCACTGTTAGGACCTCGTATACGAATAGCTATTGCATAACATTCTCTTGCTACCTTTTGGTCGCTTAGGACCACACCAACATGATCTTCAATAACATACTTCAAACATGGATGGATAGTAGACACAAATACATAATCCTCGAAAGCCAAGATCTCCCAAGAATTGCAATATAATTGGTCGGACAATCCACCTCCATGAATAAAACTTCAACTTTTTTTTAAAAGAACCTTTTCCTAAACATACTTCACCTTTGAATTAACCAATCAGTTGAGCCGTCACATCTGTAAATACAAATATAGTACGGTTTGACTGACAAATTTGACACGGGTTGCATATCTTCTCATATGTTGACTTGAACAGAACTTTCATAGAGATTCTTGTATCTATCAAAACGCATCGGATTTCAGTACCAGCTACTTCTGCTCCAATAACCACTCCTTCCTCATGAGGACCTGCAATGCCTTTTAAAATAGTCCTCGTTGAAAAGAATGAAAGGAACATCTTGATTACCATATAAATGAGTAGACATCCCACCTTCTACTTTAGTTACAAAACTTACCACGTTCCTTTTCTTGGAACTATTGGTGTTACTTATCAGAAAATCTCTCGTGAAAATTTCCAAAGACTCAAAATATTTGCATAAGATTCGAACTTGTCCTTGCTCCACTGGTTCATCCACAACTATCAACGAACTTGTCCTTGCTCCACTGGTTCATCCACAACTATCAAAATTAACCGATCTGGATCTCTATCCAAATATTCTGAAGCTGCATCAAATTCATTGATCTTAGAATCTAAAATTATCAAACTTTCCTCCTTTAAATTTAGATTTGCTGCTTACGAAGTTGATGCAATAACCACTCCTTCCTTATGAGGACCTGCAATGCCTTTTAAAATAGTCCTCGTTGAAAAGAATGAAAGGAACATCTTGATTACCATATAAATGAGTAGACATCCCACCTTCTACTTTAGTTACAAAACTTACCACGTTCCTTTTCTTGGAACTATTGGTGTTACTTATCAGAAAATCTCTCGTGAAAATTTCCAAAGACTCAAAATATTTGCATAAGATTCGAACTTGTCCTTGCTCCACTGGTTCATCCACAACTATCAACGAACTTGTCCTTGCTCCACTGGTTCATCCACAACTATCAAAATTAACCGATATGGATCTCTATCCAAATATTCTGAAGCTGCATCAAATTCATTGATCTTAGAATCTAAAATTATCAAACTTTCCTCCTTTGAATTTTGATTTGCTGCTTGCGAAGTTGATGCAATAGGAACCTTTGACCCATTACTTTGTCCTTTAACATAAGAAGATAATTTTCCATTCTCAATTAAAGTTTGCACTTTCTTTTTCAAACAAATACAATCAGCAATACCATGTCCTATGTCATTATGATACTTGCATAACCTGTTATTGGGCTCTTCTCTCGGTCTATTTATCAGATCGGGCTTTTTAAAACTCACATATCCTTTTTCCTTTTCATAAATTACGATAACGTTCTCGGTTAAATAAGCATTATACTATGGCATTATCTATTGATTTTGCCTTGGTCTTTGAAATTGATACCATGTAGCCTGATTTGGGCATCCTCTTTCTCAATGAGGGAAACAATTTTTATTCCTCAAACGAGATGGTTGGGTCAAAGTTAAAGTGTGCCCATGATTATTTGATACCTACCCTGAACTATTTTGACTGGGTCCAACCACTTCTCGAACTCTAATTGATTCCTCGACTTTAATTTGATCCTCGACTTGATTCATCAGCGTTGCAAAATTAAAAACTCTTCTCTTTTTGGTTTCATTTGCTAAATCACTCGGTAATAAACTTTATCGAAATGCAGCCATGGCTACCAACTCTTCACAATTGTACAATTCATCATTTCTTAACACAAAACCCTTTGTATAATCCTTCAGCGTTTCTCCCACTTCATGCTTACACTGCATTATTGTGTCACCATTTACTCGCATCTCTTTATTTCCCACAAATTATCATCGGAAAGTTGTATAAAAATCTCTGAAATTGGACATAGACCCTCTCGGAATCCTATTGTACCATTTCAAAGTTGTACCCTTAAATGTTTGAGAAAAGGCTCTACATAGCAGCCTATCATCATCTTCGAATTTTATTATATAATTCAGAAACTGCTCGATGTGGTCATCAGGATCTTGTATCCCATCAAATGTTTCGACATTAGAATTATCGAACTACTTGTGAAGAATAATAGATCTTGTCTCAGTTGTAAAAGGAGAATTCCTCCAGTCAACTCCTTGAACATATTGGTTACATCCTCATGTTCCCATGACAACGTGCAAACTCTGATCATTTACTTTTGTGTATTGATTCATTATATTTCATTCACACCATTATGCTTCCCTTAAACAATGAGGTACATAGTCTCTTCTTGATTTATATTCTTTTCGTGAATTTTGAGGCTGACCTGTTTCCTCTTTTAGAAATCCCTGGTACATATACTTGTTTTTTTCTCTTTTCGTGAAGTATGGTGCTCTTTACTAGATTTAAAATTTGTTTCCCTCTGCTCACTTCGAACCCGGCGAGTTGTACAAGATCGATCAGATTGGTTGTGCATACCATTCTTCTCCTTCACTTGTTATACCTCAAATTTCATCATACCTGATTGAATATCTTGCTCTCTTTGATGATACTACTCATTTAAAGCGGTGATTTTATCTAATAATTAATTTATTCGAGCTTCAATATCTGAATGAGTATATTGAATTGGAATTTGATCATTTTTCTTATTATTCTCTCTCCGTAAGTCAGATCTCAACACTTCGATTGTCTTTTGAACCAAAGGATCACTTCTATTCTCTGCCTCCATTTTCAATCAAGAACATAATCAGAAGAGATTGAAGATGATAATGATCAAGTGGGAAAGTCATCTGAAGTGAACTCCAAAGAGAATGAATTATTGTGTTTCTTTTTTTGTTATGTAGTCATCTTTTGTTGTGTGATAAGAGTCCATTTAGTTCTTGAGAGTTAGAGAGAAAGAGTTTGATTATAGAGAAAGAAAGTATAAAGTAAAAATAGCAGAATAAGCTTAGCTCTAGAAATAATATCGTCTTTTGTAATAACAACCTCATCATTTATATATAGGCAAACAGGCTTAGAATAACTGAAGTAGTTCAAAAAGTGGGTTGATTGCACTTTAACCCCCGATCTTTACAAACACACTAAAATCTGTCATATATCTTTTCAATGAACGAATATTTTCCTCTTTCAATATTTATTTTCCAACTTTACCTTGAACTCCAATATTTGTCACAAATGAATTTGAAATATCTCAAATAAACATAGTGCATTTCGAAAATGTTAGCACCTCTAATGTAACCAATGCCTTTAGAGAACATTGCACCTCGAATATAATTAGTGTGGTTAGAGAACGTAGCACCTAGAATATAACTAGTGGGTTGGATAACATAGCACCTCGAATATAAATAGTGCGTTTGGAGAAAATAGCACCTCGAATATAACTAGGAAAACGTAACACCTCAAATATGGTCGTTTCTTCAACTAGTGTTTTTAATTAACGTATAACATTTCGAATAAAAAAGATTACTCTTGGTCAAAAACTTCAAAGATGATCAGACTTGGACTATTTACCAAGATAATTTAAATACTTGTACTCAAAACAACCATTTTCCAAAAAACAATTTTATTAATATCATCGAATATATATATATGACAAGTCATTAAAACCATATAGTGTCAACAGGGTTAGAAAAAGTATATCAATTATTCAAAAAAAATCAAAAGAAGAACTCATTCCCAACATAGTTTCAAATTTTCTTCATTCCAAAGATATTGAAGTAATCTCCCTTGTTCATCACAAAGGCGATATGTGCTCGGCTTTATTCGCTTCATTACCATATAAGGACCCTCCTGATTCGGGGTCATCTTTCCAAGTCATTTGTCCGTTGTATTGAGGAATACTTTCCTTAAGACTTTTTCACCTACTTTAAAATCCTTACTTTTCTAATTTGAATTATATCGACTCCTCATCAAAGTTTGATAATGAATTATATTCAAATGTGCTCTAACTTTTTTCTCTTTGATCAAGTCTAGGTCCGTTCTATTTGTCTCTTCATTTACCTCTTTGGAATAGTGAAGTACTCTATAAGAAGGTAAAGTAAACTCTGTAGGACTAACAACATCCATACCATACACCAAAGCAAAAGGTGTTTCGTTAGTGGTCTCTCTAGGAGTTATACGATAAGCCCACAACACCTCTTGTAAATAGTTACGTTATTTTTCTGCAACAGTTATTAAAAACATTTCAAACCCTCTAGAATAGATCTATTATTACCTCCACTTAATCATTTTCTGGGGATAAAAAGGTGTATAAAAATATTGCGTGATACCCCTCGAAACGCAAAAATAAGTAATTTATTTGTTGGTAGATTGTGGAGCATTATCTGTGGTGACTTTCCGAGGAACTCCAAAGCGACAATAAATATTATTCATACTGAACTTAATAACATCCATGGATTTTGTACCCTATAATGGTTCAGCTTAAGCCCACTTCAAAAAGTAATCTACCGCTACTATAATCATTTGATGTCCTCTAAAGGCCATAGGAAATGCCTTTCCAAATCTATTCCACATCTATCAAAATGGATAGCTTTAGATATGGTAGTGAGCATTACTATTGGTTTGTGAATAGAATTAGCAAAGTGTTTACAAGTGTCACGTCCTCGAATTAAGACCTTAAGATCAATCATAATTGAAGGACAATAATAAGCTGCGAACAAAACTGTACGCGTCAAAGACTTAAACTCACAATGAGCTGAACTTTCACCATCATGTAACTCATATAAAATTGCCTAAGATTCTTGCCTACCCAAACAACGCAGCAATAGTCTATTTAAAGATGTTTTGTATAAGACTCTGTCTAATACAATATAACCATGGGCCTTCTACCTTAACATTTTGGCCACATGTGCATCGTGAAATTAAGTAAATCAGACGTCTAATCACTTCGAATTATGTATGAAGTAAGAAATACTTCCTCAGCATATTTACATTATTCTAAACGTGGTAAAATCGATGGACTCTCCTGTAGCAGCATCTAAGGATATTCTTCTGTATAAGAAATTGTTGCCAAAGAATCAGCAACTATATTGTCTCATTGGTTAATATGCTCTATAATCACTTTGTCAAACAAAATAGTCAAATTTTGAAGCTCGCGCATCTATAAAATTAATTGATTTTTATTGGCCTCAGATACACCTATCATATGACTTGCCACTAGTTGCGAATCTATTTCCAAATGAACAGTTGTTACTCTATAGATATTTTCAAGCCTTAAACCAGCTAA